>JARQOC010000009.1:137887114-138395592 GCA_033576535.1 Allobates femoralis | reverse complement strand
GACTTATCACATCGTCTCAGCTGAGGGAGATGCCGATACTTCCTGTCTTAAAAGGGCATAAAGTTACAAGCGCAATATTCCAATCCTATTAATTAAGATTAGGTTACACTACAATTGGGTACTGTCGTCTGGGGGACTTACGAACTCCGATGATATCCAGTCCTTGTTGAACTTTATGAGCGTCAGCCTGTCGGCATTTTCAGTAGTAAGCCGTGACCTTCTATCAGTGACTATACCCCCAGCGGCACTGAAAACACGCTCTGATGTCACACTAGCAGCTGGGCAGGCCAGCACCTCCAAGGCATACAGAGCGAGCTCTGTCCAAGTGTTAAGCTTGGAAACCCAGTAATTAAAGGGTACTGAAGGGTCGGTTAGGAAGCAGGTACTGTCACTGACATACTCATTCACCATGTTGGAAAATTGTTGTCTCCTATTCAAGGTGACCGCAGGCACTATCCGTTGTTGATTGGAAGGTCTGTTGAACATCGCCCAGTTGGTGGACATCTTACCCCCACCTCTTCTTGACATTGTTGACGTTTGTGTCCCAACCAAAGGCTGCTGTTGGAAAGAGCTGATTCTTCGGGGTACAGCGGAGTCAGACGGTGATATGGACATCAAATTGTCAACAACAACAGTCTTGAAAAATTCCGTCGTTAAGCCCCTGGTTGACTGCAACAGCAGCGACGGAAATTTATCTTTGTATCTAGGGTCAAAAAAGGTTGACAACCAATAGAGGTTGCTGGCATATATGTGAATGACGCGTGGATCTTGGGAGAGACATTGACACATTACGTCAGCCATATGCGCTAAGCTGCAAAGACTCATCTCCTCGGTTGCAACAGAATGAGGATCACTACGCATCATGGCCTCTACATCGGTCTCCGCCTCCTCCTCTTCAGCCCACCCATGCTGTACCGACATAAACGTAGGGTTTGGAGTACCATCTGGGTTCACATCAGTACCACAGAAAAATGAATCTTCTTCATCATCACCCTCCTCACCTTCTTCTTCCAGAGCCAATGTAGCCTGCTGGTGTTGGCTTGGCTGGCTAGGATCAGCGATGTTAAATTCTGGCTCCATAGCCATCCGCTGGGCCCTCAAAGCTTCTGTTTTAAGATTCAGGAGCGACTCCTTAAGCAAACAGAGCAGGGGGATGGTGAGACTGATAATGGACTGATCATCGCTGACAAGTTTTGTGCAGTATTCAAAGTTGTCCAGCAACTCGCAAAGATCAGCGATCCAGACCCACTCTAAAGTAGTTATGTGTCTGGTCTGACTTCCGTGGTGACGGGCATGTTGCAGCTGATATTCAGCTATTGCCCTCTGCTGCTCATTAAACCTTGCCAACATATGGAATGTTGAGTTCCATCTCGTGGGCATGTCACAAATTAGCCGGTGTTTAGGCAAATTAAATTTGTTTTGAAGGGCTGAAAGACTGGCAACTGCTGTGGACGAATGTCTAAAATGGGCGCAAATTCGCCTCACCTTCTCGAGTAGGTCAGATAACTCGGGGTATATTTTAAGGAATTTGTTAACTATTAAGTTCAGAACGTGAGCCAGGCAAGGGACGTGAACAAGGTTACCGTGCTTCAGTGCCGCCACAAGGTTTCGTCCATTATCGCTCACAACAAGACCTGGTTGTAGTTGCAGTGGGGCCAGCCACTCATCAGTCTGTTGCTTAAGACCCTTCCATAGCTCAGTTGCAGTGTGAGGTGTGTCACCTAGACAGATAAGCTTCAGAAGAGCCTGTTGTCGCCTTGCTGAAGCACTACTGCAAAGCTCCCAACTTGGACGTGAGGGTGCGGGCAGCTGAGCAGTGGACAAGGAAGTTGCAGAAGCAGATTGCGCACTGGACATATATGATGAGGCAGCCACCCTGAATGATGTTGTGCCTGCTATTCGTGGAGTTGGCAGTATTTCAGATGCTCGACTTTGCGAAGTTGGGACACTGTCCACCAGGTTGATCCAGTGAGCCGTTACTGAGATGTATCTGCCCTGTCCACAAGTACTTGTCCACGTGTCCGTTGTTAGGTGGACTTTGGCAGTTACCGCATTAGTTAGTGCACGCTTTAAGTTGGTGACAACGTGCTGGTGTAACGCGGGGACGGCACTACGTGAGAAAAAGTGGCGGCTGGGTACAGTGTATCGTGGTGCCGCCACAGCCAACAACTCCCGAAAAGACTCTGTACCTACCAGCCTAAACGGCAGCATTTCCACAGCTAACAACTTTGCAATTTTAGCAGTCATTTTTTGTGAAAATGGGTGTGTGGATAGGTACTTCTTTTGCCTTTCATACAGCTGTGGCACAGACAACTGGACGTTTGTCGCGCACACACCTGTGGCTTCACTACTCAGAAGTCTCTCTTGTAGCGCAGCTTCGGAGGAGTACGTTTCAGCCGGAGCTGATGCCTGAACACTAGCTGGTGAAGGATGGATCTGAGGTGGCCTGGAAGTGTTGGGATCAGAAGGCACTGATTCTGAACCCTGATGGGCCGACCACTGAATTGGGTGCTTCAGAGACATATGCTTACGCATGCTGCTGGTGCTCAGGTTTTTTTTTCCCAGGCCTCTGCTTAGCCTTGCATGGCATATATTGCAGATCACCACATTTGGTACAGATGGGGCATCCTTAAAAAAATGCCACACAATGGCTTTTCGGCCTTTAGGTAGAATTGGAGGCAAAGGAGGGTGACTCTGTACCACACCAACTGTTGACACAGTTTGGGCAACTGTGTTTACAGTTTGTGCAACAGTTGGTACACTTTGTGCAACAGTTGACACAATTTGGCCAACTGTTCTCACTGTTTGTGTTCTGGAGAAAGGAGTAAGCCTGGGTGCTTTTGGCGGTGGTGCATAGCCACTTTCCTCCTCCTGGCTGCTCTGTTGGCTATGCATGCCAAGAGTCCAGGTAGGATCTGTGGTCTCATCATCCACCCCTTCCTCCTCAAAGTCTACGGGATAATGTGACTGAGCAGGCTGGCCAGATGAGATGTGTGTCTCATCATCGTCATCATCATCCACCTCCTGAGATGCTGTATGGGTTTGGTGAAAGTGGCTTTCTTGAGCACGAGGTGCTTCCAAACTTTGGCCATGAATAGACATTACGTCTTCTTCAAGTATCTCGTCAGGCACTGATAAAGAAAGGCCAGATGGAATCGAGTGCTGATACGAACCAAATAAATCATCGGAGTGACCAAGGTCGCACTCCAAGTTTTCCTCTGGCTGCCGAAGGCTTGAGGAAATAGGAAGCCTTTGAGGATTGGATGGCCCTGCGTTGTCTGTAGCGACACTAGACTGTGTTGGCACGGACGATTGTGTACTCAAAGAACCAGTGGTGGAGGTGTTATCAGCCATCCAAGTTGTTATCTGGTCATGCTCTTCCGGCCTCAAGACACGTTTTTGTTGAGTACTGATAATTTTAGACGGGAGAAAGAGAGATCTGTCAATCCTCGTCTGTCTACCTGTACCAGTGCCTTCTTGGGCACGACTGCTACGGCCACGACCTCGTCCGCGTCCCTTTGCCACATCTTTTTGCGGAAATTGTGGTTTTTGTGACATTTTTGAAAAACGCTCAGCCACCGAGATGGAGTTTGGTGTTGCTGTAGGCGTCACTTACTGGCGGGTTAAGTGTGTGCTAACACTTGACAGTGAAGCAGCACACTAGTCCCTGAAAAATTATTAAGTGCGCACAGCCACCGAGATGGAGTTTGGTGTTGCTGCGGGCGTCACTTAATGGCGGGTTAAGTGTGTGCTAACACTTGACAGTGAAGCAGCACACTAGTCCCTGAAAAAATTATTAAGTGCGCACAGCCACCGAGATGGAGTTTGGTGTTGCTGCGGGCGTCACTTAATGGCGGGTTAAGTGTGTGCTAACACTTGACAGTGAAGCACTACACTATTCCCTGAAAAAATTAGAAAGTGCGCACAGCCACCGAGATGGAGTTTGGTGTTGCTGTAGGCGTCACTTACTGGCGGGTTAAGTGTGTGCTAACACTTGACAGTGAAGCACTACACTATTCCCTGAAAAAATTAGAAAGTGCGCACAGCCACCGAGATGGAGTTTGGTGTTGCTGTAGGCGTCACTTACTGGCGGGTTAAGTGTGTGCTAACACTTGACAGTGAAGCACTACACTATTCCCTGAAAAAATTAGAAAGTGCGCACAGCCACCGAGATGGAGTTTGGTGTTGCTGCAGGCGTCACTTACTGGCGGGTTAAGTGTGTGCTAACACTTGACAGTGAAGCACTACACTATTCCCTGAAAAAATTAGAAAGTGCGCACAGCCACCGAGATGGAGTTTGGTGTTGCTGTAGGCGTCACTTACTGGCGGGTTAAGTGTGTGCTAACACTTGACAGTGAAGCACTACACTATTCCCTGAAAAAATTAGAAAGTGCGCACAGCCACCGAGATGGAGTTTGGTGTTGCTGCAGGCGTCACTTACTGGCGGGTTAAGTGTGTGCTAACACTTGACAGTGAAGCACTACACTATTCCCTGAAAAAATTAGAAAGTGCGCACAGCCACCGAGATGGAGTTTGGTGTTGCTGCAGGCGTCACTTACTGGCGGGTTAAGTGTGTGCTAACACTTGACAGTGAAGCACTACACTATTCCCTGAAAAAATTAGAAAGTGCGCACAGCCACCGAGATGGAGTTTGGTGTTGCTGTAGGCGTCACTTACTGGCGGGTTAAGTGTGTGCTAACACTTGACAGTGAAGCACTACACTATTCCCTGAAAAAATTAGAAAGTGCGCACAGCCACCGAGATGGAGTTTGGTGTTGCTGCAGGCGTCACTTACTGGCGGGTTAAGTGTGTGCTAACACTTGACAGTGAAGCACTACACTATTCCCTGAAAAAATTAGAAAGTGCGCACAGCCACCGAGATGGAGTTTGGTGTTGCTGCAGGCGTCACTTACTGGCGGGTTAAGTGTGTGCTAACACTTGACAGTGAAGCACTACACTATTCCCTGAAAAAATTAGAAAGTGCGCACAGCCACCGAGATGGAGTTTGGTGTTGCTGCAGGCGTCACTTACTGGCGGGTTAAGTGTGTGCTAACACTTGACAGTGAAGCACTACACTATTCCCTGAAAAAATTAGAAAGTGCGCACAGCCACCGAGATGGAGTTTGGTGTTGCTGCAGGCGTCACTTACTGGCGGGTTAAGTGTGTGCTAACACTTGACAGTGAAGCACTACACTATTCCCTGAAAAAATTAGAAAGTGCGCACAGCCACCGAGATGGAGTTTGGTGTTGCTGCAGGCGTCACTTACTGGCGGGTTAAGTGTGTGCTAACACTTGACAGTGAAGCACTACACTATTCCCTGAAAAAATTAGAAAGTGCGCACAGCCACCGAGATGGAGTTTGGTGTTGCTGCAGGCGTCACTTACTGGCGGGTTAAGTGTGTGCTAACACTTCACAGTGAAGCACTACACTATTCCCTGAAAAAATTAGAAAGTGCGCACAGCCACCGAGATGGAGTTTGGTGTTGCTGCAGGCGTCACTTACTGGCGGGTTAAGTGTGTGCTAACACTTCACAGTGAAGCACTACACTATTCCCTGAAAAAATTAGAAAGTGCGCACAGCCACCGAGATGGAGTTTGGTGTTGCTGTAGGCGTCACTTACTGGCGGGTTAAGTGTGTGCTAACACTTGACAGTGAAGCACTACACTATTCCCTGAAAAAATTAGAAAGTGCGCACAGCCACCGAGATGGAGTTTGGTGTTGCTGCAGGCGTCACTTACTGGCGGGTTAAGTGTGTGCTAACACTTGACAGTGAAGCACTACACTATTCCCTGAAAAAATTAGAAAGTGCGCACAGCCACCGAGATGAAGTTTGGTGTTGCTGCAGGCGTCACTTACTGGCGGGTTAAGTGTGTGCTAACACTTGACAGTGAAGCACTACACTATTCCCTGAAAAAATTAGAAAGTGCGCACAGCCACCGAGATGGAGTTTGGTGTTGCTGCAGGCGTCACTTACTGGCGGGTTAAGTGTGTGCTAACACTTGACAGTGAAGCACTACACTATTCCCTGAAAAAATTAGAAAGTGCGCACAGCCACCGAGATGGAGTTTGGTGTTGCTGCAGGCGTCACTTACTGGCGGGTTAAGTGTGTGCTAACACTTGACAGTGAAGCACTACACTATTCCCTGAAAAAATTAGAAAGTGCGCACAGCCACCGAGATGGAGTTTGGTGTTGCTGTAGGCGTCACTTACTGGCGGGTTAAGTGTGTGCTAACACTTGGCAGTGAAGCAGCACACTATTCCCTGAAAAAAATTATTAAGTGCGCACAATTAGTCGCAGAAGTAGGTGGCGTACGTGCTATTTGCAGCTAGGAGAGCAGCAACGCACTGTTCTGCCACAGACAAAATAACGCTGAAGGGGTTTTTAGGACCCAAAATCTATCAGCTGGCAAAAAAATTGTAAATAGTACCTCAGCTAAGCCTCTCACTTCAGCTATTAGAACAGCTGAGTGAGTAAGCGAAGCTATGAGGTCGCTCCTGTGAACACTGTAAAGGCTGCAGCTCCCTGCTTCCCTGCCTGCCTACAGTGTCACTGTACACAGTACTCCTCTGTCCTCCTGCTAGCTCTCACAAGAGCTGTTTGGGGTTAATATAAGGAATCTTGAAGTTCCCTACACTCACTGACAATCCCTATGATCTGCTCCAGAATCTACCTCACCCTGTTCTAGCTCAGATCTTCAGAGAAATGTGCTCAAAATGGCGGTGGCAAGGCTTATATACAGCCTTGCCTGTCATCGATGACATAGCCATCACGATGGACAGAAGCCAATCATAGTAATGCCACAAGAAGAGGGCTGTGGCATTACTGAATAAGATTGGCTAACATCCTTGTCCATCTTCACAAGTTTGTCTGACCTAACACGCTAGGCTGTCTCGGAAGATTTGTCGGAACATAACAGATTCTGTATTCGCGAGTCCCGAATACAGAATACAGGACTCGGATTCGTAGACTCGCTAGGATTCGCTAGGAGTCGCTACGACTCGCTCGGAATCGCTACTTACAGCGGGTATCCGTGAAGCGGTGCCATTCTCTAAACGATTTGGGGGAGATTCAACCTACATAGCGATGTGATATAGCGAGTCTCGCTAGTAAAACTAGGATTCCCATTTACTTGCATTGGACTCGCTACTTTGCGAGTCCTCGCTGGGAAACTCGCCGAGTAGCGAGTCCTGCGAGTCCCTTACTACTCGCCGAGTAACGAGTCCTAGCGAGTAGATTCGCCCATCACTATTTGAAATTTTTTTTTTCAATTTATTTCAGCAAAGAAAGAGTCTAAACAAAAATTTGTTTTGACATCATAAAATAATAAATAAGTAAGGCAATTTTGACAATCCTTAAAGTACTATTTACATTTGTCAAAGTACTGTATTACAATTTGATATGGTCGTTATTAAACAGAGAATGGCTTTAAAGAGGTAGTGTCGTGCAGTTATGGGTAGCAAAGGCGAGAGAATTTGAAGGGAAGGCACGTTTGTGGTCAGAGTATGAGGTGTCCAGCACTCCATTGCTGCCGACAGAGACCCAGGAGTGCACTATACTGGGAGTCATGAAATTTAGTCTAGTGAAGTGACACGCACTGCAAATTTTCTGGCGACCAGAACCCATTGATGTTGCGATACGAGTTGCTCTGTCTCGTGCTCATTAATACACGAAAATTATGCAAACACAGCATGTTTAATAACATCAATTGTGCTCTCATTCAGTTGTATAGCTGAATGGAACACCCTCCACTGACTTGTCATGATCCCGAAGGTGCATTCCACGAATCTGCGTGCCCGGCTTAGCCGATAGTTAAAAATCCTACGCCGGTCATCCAGTCCCCTACGTGGGTATGGGCGCAGCAGGTTAGGCATCAGGGGGAAAGCCTCATCCGATACCATCACGTAGGGGACTGGATGCGTGGAACCAGGCAAAGGTTTATCGGCAGGTAAAGTGTTGTGATTTTGAAGCACTTGGAGACCAATTTGTGAGTTTCGCAGCACACGAGAATCCCCGGTACTGCCATAGGCACCCACATCAATGGCAACAAATCTGTAGTGAGCATCAGCCACCGCCATCAGGACCACGGAAAAATACTTCTTATAATTATAGAAGCGTGATCCTGATCGCGGAGGCTTTTTCACACGGATATGTTTGCCATCAACGGCACCTATGCAGTTCGGGAAGTTGGCCACAGACTGAAAGCCTGCCGCTACCTGCAACCAAGTCTCCTCGTTTGGAGAAGGCATCACAATGGGCTGCAAGTGCTCCCAGATCACAGTGCACGTCACCTTGATAATGATAGAAATCGTGCTTTTCCCCACCCTGAACTGCAAATGCAGTGAAGAATAGGTTTCTCCGGTCGCAAGGAATCTGGAAAGAGAAAAATTTAAAAAGATTAATACAGAATACAAATGTCCACTAAACATCACGCAAAAAAGTGATAGTCTCCAGCAAGTTCATTGTAGGATTTGGTTAAAAAAAAAAGCGCATCCACACCACATGTTGAAAGGTTAGGCTGTCGTGCTGCACAGGCTCACGGGGTAGCGTGACTTTGTGTAATTTTGCTCCTTTCCATGACACTCATTACATAAAACCTGTGGCTTGATAGAAGGAGCAGACAGACGCTACATAACGATATCACTTCAGGCCGGGTAACACAATCACCCAGCCACCCCCTCCAAGGTCAACATGATCAGTATTTCCACAGATTATTGTAATAACACCAACTTGGCCATTCACGCTAATTTCTGCTTACCATTATATCTTTTTATATACAAACATAAAAACATACCATACAGCATAATTGCACCAATATAACACCTTGCATCAACACTCAGCACACGTCCGACACTCGCAAACCAATCGAACATCTATACCACTACCATCGCAACAAAGAAGCATACACTTCTATCACTCTCATGCATCGCAAACAATCCTTTATTACAGCCTGCGCCTATGCCTCCTGTGTTTTTGGGTTGACGCTGGGGCTATGGCAACCGTGCCGACGTTCTTGGTTTTCAGACAAACATTCACACCTCACTCTATATAAATATGTAAGAAATGGATATTTGGTAGATAACACTGACCTCAGAGTGATGAGAAGCCTTTCTTCTGCCTCGATCGATGCCCGCATCCAGGTGTTTTGGTAAGTAAGTTTTGGCCTCAACATTGCCAGGAGCTCATCAAATGCAGAAATTGATAGGCGACAAAATGCCACAAATTTCTCGGGGTACCTTTCAAAAAGAAAGAAAAAAAAAGGTCCATGTTACTTTTCAGACACAATACTTGGGTGTGACGAACTTTTTTTCATTCACACATCTTTATATATTTTTCTCTTACCTTCTCAAGTCCTGGTATAATTGCATGAAGTGTCCCTTATGATCCCTCTCCATGATCAGGGGATGGACCCACATTTGTGGGCTTTCCTCAACCTGTACATAATTTGTTAGAAAGAAAAGATCGTTATCACTAACCATATATCAGCTCACACTCGGCAAGTGCAAATAAACTAAAAGAAATGTTACGCTGGGTTCAGAGGCAATGTTTTTACAACGCAATATAGCGGCAAAGTGGGCCAACTTCGTCAATCACTAGCTTTCACGGACGATGTCTTGGCGTCTGACACAAGCTGCGAGGCACCACGATTCACGCCTCATTCCAGGTGCACGGGCACGATGAGCCGTTCATCAAGCAGCACTCTCACGCTTTGTGACAGGGCTGGTGATGGGGCTGGCCAGCTGACGCTTCATCACGCTCTGCATGGCTAGCGTCACAGTACCCAAGCAGGGCGTGTCATATGCAAGGGCCATTCACGCACGTCTCTCTGCACAACGCAGCCGCGTCTCTGTCCCTGGCTGTCCGCCGACGATGTGGTGACAGGAGTGGAGGGTGAGCTATCCCTCCCCTCCCCCACACATGTGACCTGAGGGGAGGTAGCGAATTGGCCCCTGTGCATGTTAATAGAGGGCCCAGATCCTATTCCGCAGGTTTCGGCGAGCTGGCCCAATAGGCTTACCGCCCTGCGTCTACATACACAGGGGCCAATCCGCTAACTCCCCTCAGGTTACATGTGTGGGTGAGGGGAGGGATAGCTCACCCGCCGCTGCTGTCACCACAGCGGCGGCGGACAGCCAGGACAGCAGGGGCACCAATGGACACAGCGTCCATTCATCGTCACCAAAAACAGCGAACTGGCGTCCAGAGACGCCCGTCTAGTTGCGGCGCAAATAGAGGGCCACGTGCAACGCTATTGCGCCTACGCTCCCACAATATATTGTCGTCAGACCCCAGGATAAAGAAGATTAGGCTGACATATGTATTCTGTGTACCAAGAAAATAATTTCGTACCTCATTTTCCTCCTCTTCATGCTCCAGAAGATGCTGCAAAATTAGTAATAAAAACAGTTGTTTGGAGGCCCTCCGCATAGTGCGCAGTCTTGTCAGCGGCATGGCTTTTAGCTCGTAGTAAGCTTTGGAGGTAAACCTTGCTTCCAAAAGCTAGCAGATCATGTGACAGGAAATGCTTTTTTTCTTTTTTTTTCTTTTTGGACATGACAACTTTCTTTACAAAGTCTACATGAACAAAATCAGCATTACAAAACCGCTGGAAAAGCCGCCGGAAAAACCGCTGTTCACCGCTGCAAAAAACGCTCAGAAACCGCTGGAACAACACTGCAAAGCCGCTGAAGACTGCAGGGATGTGTACTCTTGGTTCCTTTGAAAATCTCAGTGGTTTACTGACGGTCTGAACGTCAGTAAACCGGTATGTGTGAACTTACCCTAAAGGCTTGTGGATTTTTGAATGTGCTGTGACAGTCACCAACAATTTTAAGCTTGCAACTGTGGGGCAATTGATGCCACTTAAGTGGTGTCTGTGCCCCAATTTTTGGCAAAAATGGAAACTCTTGTTGGAGTCCCCTTGCTGTGTTTAACATGATTTTAGAAGGGCATGACATGCCTATATCTGTGTCTCCTCCTCCTTTTACTCGTCCACCTCTTTTCTTTTTGCATTTTTATATGTACTTGTCACTTTTCCATGTGTTTGCTGTGTCTTCTGAGTAGTTTGTCACCTTTTAGACCCCTTAGAAGGTGTTTTCTATGTGTTTGTATTTGTTTGTGCTTGCCTGCCATTGTTTACAATTGTATTCGACAGTGTTCGACGAACATTAGACAATCCCCCCCAATTCGACAAATCGAATGCTGGTGCCTGCTGGTGAAGTTCTTTATTTCCACATGTTGCACACATGAAAATGGAGACAAGGAATTGGGGGAGAGGTTAGGAGCTATGGCCATTTCACCCATTGAAGTGCTAGATCAGTGTGAAACAGCCATAGCTCCCATCCTCCCCCCTGTTCCTTATCTTTGTTTTTATATGTGCAACATGCTGAAATAAAAATGTTTTCCAGCAACTCGGTGTATACTACTTTTTTCTTCTTCTGATGCATATAATTATGGACTGTGTCTTGTGAGTATGTACTAGGGAGCATAAGTGCGGCTTCTGGAAGCTAATAACTACAGTGTGTGTGTGGATCACGATGTAACTGCTGACTGACGGTGATGCCCAACCTTTTCTGTTATTGTGAAGTATGGTTCAAACGCTAGATGACAAAAAAAGGCTTCATCACAAGTCACAACTAATGTCTTCTGGGGGAATCGAACTCTGCATCCAACTGTAGTCATCCCCAAAAGTACTTTTTCTTTTTATGAAGCTGACATCATTGGAACTGTATCAGATTTGTCAGATCCTTTGGCCAGTCTCTGGTACATAAAGGGCAGCCATTTTTTTTCCATTAACTTTTTTAAGACCTTGAGGACTACAGTTGGTCACTGTGCCCTAGAAGTCTCTATGAATGTAGCCAGGAGGAAAGAGGAATCCTCGAGTCCTATCACTACAACTGCAGTTCTTCCTGCCTGACACTCTTAGTTCCTGTGCCCGCAGTACATTGTTTGATGCTTTTTTTGATGCAGATTTTAAGAATTTGTATCAAAATCTGCATGTCTATCCTGAGGCAAGCAAAGTCTATGACATGCCAGAATGGGGTTCGGAAGTTTGGCGAACCAAATAAAATCTAAACTTCGAAATGTTTGCTCATCTCTAGTCCTGTTTGCAAAAAGCCATGTAGGGGACACTGCAAGCATGTGGAAGCAGAAGCTCTGATCAGATGAGTCCAAAGTATATGCTTTTGGGCAAAATGCACCCTGAAAACACCACCTGTTCACAATTCACAATTCCTGTTCACAGATGCTCTCCATTCAATGTCAATTCAAGAGCTATTTAGCAAAGATGATGGGCAAAAATGTCAGCCTCTAGATGTGCGAAGCTGGTGGAGACATGACCCAAAAGACTTACCAAAGTTATTGCGGTGAATGTTGGTCCTACAAACCATTGACTTAGGGGAGCTGAATACAATTGTATCTCACAATTTTCAGATTTATATTTTTAAAATATTTAGAAAACGAGGAATCATTTCCTTTACAATTCACAAATACTTGCTATCTAATGATGTAGAAAAAACTCACCAAAAATTTGCCAGGTAAATACCCATTGCACTTAGCAGTGTGGCGCCCCGCAACGAGTGCGTCACAAGGGAGTATTGCAGCCGCAATATTCTCTAGACAAAGCAGTGAAATAGTTAACTCAGAGATCCAACCCAACATACAACACCTAGAACAGGGGACCAATCATAGGTCCTGGTGGGTGGAGTGTTAGGGTAGTGAAGAGAACACAATAATCTAGACAGTCAGAACAAGTCGGAGAAGTAGTCTAGAACTTGAAGAGAGCAGACTAGAACTTGGAGTGGAGCGGGGGCTCCGCACCCCGTGCGGGCCCCTGGGCCGTCACCGGTCGGGTGTCCGCACCTGAGGCCTTAACTACCGGGAATGGGCATATCTACACGGGTTCCCAAAAGACTCCCGTGCCCACAACTTACAGCCGGTTCACTGGTACCGAAGCTGGCAGCAGTTCACCTCTGCCACGCGAACCAGCCCCGTGGAGGAGCAGCTTTATAGGAGCACCCCACCACCAGCCAGTTTCCAGTCGTCTAACCAGCGGTGTACCCACCGAGGGACCCAAGGCTCCCCAAAGAATCCAGAACGTACATCATGGATAGGGCATTGAAGCAGCCTCCCCGTACCCGACCTGGTATTCCTGGGCGACGCTGGCAAGAGAAACTAAGGAGGTAGAGAGGAGGTACACTGCGGATCTCTGAGGAGCACTATCACTGCTGAGTCCACCCGGTCTTCTACTCAACCACTGTAAGCCATGTACTGCCTGCTGGTTACAGTAAAGAACCGTTGCAGAGACTATCTGTGTCCGTGTCTCCTTATGAACTGTCCGTCATGAACTTAAGGTAACCGCAGCTGCCGCACAACATCTTGAGCAGCTCCAGCCCCCGGGGATCACCGCTCAGCCTGTGGGGAGCGTAACATCTTGCTGCTGTCCATCACCCCGGGAGGTTCCGCAGCGTCGGTAGCCCTTACCGAATCTACTCATAGGTGGCGTCACGAAGAAAACAAATTAAAACCCCTTTTTAATCTGTTCCCGTAAGACGACCTCAATTTTGATCTGCACTACACCGGGCCCCACTACCGGCAGGCGCGGTCCACCCGTGACAAGGAAGGAGAAGAATCGCCTGTCTAAACCGGGAGTAACCCTGGCCCCTGGTGTGCGTCAGAAAATGGCGTCACGAACAGGATACGAGCAGGCCCGTTACCAACGGGTATGTTGTGCTTAAACTGGACTTTATTGTCTACAATTGGACTTTGTTCGTCCCTAAAAGAACTTTCCCGCCTTTACACCATTGGGTCAAGATGGCGCCCAAGATGGCGTTCCCGCCACAAGAAGCCGCCACGTGAAGCCCAGGAGTGAGTCAACCCCCCCCCCTCACTGTGGGAGGGCTAAGGACGAAAGGCGCCAAACTCTTTGTCCGCCCTGATTGCTTGAATCAACCATGGGTCCGGATCCTGCCCTTACCATAGACGGCAGCCCCGACTTCTGGCTAGAGGCTCTACAAGACCTCCGGGTGCGGTTACTAGAGACAGTGGAATGGACGATTCGCAGCTGGAGCGCGACCCTAGGCAGACGACTACACCATGCGATGCAGCAGAGCCGACCGGGTGCAGCTTCTCCAAGCCCAGACGACGTCACCAGCTTCTCGACCGCCTCACCCTCGCCTACCACCTGTCCTGCTCCGTCACCTGAGCCAATAGACTGTGTCATTCCGGTGGAGGCCGCAACTCGACCCGTTCCAGCGACCAACATCGCAACCGATTCCGTTCTTGAGCCGGAGCTCATAACACGCTCCATGGAAGAACTCGATCTCTACCAGGTTCCACCTGCGGAACCCGCGACTAGTTTCCACACTACCGAGACTGTCGCTTGTTTCTCCCTAGAACCGGAGGCCTCCTCTGCAACCACAGAGGCCTACCTGGTAACCGGGATTGAAACACCTTTACCTGCGGAAACAGATGAAGAGGCAGGCAGCCTGGAAGCCCTGCAGGACGTCCCTACGGAAGGATCCGCAGCACCACCGCCCCGTTGTACAACGGAACAAGCTTTAACGTCTTTCATCAACAAGCAGCCTGATGGGATCATCGAGGAAGAGGTCGGAGAGGATGACGACGAGACCCACAGCACCGCTGAGGATTTCGACACCGGGTTCGCTTGGGGAGACAACAAAGAACTTCCTTCCGGGCACACAGCTCGGGTACACTGGTCGGGTGCACTGCCGACACCTTCCCCTGTGCCGTTCCACCGGGTTCCGATACAGACAGCCCGCCAAGTTCAAGCTTCCCGCCAAACCACCAGCTCCATTACTCATCTTTACACCCCGAGCCGTAACGACGGAGATGTACGCCAGAGACGACGAGAGGAGTGGCAAGCCAGAGAACGCGCCAACATGGAGGCCCGTGCCGAGGCTCGCCGCCAGCCGCCGCTGCCTGATGAACTCCGCCGTGAAGGTAGAATTTCCACCTTTAACTTACATACCGGGTGGGGGTTCGCTTGGGAGGTGGGTTTGAATGAGGAGGTGTTTGTGGGGCGCCGGGACGTTGAGTCAAACTTGCCAAGAGGACATCCCGATCGCGACCTATACCGGGGCGATATTATCACCTACGAGCGCTATGCTTGTGCAGATGGGTGGTTTGCTATCCGGGTACGCCATCACCCTCAGAGCCAGTGACTTTAAAAACTTGAACTTTCATCAATGACTCTGTTTACCGTTAGTCACTGACTGTGTGATCTCGCGGCTACAGCCTGGACTCTAGTTAAAGTACAGTCGACCGCCCGCCGGGTCCGCACAAAGTGATTACCTGTTTCTTTGCTTATAACATCAAAGCATTTCTTTACCTGTTTTTCTACTTTAATAAAAGTGTGTCATATATGTATAAAAATGCAAAAACCTCTGTAATGTGAGTAGTTTGACGCTTGGGGACAAGCTGATTTAACCAAGGGGGAGTGTGGCGCCCCGCAACGAGTGCGTCACAAGGGAGTATTGCAGCCGCAATATTCTCTAGACAAAGCAGTGAAATAGTTAACTCAGAGATCCAACCCAACATACAACACCTAGAACAGGGGACCAATCATAGGTCCTGGTGGGTGGAGTGTTAGGGTAGTGAAGAGAACACAATAATCTAGACAGTCAGAACAAGTCGGAGAAGTAGTCTAGAACTTGAAGAGAGCAGACTAGAACTTGGAGTGGAGCGGGGGCTCCGCACCCCGTGCGGGCCCCTGGGCCGTCACCGGTCGGGTGTCCGCACCTGAGGCCTTAACTACCGGGAATGGGCATATCTACACGGGTTCCCAAAAGACTCCCGTGCCCACAACTTACAGCCGGTTCACTGGTACCGAAGCTGGCAGCAGTTCACCTCTGCCACGCGAACCAGCCCCGTGGAGGAGCAGCTTTATAGGAGCACCCCACCACCAGCCAGTTTCCAGTCGTCTAACCAGCGGTGTACCCACCGAGGGACCCAAGGCTCCCCAAAGAATCCAGAACGTACATCATGGATAGGGCATTGAAGCAGCCTCCCCGTACCCGACCTGGTATTCCTGGGCGACGCTGGCAAGAGAAACTAAGGAGGTAGAGAGGAGGTACACTGCGGATCTCTGAGGAGCACTATCACTGCTGAGTCCACCCGGTCTTCTACTCAACCACTGTAAGCCATGTACTGCCTGCTGGTTACAGTAAAGAACCGTTGCAGAGACTATCTGTGTCCGTGTCTCCTTATGAACTGTCCGTCATGAACTTAAGGTAACCGCAGCTGCCGCACAACATCTTGAGCAGCTCCAGCCCCCGGGGATCACCGCTCAGCCTGTGGGGAGCGTAACATCTTGCTGCTGTCCATCACCCCGGGAGGTTCCGCAGCGTCGGTAGCCCTTACCGAATCTACTCATAGGTGGCGTCACGAAGAAAACAAATTAAAACCCCTTTTTAATCTGTTCCCGTAAGACGACCTCAATTTTGATCTGCACTACACCGGGCCCCACTACCGGCAGGCGCGGTCCACCCGTGACAAGGAAGGAGAAGAATCGCCTGTCTAAACCGGGAGTAACCCTGGCCCCTGGTGTGCGTCAGCAGCAGCTGCCAGCTCCTCTGAGAGGCAACACAGGTGTCTGTATGCCGGTACTCAATCACCTGCAACCCACAGTGGGGGCGGTTGTAACACCAGCGTCCTGCCATACTGTCAGGGAGGTGACTGGTGCCATTTTAAGACACGAGGTTACCATAGGGCTCTGCCACTCACGGTGCATGCAAGGCATAGTGTCAAAGCAGCCTATTGGTCACGCCCTTCTATTAGATCAGGCGGGCTGCTCCGTACTGATTACATGCCTCACAAAATGACAGACGCCCCCCAGAGGGCTCAGCCTCAAACTGCAGATAAAAAAAGTGCAATAAAACACTAAAGATGAAAATGTGAGGTGTTTGTGGGTATTTTGGCCAAAATACGTAAGCCGGTAACCCACCGTCAAGGGCCCTCATGCTTACCAGTCCTAACCACATGCCTTTTGCGACATGTCTGTTTAATATTGTATGATCCACCGAATAGGACATAAAAACATAGAAAAAACTCACCAAAAATTTGCCAGGGAAATACCCATTGCACTTAGCAGCAGCTGCCAGCTCCTCTGAGAGGCAACACAGGTGTCTGTATGCGGGTACTCAATCACCTACAACCCACAGTGGGGGAGGTTGTGGCACCAGCGTCCGGCCATGCTGTCAGGGAGGTGACTGGTGGCATTTAAAGACACGAGGTTACCATAGGGCTCTGCCACTCACGGTGCATGCAAGGCATAGTGTCAGAGCAGCCTATTGGTTACGCCCTTCTATTAGATCAGGCGGGCTGCTCTGCACTGATTACATGCCTCACAAAATGACAGACGCCCCCCAGAGGGCTCAGCCTCAAACTGCAGATAAAAAAAGTGCAATAAAACACTAAAGATGAAAATGTGAGGTGTTTGTGGGTATTTTGGCCAAAATACGTAAGCCGGTAACGCACCGTCAAGGGCCCTCACGCTTACCAGTCCTAACCACATGCCTTTTGCGACATGTCCGTTTAATATTGTATGATTCACCGAATAGGACATAAAAACATAGAAAAAACTCACCAAAAATTTGCCAGGTAAATACCCATTGCACTTAGCAGCAGCTGCCAGCTCCTCTGAGACGCAGGAGCTTCCTCCAATGATCGCTGATGGGGCGCAGTATCCAGGAGCCTGTGTCACGCCCCAGGTAGATAGCAAGGTGTCGAAACAACCCTCCTGTTCCTTATTTACACGCCGATACAGGCCGCTACCATCGGGTTGAAATCAACCTGTTTTAGAGCTCGGCTCTGAAACAGGTGCCGCAAGTGACGGGTGGAAACAACCATCTTTACACTCCGCTACCTCGGGTTGATTTGGCAGTGCAAGATACATTTCTCACATCTACCCGGTTGTTTCTACCATGTTGTAGCGGCGTGTAAAGGTACCCTCAGGGTTACACTCTGTCCCTAGGTTGGCGACCCCTCTGGCAGGTATCCCTGACTCGGGATCTTCAGGTTCTGCACCCGGACACATTTTTTTGGGTTCATCTTTCTCTCCCATCAGTACCAAAACAATGGCAAGTCTCTTCCGAGCACACTCCCGTAAGGTAGAGTCTTTACCGCTCCGCACACATGTTTAACCTCTCCACACGGCGTGGAAAGGGTTACCTCCACTGTTGGATACTCGCAGAGTTCGTCATGAATACATATGACCCCGACCTTCCCCCCAGTGGGTTCCAACCTAGGGATCAATGACCCATGGACAAGGGTCACTAAGCTCCCAGAGTCCAAGAGAGCCTCCGCTCAATGACCATTGACGCGCACCTGGCACAGATGGGGTTCAGTTGTTGGACCGACAGTGTCTGCGGTGAAAACGGTTGTGAGCATAGAGCAAACATAGATATCCGGTGTGTAAACCCACATTCCATGGGTTCAGCAGTCAGGGGGCAATAGACAGCCACATATTCTGGCCCATGGCATCGCCAGCACCTCATAGCAGAGACAACGTGAGTCCTTGAGACCAATCTAGCATAAACTGGTCTCCTGTCAACTTCACTCTGGAGTACCTCCTCAGCGTGAGCTTGACTTTTAATGTCCCCAGCAGAGGGACGTGCACCTTTCCCAGTCTCCTGGGGCCGATGTACCAGACGCATTAAGGCAGAGCCTGTACAAAATCCTGGGTGGCTGTATACTGCTCAATCAGGCTAACCACCTGGTCCAGGTTACGCGGGTCCCCTTGCCCCACCCAATGCTGTATAGTAGCTGGCAGAGTTCTCAACAGCCAGTCGACCACCACCCTCTCCACCATCTGGACCAGAGACAAGATCTCAGGCTGGAGCCACCTTTTTACTAGCTGCAGCAAGTCATATGTCTGAGACCTGGTGGGTCAGGTCTCCACAAAAGTCCATGCAAACACCTGTTGGACTCTCACATAAGTATTAACCCCCAGTCGGACAAGGATCTCACCTTTTAGCTTCCCATAGTCCTGGGCATCTTTCCGACTGAAGTCAAAGTAGGCCTTCTGCGCGTCGCCCATCAGGAACAGAGCGACCACTTAAGTCCACTGGTCGGTTCAGTGAGTAAGGGCTTTTGCCTGAAACATGTTGAGACAATAATCCAATCACTATGATATCTTAATCTTGTTTAATAAAGATGAAGATTTTAATCAATATGGGACTCGCCACTATATCCTTTATATGGTCGGCTGGTAGATTTTCCCGCTCCGCTGTGCGCTTATAGACGGTGAGGAAAGCTTCCACATCATCCTTCCGACTCAGCTCCATCAATGCTTAGTGGACTCTGTCCCTGGTCTCTCGACATTCTGGGGTAGGCGCTGGTGGCCTGTCTCGCAATGCCGCAATCTACTGCATTGAGAGATCATTAGTTTGGTATAATAGCTGCTGATGGTTGTGCTGCTGGTGCTTCTCCTGTTGCTGCTGAGCAAGTACCAACTGCTTCAGTAGCTCCTCCATGTTGTTGGCAGGCCTGAACTGTAGCTTTGCAGGCTTTATAACGGACATGCAGTGTTTGGGGTATGCCTCAGTTCCACAGTGCCCACATTCTCCACTATATTGTAGTGCAGCAGTATTCATACTGTGCAGTAATGAGGCAGTGACCCAAGGAAAGTTCAACTTAAACGGCTTTATTGGTATAGCACACTACTCAAATGCCAAAGATGTCCTCCTAGTCACAGCCAGGTGATCCACACAGTCCGTGTCTGTGTATCCTGTTGCCATTGGTGCCATGCCGTTCCACTCTGTGGTGCGCCAGTTACTTCTGCTTGACAGGCCTGTGTTATGACTTCACACAGACCTGTCCTGCACAGAGCTTCCTGCTCTGCAGCTTGCAAACAAATCACTGACACACACAAACTTTGCCGAGGGTTTTTAAATGCAATTGTGGGGCCCTTGCGACCAGGGCGGCCACAGTGTGAACTGCAGCCAGGCGAGAAAGATGGTTGACTTAAACACACACCAACACACACCGACCCTACACCCAGAACTGTATGTCAAGCAAGAGGTGGAGGGAGTTTAGAGAAGTGTGGGTGGAGAGTAGGACAGATCTGGATAAGTCGGTGGAGGAACAGTACTAAAAACACTGGAACACCAAGTTGGAGGGGTGGATTCCCAGGAGGAGAGGTTCCCTGGAGGACACAGAACCTTGGAGGCAGTTACCCAAGAGAGAAAGCTCGCTCTAAAGACACAGCCAAGGGAAGAAGCACCGCAAGCAGACAAATCCTACAGCTGAACACTACAGAATAGTGGGAGAACAACGGGCCCAGCAGCCATCACTAATAGAGCTGACTGGAGTACCCAGAGCTGAGAACCAGAGAGACAGAGGGAGCCTCTTGAGTCCAAATCATACCTGGATCAATGGAGGGCTGGGTCAGGAAAGCCAGAGAGCAGGCTCTGTAGAGGTGACTGGGGAGACTCTTAAAACCCTAATCACAAAACACACCGGCATGGTGCGGGTACTCTATGACCCACAACCTACCCACCGCCACGTAGTAGGAAACACAGCCATTGCTTTATGGCTAGTGACCCTAAAGCAGAGGGAAGCATCACTAAAGAGCCTGTGACGGCCATACCGACAGAGCAAGAAACAAGCAGGGCCTGAAAGGTACTTGAGGGAAGCGATGCAGAGGAACCGTGTGAGCTGCAGTAGAACCTGGGTCCCCGGATAGGTGTAAGAACTAAGACTGAGAACTGTGAACTGTAACTTGTCTGCTAAGAACTTGAACAGTAAGGTACCCGGTAAGCTCAAAAGTGCCTGAGACTGTTCCTTACTGAGCCGCTGCAGAGACCTCCACCTGCGGAGCCACCTTGCTGTCCCTGCGTGCTAGCTGGAGAAGCTGCAGGAGAAGAGCCAGTGCAGCATCCAGGGTACGCAGCCGCACTACACCTGCCCAGGAGACATTCAGCCCTACCCATGGAGGGCTTACCATTTACGCTGCCCCTCATCACCATCCCCGGCAGGAATACGGCAGTGGTGGTCACCCCGACCACATACTACGGGTGGCGTAATGACAGCCTCCCCTGTACATATCCCCTTTTTCAACTGGCGCCCAAGCCACAGGACCGGGTCACGACCCCCGTGACTCCCCAGTGACAGTAGTAGAAATGAGCGGTGTTCGATTCGAATTGTTCGCCAATCTCAAATTCGAGCTGTTTTGGGCGGTGTTCGAGTCATTCGCCGAATTCGAACAATTTGCTTCAAATTCGGCAGTTCGAGGTTGTGTTTGATAACGCTTCCATCACCAAAAAACTTAACCCTAACACTGTTGATCAATGTTAATATACAGTTTCTGTGTATAGTGTGCGGGGGAAGGGTTAGATCAGTGCTGCAGAAATAATGGCGATCTCCATTTTTTTTTCTCCTAACTGCAGATACAGTGGGGTGATGCAGACTGTCAGCCAATTACACACACACACACCAAAGTGCATTTTTTGCACACATACAAGGGCATGTGTCATTGGCTGTGTATGTCACATGTCCTTGCCCTATAAGACCCGGCCATTTTCCCCATCGCCACCATTTTCTCATTGGTGCAGCTCTGTGTCAGATGGCACCGCTGCTGCTGTGGGCTCTATACAGTTAAACAGTGTCACTTCACTTATTAGTCAGCTAGTGAGCGAATATCACGTTAGATAGAGAGATAGATACATTTAGGGAGTAGGGACTGGAGGGAGGGTGCGAATTGAAGGAATACCAGCCCATTTGAGGGCTACTTCATAGGAGTATAGGAGCAGGGAGTAGGGACTAGTTGTGTATAAGGCCTTTTCAGGGCTACTAGAAGTAGGGACTAGTTGTAATCTCAGCCCTTTGGGCTAGGTTAGAGCAGTTCATAGCAGTTTTTGCCAGGCAGTTGTGTGCCAGTGCTGTGCAACTGTCTTTCACAGCATCTGGGTAAATGTAACTCAGGGAATCTTTTAGGTCAGGTAGTATAGCACTGCTGTGAAGAAAGCTATAACACCTGTCTTAAGTAGGCATTTTTTTGCTGTAGCTAGTCCAGGCAATTTGTTCGGGCTAGTAGCAGTGTCTGGTAGTTAGCGGCATAGCGCAGCTGTAAAGTAAGTTACATCACCTGTCTATTGTGTCGGCCCAGGGTGAGGGGTACTCGGGTATCAGGCGGCAGAAGGGGTTAACTGTGTCACGGGGAATGGCGGCCGCGCCTGATCCCGTATCCCGGGAGATGGTTCTCTTGAAAAAGGGGGATTATACAAGGGATTATTTATAAAAGTTAGTTTGTCGTGACGCCACCTGCAGTTCCTGGTGAAGTAGCACCAGCGCCGCCACAGTCCTCCGGAGGTCGGTGGTATTGCGGCTGAGATGTTGTAGTCCTTCGCAGGTAGGACTGGGACCTCCGAGGCAGCAATCCTGTGAAAGGAATAAGTTCATGGAAAGAAGATGCAGCAGAGTCGAAGTCACTTCACTCCGGGTACTTTACTGGAACTTTGCAGCAATGGTTACAGTTCAGTGCAGTAAGTTGTTACACTCAACAGGTACACTCTCAGGTAGCTGGATGGAACCCTCAGCTTGTGTCTTTCTCTTCTATTCTTCCCTGCTTCCCAGTAGTTTGGAGTGGAGTCTGACCCCATAAAGCGGATCTGGCCTCCTGCTGTCTCTCACTCTCCTCGCTTCCATCGGGCTACCTTCTGCTGGCCGATCACCGAACCGTCAAGCGATGCCTGGTACCCTCCTCTGGTTGCTTGAGAGTCTGAGCAGTACATATAGATACCCTCAGATTGCCAGATTTTTTGTGGTCCTTGGAGGATCCCACAGATGCGGGCTCCGGTTGCTGCTGGGGTTGGACTCTCAGAAGTCCCTATCTTCCCCGCAGGCTAGCTGCCTGCGCCTGGGATAGCTTTCCTTCTCCCTGGGTCCTCAGACGAGGAACCCTCCTTCCTCCCTCAGGCTCCCTGCCTGGCTGGCTGACTCCAGCCCTCGCTGGTTGACCTCTCTAGTTCCCCCTGGAGGTGGTTTTTATTCTCTCCCGGGTACCTCCCACCATGTGATCTATGTGGGGGTGCTTGTGTGTAGGTTCCACCCATAAGCCTGAAATCTACTTGTAGCTGCAGTATCTGCACCGCTTTTATGGGTGCAGTAACCCTCTGTGACGCCTGCTTTGCGGGGGGCCACACTATCAAGTAGCCAATTTTTTGCTGCAGCTAGTCCAGGCAATTTGTTAGGGCTATTAGCAGTGTCACTTACACAGTGCTGTAGCCCACTTGTGAAACAAGCTACACCGCCTGTGTAGTTCCTAGTAATTTTTAACTGCACCTAGCCCAGGTCTCACTTCGGGTCTAGTAGCAGTGTCACAAAAAACAGTGGTATAGGCCACTTCTGAAAACACAAATGACACCGCAATATTACATCTTCGCCTGCACCTCCCCCACAGACCAGCAGTTTGCCAGAGACACCCTACTCAACCCCTTATCAGCACAGAAGCTGCCCTCCGTCCCTCAGATGTGGACAAGTAAAAGACCATTTCCTCTTAGCCATGAGAAAGCTAAGTGCTTGAATTTCACTATCTGCAAGCTGTTGGTTACAGAAATGCTGCCTTTCCGCCTGGTGGTCACAGAGGATTTTCGAGACCTTATGTCCATCGCAGTGCCCCATTACCAGATGCCCAGTCGCCACTACTTCTCCAAGAAAGGTGTGCCTGCGCTACACAAGCATGTCACAGACAACATCACCGCTTCCTTAAGAAACTCTGTGTGTGACAGGGTGCATTTCACAACAGACACTTGGACCAATAAGCATGGACAGGGGCGTTACATGTCGCTGACTGGGCACTGGTTAACTTGGTGAAGCTGGAGAAGGGTCTGCTGTCCAAGTCCTGACGAGTTGTGCGTCAATCCTCTGTAGGTAGAAGTTCCTCCAC
This sequence comes from Allobates femoralis, assembly GCA_033576535.1. Classification (NCBI taxonomy): domain Eukaryota; kingdom Metazoa; phylum Chordata; class Amphibia; order Anura; family Aromobatidae; genus Allobates; species Allobates femoralis. The sequence goes on along the minus strand of JARQOC010000009.1, from coordinate 138,371,688 downwards.
TGCTTCGGCCTCCTCAACCTCATTTCGGTCCTCCACCTCCGCTCAAAGCCTGTCTGGTAATGCCACCCGTGTTGTAACTGCACAGAAGAAAAAAAGGGAGAAGGGGCGCATGTGTAGGATTCCTATAGCTGAGTTAATATGGCGTTATTTTAGGTGACCACTCACTACCTGAGGAAGACTACCTTGAGCAGTTGAAACATGTTGTGGCGCTGTGAGGGGAAAAGAAAAGTTTCCGATTTATAAACATTATCATCCTGGTGCCTGAGCCTTAGTAGCGCTTCTACAAGACCGCCATTTCATAATCTTGCAAGTAACTGCACAGAAGGAATTCTGCACACCTCCTTACTATGCTGGCAGCAGGGCTCAACGCCATCAGGCGGTCTTTACCTTGAAATGCCTGGGAAATGTGAGTCACACAGCTGAGGAGTTGTGGTTAGCTCTGGAGACCGAGTTTCAGCAATGGTTGTATCCACTCAACCTGCAGCCAGGGAAGGACGTGTGCGACAATGCTGCAAACCTGGGTGTGGCCCTTTGCCGGGGTAATGTCACACACGTGCCTTGATTGGCTCACGTGTTGAACCTGGTTGTCCAGCAATTTTTGACACACTATACCGGCCTAGATGGGCTTCTGCAGAGGGCACGATGACTGTGTGCTCGCTTCCGGCGTTCGCATCCTGCAGCTCAACATCTTGCTTCGCTCCAGAAGTCTTTTGGCTTGCCCGTTCACCGGCTGAAATGTGATATGCCGACACGCTGTAATTCTACTCTGCACATGTTGCAGCGACTATAGCAGCACCGCCGAGCCCTGGTGCAATATGTTATGATGTATAGCCTGGACCAAAGAGATCCAGAGGTGGGGAAGATCACGCTGCTGGAGTGGTCTCAGATCAAGGACCTATGCACCCTTCTGCACAGTTTTGAGATGGCGACGAAGATGTTTAGTGCTGACGATTCCATTATCAGCATGACTATTCCGGTCATCTACATGCTGGAGCACACTCTAAACAATATTTGGAGTCAGATGGTGGGACAAGAGGAGGTGGAGGAAGTACAGGAGGAGTAGCATGCGGAAGGGATAACAAAATCTCCAAGGTCCAGATGGTCAGCAGCACCAAGATGGCAGGTATGGGAGGGTGGGGAGAGGGATTAACGAGGGCACATGGTAGCAACCAAACTGTTGAGGAAGGTGCAGGAGCCCAGGAAGAAATGGAGGACGAACTGGCGATGGACATGGAAGACTGAGGGAACATAGATGAGGGAACAGAATAAGAGGTAATTAGCAGTTTAGGAGGGCGCTACAAAAGAATGGAGGAGCACAAATGGTTTTTAGTATATCTTACTTTGTTTATTCCAGCATATCACAACATGTTTCAGCAGATACTCTGCCTTCATCAGGTATGAAGGTGGAGTATCTGCTGAAACATGTTGTGATATGCTGGAATAAACAAAGTAAGATATACTAAAAAAAATATTTGTGTTCCTCCATCCTTTTGTAGCACCCTCCTAAACCGCTAATTACCTCTTATTCTGTTGTCTACACGCAGGAATGGCGAGCGGTGAGGTGCAGCACTGAAGGGTTGGAGATTGTAATTGCCTGTAGGGAAGAGAGAAAAAGACCTGGCAAAGACCAAAGAACGTGCGGTGACATCAGCGGCACGTGATACCACTTGTGACCAGTCTTCCTAGCAACCAGGAAGCTACAACACAGCGCGCGGTGCGTGCAGAGCACCGGAGGTCTGACAACTGGGTTATGCAGGCTGCATAACCCACTCAGGTTAGTTCAAAACCCCCCAACTAGCCTGTCAAAACTGCCCCCAGATATAATCCTAGGAGCGCCTTCTCTCTTGTTGTTTTTTTACATATATCAGTAGATGAGGGAGAACCTTGATGACATTTCTGTTGTGCGAGGTTGGGGAAAGAGGGCAGAGGAAGGAAGCATGATTCTCACCTCCCCGCCATCAACACAACAAGGACTTGGTCCTCCTGGACACATGAGCGCCTTCTTGCTGCACTACCTGCAACATGACCCTCGGATTGTCCGAATTAGAAGTAATGCTGACTACTGGGTTGCCACACTCTTAGATCCCCGGTACAAGACCAAATTTGCTGAAATAATTCCTGCCATACAAAGGGATGCATGCATGCAGGAGTATCAGCAGAAGCTGATACATAATCTCACATCGACTTTTCCACAAAACAACAGTGGTGCACAGAGTTAATCTCACAGTTCTAACTTGTCAACAGTGCGACTGTGGAGTCATCATCACTCACACCGTACAGGCCCCTTTACATGCCACCACTGCAAGGTAACAACTGCCTGGCACTGGGGATATTTGTGCCTGCTGCCATGAAATTGCTACGAAATGGCGGCGTGTAAATAGGGAAATTCCTCCCGGTGTCCTGCAGTTGACTCAGATACCTGTTGCTGAGCCGTGCTCAAAAACCGAAGGCAACACAAAGGCACAATTGCCATGGTAATGGCGTCTAAACGGGGCACAGGCATGGATGTTGCGTCGCCTAGTGAACTCCCAGGGGCGTGCCACAGCGTCATGGATACCACGCCCCATCAGCGATCATTGGTGGGGGCTACTGTGTAATCATTGGCTGTCCCTTCACAGGGTGCCATATTTAAAGAGCTGACCATTCACACTACACAATTGCAATGGCGTCATGTATTAGCTAGCCTTCCTGCGCAGGCTGGCCAATCATGACGCTATTGTGTTGTCCAATCAGCGTATTAGCGGCACGGAATACACAACTCTGTCACGCCTATGTACTTGCTGCGCGAAAGATGTGCGCCCATATTCCTTTGTGGTAGCGGCGTGTAAAACAGGGAAGGTATTCAACAGGAAGTAAGCCCTTGGATCTGTCGGAACCTCCGGGGAACAAAGATAACTTCAGTTGACAACGCAATGCGGCGTGTATATGAGGCATCGGCAATCTGCATCCACTGTTAAAAACGTGCGCGTGCATGTGCGGTGGATACCTGTTGCTAGGCACAGTGGCGGCGTGTAAAGGTATTTTACCAGTAACACCGTATCTGGTGGTGGTAACAGCAATTTTGTGGCCTCATTTCACAATTTTTTTAGACCATCATTTCCAAGGCCTGAAGTCACGAGAAGTCTGACACATAGTCATCGCCTGGGGCAGATGGTACACGAGTATCTCCAACTGAACATCGATGCCATGACTGGGGAACTGGAGCCTTGCTCATTTTGGGCTTCTGTGGCACACTGGCACCCTGGTTGAGGCACCACAGAACTCTTGGTACACAAATGGAATGTACACAGCAAGCAGCACTCACCACTAACAACACCTTTAACACCCTGTTTCACCCCAGGCCTCTAGGGGGAGCTCCACTGGTCACCTTAAACCAGTTTCCCCTATAAATAGGGTCCTGGAGAGGGAAACAGCAGAGTGTGCAGACGCTAGGAGAGCAGCTGGAAGTGTGGAGTCACTGGTACTGGAGCTATACAGGCCCAAACCAGCACACCCAGCAAGTGAGAGACCCTTGCAACTGGGGTCATAGGACAGGAGAAAAGCACCTCTCAGGGACAGAAGAGTTATCCTAACTCTCCCTAATAATCCGGTTACTGGAACCGAGCTGTGGGGACTACCACATAAACCACAGAGAGACCAGCACCACAACCAGGGAGTCTAGCTCCTGTACACCTGAAGCACCCACGGATGAGAGCTCAGGGAAGAAGATATATATAGTTTAATCCCTTTAATAGTGCCCTCGGTGCAGTTAACCCAGGTGAATCACGTTCCACCGAACGTACAACCCGGTCCGGCAGGATTCCATATCCACCCGACCCCACCAGAACAAGAGAGAAAGGAAGCCTACACACTGCTTGCTGTGGAAACTCCAGGAGTGCCAACCTCATCACCCTATCCGGAACCAAGTGTCTGTGTTTGAGCGATCAAGCTGGTTGTGGGCTTCACAACCGTATCAGGTGAGCAGTTTTCACACTGTATGGGTTTTGATTTATATTAAGGTTAAGACCCTATGCGCATTCTCATTTTTTAGATAACCTCATCACCCTGTCCGAGTGTACCTGTTGCCACCAGTAAAGGTACCTAAAAGACTGTGTGTGTCCGCGCATTATTCCTAGATCTAACACGCAGCACTACAAAGCTGCCATATTCTATCAAGGACAGCTCCTGGCCCCGGGGACTCCCACTCATCCTGTGGGGGCGTCCCATCTTGCTGCCGTACATCCCCTGGAGGCCCAAGCAGTGAAATCACCGGAATTCCCGCAGGTGGCGTCACGACAAGAAGAATTAACCCTTATCCGTTCAGCCAACCCTGTTTGATTTGGACCACCGGGCCCCACAGCCTCAGGTGCGGAACCGTGACGGGAGAAGCAACGCCCGAGACGTGAAGACCCGGCTACGGTGAGTCAGAATTTGGCGTCACGAACAGGATTCGAGCAGGCCCGTTTCCCAACGGGTATTGTGTGCTATTATAATGACTGTTATTATTGAACTGTGCATTTGAACCGCCATTGCTGCGCAGAAGGCGGGAAAAGAAGGGGCGTTACTGTGCAAAGGGCGTGAAGATAGGCCCCACGCTTTGACAACTTCCGCCGAATGCGGCAGGAACTGGAAACTCCCGTGGTGCCTCACTCCTCAACGTGAGGCCGACAACTTCCGCTGAAATCGAAAGGACTGGCCGCGCTTTATTAAGGAGGAGCGAGGATGAGTGACTCGGATTCCGGCGACACGGTAACCCCGCAAGTAAACCAACCGGCTGCATCCCTGGTACAACCAAACGTACCACCAGCAGGTCAGCCACCCTTCGGCGGTATGCCACAGCAACCCGCTCCGATTATGCCGATATCTCTACCGTATGTCCCAAATGCGGCCTGGTTACCAAAGTACAGCGGTAAACTCGGCACCCTGGATACGTTCCAAAGGAAGATATGCCAAGCGCTGGATATGTATGCCATGACCTATAAGCAGAGAGCTTCAGTTATAATGGGACAGTTGACAGATGCAGCAGAGCTGGAGACCCTACACTGGTCTATAGAAGCTCAGGAGTCTGTGGAGCAGATATTCGTGGTTTTTGAGCATCATACCGAAGCAGAATTAAGACTGTTGTTTTACCACTGTAAACAAGCAGCACAGGAGAGTGTCCTAGACTATTCACTACGCTTACAAGAAGCACTGAGACTGTTAAAACAAGTCGATCCTGATAGTGTTAAAGATGAAAACAAAGCGTTAATTGGACAATTTGTTGTGGGACTTAGACTACCTGATGATAAGAAACAGGCACGGTGGTGGTCCCTACAGAATCCTGGCGCAGAGTTTGATACTTTAAGAGACTTAACAGTGTGGGGACAGCAGTTCCCTACAGTGCCCGATCTAACCTCACAGCCGCAGTGTACTAACACCCCTTCCGTGCCGGCAGCAGCATCTCCAATTCCCATGGTTCAGTCCAGCGCACAGACTGTAACACCCGACCGGTTTGAACAACTGTGTGCCAATGTAGAGCAGCTGATGAAAGACATGGGCAAGCTCCAAGGTGGAAGAAGACCCAAGACAGAAGCAAGGTCATCGGACAAAATCCAGCTCGCTGACAGCCCCGACGACGTCCCATGCATGAAGAAGAAGTCACCGCCGCCGGGAGGAAAGCCACCAGCTCGGTACACCCCTGATGGACAACGCATCTGCCAAAAGAGCGACTGCGACAAAGGAAGATGCACCTACCAATGCAGTCCTTTAAACGAGCAACCCCTGGGCGAGAAGGGCCAACCCCAGGAGTAGACTGTCCAGGCCCGACCAACTGGGAGTATAAGTACGTGGGAGACTGTCCGTACTTATCAATCATCATCGATGGCATCGCTACCTCAGCCTTGATAGACACTGGATCCCAGGGACAACCATCCCGAGTATCCTTTACAAGCGGTTCTGGCCAGATGTTAAGCTAGAACCCCCGCACCCTGATCTGAACATTGAAGCAACTAATGGTTTGATAGTTCCAGTAGAGGGACAATGGGAAGCTACAGTAAAGGTGGGGAGGGTGCAGCTGAAAAACCAGGGTATCATAGTGGTTCAGGATAGACTATACGAGAGGGATCCACATGTAATACTGGGTACTAATGTTATGGTTAAATGTCTCGATGAAGTGTTGTTCTTACTCCAACAGAGTGCTGATGCTGGTAGACCAAGAGAGAGGAGAGCTATCCAAAAACAGATGCGAGCTCTGGTATATCAACAGCAGGTAAAAATGTCAAATGGTAAAATTGGCAGAGTACGGGTAACAGATCCCATTCCAATTGTGGTACCACCCAGAAGTGAAATGATGATCTGGTGTCGAGCAGCCATAGGCCTCAGAGGGCATGACTACCAAGCTGTAGTAGAACCTGTAATGTCTGATAGTAGTCCTACGCTCTTGACAGCCACAGGGTTGGTCGATGTGAGAAAAGGGAGAGTCCCCGTACGCATATTAAATTATGGTGATGACGAAGTCAGACTGCCAAGATATGCTACTGTTGCAAAATTGTACCAGGTCGAAAACAATGCTATAATTGATGTAAAATCCTCTTCCCAAACAGTAACTGACGAATCCCCTCACTCCAAAGATCAGTTAGAGAAATGGTGTCAGAAGCTCAGTGTGGGAACTGACAACACACCCTCTCATCAGAAACATGGAGTTTACCGGGTGGTTCGGGAGTATGAGCAAGGGTTCAGCAAACACCCACTCGACTTTGGGAGGATTAAAGGGGTACAACACCACATACCCCACAGGCAACCATGCACCTATCAAAGAGAGGTACAGGCCTATACCACCCACACACTACCAAAAAGCAAAAGAAATGCTTCAGGACATGAAAAATGCAGGAGTCATTAGGGATAGCTGTAGTCCCTGGGCAGCACCACTGGTCCTGGTTAAAAAGAAAGATGGTAGTATGAGGATGTGCGTAGACTACAGACAAATTAATAAAGTCACACACAAGGATGCATACCCGTTACCCCGCAAGAGGAGTCACTAGCTGCACTCAAATCTGCCTATTTCTCCACATTAGATCTTACTAGTGGGTACTGGCAGGTCTCCGTTGCAGAGGAGGATTGCGAGAAGACAGCCTTCACGACACCTATGGGGCTATGCGAGTTCAACAGTATGCCATTCGGGTTGTGCAATGTCCCAGGCACATTGCAGAGACTGATGGAGTATTGTTTGGGCCACAAGAACTTTGAGACTGTGCTGTTATACCTTGATGATGTCATTGTATACTCCCAGACCTATGAAGACCACCTGCAACACCTGAGTGAAGTGTTCGAGTCACTGTCCAAGTACGGGATGAAGCTGAAACCATCCAAGTGTCACCTGCTGAAACCCAAGATCCAATATCTAGGACATGTGGTTAGTGCACCTGACCCGCACAAGGTAACCGTCATCAAAGACTAACCAGCGCCAACCACTTACAAGGAGGTACGTCAATTCTTAGGACTGGTCGGGTACTACCGACGATTCATCAAAGGCTGTACCAAGATAGCAGCACCCATGCAAGATCTCTTAGTACGTCAATCTAAAAACGGCAAGATCAGGGGGACCAGAACAGGAACGAATCCTTCCAAAAGCTAAAAGATGCTTTAACAGGAGACGAAATCCTAACCTACCCTGATTATAATCTCCCATTCTTACTGTACACTGATGCAAGCAATGAAGGCTTAGGAGCAGTCCTATCTCATCGTCAGCAAGGGAAGGAAAAGGTGATAGCTTACGCCAGCAGAAAGCTCCGTCCCACGGAAAGGAATCCGAAGAACTACAGCTCGTTCAAACTGAACTTCCTGGCCCTGGTCTGGGCAATCACAGAGCGTTTCAAGCATTACCTGGCATCCGCCCCGTTCACAGCTTTCTCTGATAACAACCCTCTAACCCACTTAGAGACTGCGAAGCTGGGGGCCCTAGAACAGTGCTGGGTAGCAAGACTCTCGAACTATGACTTCACTGTAAAGTACTGGGCAGGTCACAAGAACGGCAACGCTGATGCCCTGTCCAGAATGCCTAACTTTCCTGAAGAGAGAGAAGACATAGATAACCTGGAGGAGATAGAGCTACCTGCTTTCCATTGTACAGGTACGGCAACGTGTCATCAGGCGAGCCAGAGACGTGTAGAGAGGACCGTGAACCCTTTACCTCACCATGACTGGAAGGAGGTTCAAGCACACGATCCAGACGTCAGCTTGGTCAGAGAGCTGATAACTCAAGAGCACGCCAGCATGGACCCTGATGCCTCCCAAAATGCTAAACGCCTATGGAAAGAGAAGGGGAAATTGTTTGTCTACCAAGGTAAACTACGCAGAAGGTATCTGAATCCCAGAACACACGAACTTATCTGGCAGATTGTAGTTCCAAAAACTGAAGTCCAAATGATCCTTGAAGCCTACCATGATGATGCAGGACACTTCGGATGGAAGAAGCTAGAAAGGCTCCTGAAAGACCGTTTCTACTGGGTTGGTATGCGAGGCTCAATCGATAAATGGTGTAAAAACTGTGGACCATGTCACCTTCGAAGGAAAGGCCATCTAACTCAGAAAGCTCTGTTGCAGCTAATTGTTACCAAAAAAACCATTGAAATAGTTGCTCTTGACCACGTAAAGTTAACCCCAAGTCGAACCGGTTACACTTACGCACTCACCATAGTCGATCACTATTCAAGGTTCCTGGTAGTAGTTCCAGTTAAAGACTTAACTGCAGAGTAGCGGCCAGAGCCTTCCAGAGTTATTTCTGTCGCCCTCACGGGTATCCAGACCAAGTCTTAATGGACCAAGGTCCAGCCTTCGAATCAGCTCTGTTTCAAGAATTCCTATGGCTATATGGGTGTAAAAAGATCAGGACCACACCATATCATCCCCAAACAAACGGTTTATGTGAGAAAATGAACCACATTGTAATCGACATGCTCAAAACCTTGCCACTCGAAGAGAGATATCAATGGCCTCAAAAACTTCCAGACCTTGTGGATATCTACAACCACATACCTGTTAGTTCAACTAACTATACGCCTGCTTACTTGATGCGAGCAAGACCAGGTAAATTACCAGTTGATTTACAGATGGGAACCATTGAACCAACACCAGATTCTTCGGATGAGGATTGGATAAACCAACGCCAAGAACAGTACCAAAACGTACAAGAGAGTGTTAAAAGAAACCTGAACATCAGCAGAAGCAAACAAATGCACGACTTTAACAAGCATGCCTCAGCAGAACCTCTAACCACAGGCAAATTAGTTCTAAAAAGAAAGAGAAAAACAAATAAATTAGATGACAATTGGGAATCAGAACCCTACACAATTATGCCATCGCAATATGACAATTCAAAAACTTGTGTTATCAGCAAAGACAAAGGAAATACCTTTACAACTGTGTCAAGAGACCATTTAAAGAAATGTCCAGAACAGTTAATACCACAATCAACCAGTTACCCTACAGTAACTACAGTTGAAAAACCAAAAGAAAATCTCGTCCATACAGAAATTGGCGACTTACCAGCGGACTGGCCACAATGCAATGGTGCATTCCTCATACCGGTTATTTCATTCTTCCAACCTGTAGAAAATCAAGACCCATTACCAACTCAACCAGTTCAACAAGAACCAATTCAAGTGCAAGAGATGCAGCCTGTTATCTAGGAACCTGAGATTCCTGTAATCGGTGAACCTGCTAGTCTCACATTAAGACAAAGACAGCGTAGACAGTGTACCTACACTACCACCTTTAACAGAGGATAGTCCAGTAGATAGACTACGTACCTACTATGGAATTACAGAAACACGTAGGAGCAACAGACCAACAACCAGTTTGTACACTACAAACACAGCTTTTGAAACACCCACACTACGCAGATCCACACGTAGTACATTTGAACAAACCCCAAACAAATATGGAGAATGGGTTTAGGATGTAGTGGAACAATACTACCTGTTAGTAAATGTAAATAGTACCCATGTTCAAAAACTGTAAAACGTAGTGTACAGAAGGGTGGAAGAACTGGGCTCTGTCCCAAGTAGATTAAGTTGGGGACAGAAAGTGCCTGCTAGGATGAAAAGGTTAGACCCGGCCTCCCAAGCAGAGACATCCATAGGGAATGTATAAAGTTTAAAATGTATACCCTTGTATGTGTTTAAGCCATCAGAGACTTTACTGCTGGAATTTACCCATTTTCCCTTTTTATAAACTTGGACAATTGTCACAGGACTTATGTGACCCAAAACTTACCTTTTTGAAGGCCTGCGGCAGATGGACTAGTGCCGTATGGACTGCTTTTCATATTTTTCATATTTTTCCCTTCCTTTTCAGTGATTTTTGTATTTTTTCCATTTAAGACTTTGTAAGTACCGGTTATTAAATGTATGTAAAATGTTTAGTGTCAAGTTGTTAAGAAAACTTTTGCTCAGTCCGGGAGAACTGAAGTTAACTAAGGGGGAATGTGGCACCCTGGCACCCTGGTTGGGGCACCACAGAACTCTTGGTACACAAATGGAATGTACACAGCAAGCAGCACTCACCACTAACAACACCTTTAACACCCTGTTTCACCCCAGGCCTCTAGGGGGAGCTCCCCTGGTCACCTTAAACCAGTTTCCCCTATAAATAGGGTCCTGGAGAGGGAAACAGCAGAGTGTGCAGACGCTAGGAGAGCTGCAGGAAGTGTGCAGTCACTGGTACTGGAGCTATACAAGCCCAAACCAGCACACCCAGCAAGTGAGAGACCCTTGCAACTGGGGTCATAGGACAGGAGAAAAGCACCTCTCAGGGACAGAAGAGTTATCCTAACTCTCCCTAATAATCCGGTTACTGGAACCGAGCTGTGGGGACTACCACATAAACCACAGAGAGACCAGCACCACAACCAGGGAGTCTAGCTCCTGTACACCTGAAGCACCCACGGATGAGAGCCCAGGGAAGAAGATATATATAGCTTAATCCCTTTAATAGTGCCCTCAGTGCAGTTAACCCAGGTAAATCACGTTCCACCGAACGTACAACCCGGTCCGGCAGGATTCCATATCCACCCGACCCCACTAGAACAAGAGAGAAAGAAAGCCTACACACTGCTTGCTGTGGAAACTCCAGGAGTGTCAACCTCATCACCCGTCCGAGTGTACCTGTTGCCACCAGTAAAGGTACCTAAAAGACTTTGTGTGTGTCCGCGCATTATTCCTGGATCTAACACACAGCACTACAAAGCTGCCATATTCTATCAAGGACAGCTCCTGGCCCCGGGGACTCCCACTCATCCTGTGGGGAGCGTCCCATCTTGCTGCCGTACATCCCTTGGAGGCCCAAGCAGCGCCAGTGAAATTACCGGAATTCCCGCAGGTGGCGTCACGACAAGAAGAATTAACCCTTATCCGTTCAGCCAACCCCTTTTTGATCTGGACCACCGGGCCCCACAGCCTTGGGCGCGGAACCGTGATGGGAGAAGCAACGCCTGAGACGTGAAGACCCGGCTACGGTGAGTCACTTCTAATCTGGAAAAATTGCCTGAGCTCGCCACTTATGCCTTGGAGATCTTGTTGTGCTCCGCAGCCAGCATTCTCTCGGAACGTGTCTTAAGCGCTGCTGGTGGTGTGCTGACAGAAAAGCGCAAGTGTCTTTCCACCCAGAATGTGGACAGACTAACGTTCATCAAGATGAACAAGGCATGGATCCGCAAGGACTTTTCTACCTCTGTGTCATCCTGGGGAGACTAAAGCCTTGTGGATTTTTGCATTCAAGTCACCATTTTAAGTTTGCAACTGTGGTGCAATTGATGCCACTTAAGTGGTGTCTGTGCCCAAATTTTTGGAAAAAATGGGGACTCTTGTTGTAGTCCCCTAAATGTGACACAATGCTTAGCTTGTGCACGAGGCCTTACAGATACTGAGGTAGAAACCTCACCAAATACTCATCGTATGCACGAGGCCTTACAAATACTGAGGAAAAACCTCACCAAATACTCATCGTATGCACAAGGCCTTACAAATACTGCTCCATCCTGCCCTGCTGGCTCCATCCTGCTCTGCTCGCTCCAACCTGCCTGCTCGCTCTATCCCCTGCTAATTAGTCTTGCCTGATGACTGAACACCGACACAGCCGCACCGCTGGCGGTGACCAATCAGCGGAGCGTGGCTTGATATATTGGCACGCAATTTGAACTGCCTCTCATAGTGTGACACACTTCTCTGCTGTTTACAAGGCTGTCAGTCATAGTGTGACGCAGTTCACTCCTGTTTACAAGGTATTCTAGAATACTTGATGCGTTATAATCGGACCACCATCTAGTATCATAAATACCAATAAATTGCACTTAACTTTGTAGATGTAACATAGACAAAAATGAGGACAATATTTTTTCAAGCCATAGAATATATTTTGTAAGTTGAGTTGAAGCTTTTATTGGTATCATTTTGGGATATGTAACATTTTTTATCACTTTTAAAGCTAGGTTCACATTTTTCCTGAGATCTTCCATCCTAGTCTGCAAAACAGAGGATTCAAAGAGAACCCACGATAGAACCATTGACTATAATAAAGCAGATTGAGTTATTCTGGACTCCTTATGGTCGAACAGGTAGATAGAAATGAGTTATATATTTTGTGCTGCCGATCAAGTACAAAGTTTCAGGAGGAGATCCAGAGATATTATAAACAGTACATTTATTCATCAACACGTTTCGTGGGCGGCTGCCAACTTCTTCAGGATAAAAATTTGAGAGATTTTGAGAGAAATTTTAAGTCTTTCTCCTGGTGTTTGTTTCACAAAGTGTTTTGTGTTTCAATGTTTTTATTGAGTATATAGTAACAAACAAAATATTACATAAGATCAGAACATAAATCAAGACCATTGTCGGTATCACAAAATAATTCCCGTAAAGGAAGGAAACCATCGGTCATTATATTACATCACTAAGGGCCCTTTCACATCAGCGTTTTTTTCAAATCGTGGCAGATGCGGTGAAAAAAACGCATCTGCCGCGATTACCGCATACCGGCTGCACTTGCGGCGCGGTTGCGGTTTTTGCCATGCAAAGTATAGACGGACTTGCGGCAGGTGCGGCAAGTGCGGTTTTGCACTTGCGGCAGTTGCGGCCGCAAAAAAAACCGCGGCTGACCGCGTTTTTTTTGCGCGGCCGCACCTGCCGCAAGTGCAAAACCGCACTTGCCGCACCTGCCGCAAGTCCGCCTATACTTTGCATGGCAAAAAACCGCAACCGCGCCGCAAGTGCAGCCGGTACGCGGTAATCGCGGCAGATGCGGTTTTTTCACCGCAATTTGCCGCGATTTGAAAAAAACGCTGATGTGAAAGGGCCCTAAGACGTATTTGTTGTAGATAATAAATGATAGATCAAACGATACACATCACTTTAACCAAGACAACAACAACATTATAAGAAGAAAAAGAGAAAGTGTAGCAAGTGGCGAGGGGAAGGAGCAACAAGGTAAAGATAATGGACAAAAGAGAAAAAGAAGAGAAAAAGTAGAGGGAAGAGGGGAATAGGGGTATAGGGATGGGAGTCTTCATCGGCCAGCAAAGCGAGTGGAGGGTATTGCCAACATTTGGGTGAAGAAAACCCAGCGCATCTGGGCTTTTCAGTTATTATAGGATAATCATACGATCAAGTGGGCAACCGGACAGTGTTGTGTGTAGACTGAATCCATGGGTCCCACCAGCAGAGCACCTTTGCACGACGGGCCGCATCGTGAGCTAACAGGAGCTCATGTTGAAGATGCAAGTTAAGTGCTGTGGTAAGGTCACGAGTAGTCGGCATTCTCACAGATCTCCAACATCTAGCAATACACAACCTCGCTCCGAGCAGAGTGTTCGCTACAATAGGACATAACGGGGAGGGCCATTCTTGCAAACCCAAGCCCAGGAGAGCCAGAGCTGGGCTCAATTGGAATTGGACCCCCGTCAGTGAAATTTGGAGTTGAGCCACGGAGTACTAGAACATGCCCAAGGGTAGGCATTTCCACCACATGTGAAGGGATGATCCCTGCTCGGAGCATCCTCTCCAGCAAGTCTGGGCCTCCAGGGTATCTCGACCCTTGAAGCGGGCCAGAGAGATCGGGGTTATGTACCACTCCAACTGAACTTTTTTGATTTGCTCAATATGGTTAACACAGCTTGTATAAGCCGAACTACGGAGCGCAGCTTCTTGCCATTGTTCCAGCCTGACGTCAATTTGCAAAACAGATTCCCATTTAACCATGTACGGTAATTTTTCAGAGCTTCTCAGCCGAGCTAATGCTCCGTGCATAACAGATACTCCGTGATCACTGGAGGGAGCTGATTTAAAGTACCTCTGCACCACGCCATCAACAGTCGTTAGGTCTACCACAGGCCAAGTAACCGAATTCAAAAAGTGTCCTAATTGAAGATATTGGTAGAAAGCTGTTCTGGGGATAGAGTATCTATCTGCTAGTTCTGAGAAAGATTTTATAGTGTTACCATCCAGGACATGGATGACTCCAAGAAGGACTCCGCAATCTCTCCAAGATGTGAGAGAGAGGGACCCCACCAGCACCTCCACCGCCCGAAGCGAGATGTCGCGGAAAAGGAAGGCTAACAAGGAGCGTGCATGCAGTCGCCAAACCCTCAATAAGGCTGACATAGCCCCAAGAAGGTTCGAATCTGCCGACCGTTGTAGAGGGTTCATCTCGAGTAAAAGATTAGTGGATCCGCAAGGAGCATAATATTTCTTGATTTGCATCCACAAAGGTTGGTGTGCGTCCGCCCACCATAGACTAGCCACAGAAAGGTGAGTCGCCGCATAATAAGATGCCAGACACGGGACCCCCATGCCCCCCAGTCGCAGGGGAAGAGAGAGCACCCTCATACCGACTCTGTGCGATTTATGGTTCCAAATAAAACAAGTCAAAAGCGATTGCAAAGTTGCAATCAAGCGTTTAGGGAACACCAACAGTAAGCACCAAAGCACATATAAGATTTTTGGAAGGTACGTCATTTTGACTATATTTATTCTGGCAAGCCATGAGAGGAACAGCCCTTTATGGGAGGCTAATCCCTCCCTGATAGTGCGTGTCAGGGCCTCGAAATTGTGGTATACTATCCTGCTGGTGTGTGCAATCCAGATTCCCAGGTACGGAATACCTTTAGGGGACCATTGAAAGGGAAATCGCGCTTTCAGCGCAGCCATCTGCCCCAAAGGGATATGAATAGGATACAGCAGAGATTTAGTTGTATTTAATTTATAGTAGGAGGCTGTCGAAAACTCGTCTAGTAGAGCCATAATCCTTAGAAGAGTGACCAACAAGTTCGTACAAATAAAAATCACATCGTCGGCATATAACCCGATTTTGTGTTCTATCTTTCCCACGCAAGGGCCCGAAATCATAGGGTCCTGCCTCATTCTGGCCGCCAAAGGCTCCATTACTAGAGCAAAGATTAGCGGCGACAGAGGGCATCCCTGGCGGGTACCATTCGTGATAGCAAAGGAATCCGACAGGAAGCCAGAAGCCCTGACGCTTGCTGTGAGGGAAATATAGAGAGCTAACACTACCCTTTTAAAGCTACCCGTAATCCCAAATTTGTCCAAGACCGCCTCCAGGAACCCCCAGTGCACCCTATTAAACGCCTTTTCGGCGTCTAACGAAATCAGCGCACTGGGAGCCCCCCCCCCTTTTCCAAGATCTCTAGCAGGTCAACAATTCACCTCATACCGTCCGAGGCCTGCCGTTCCGGGATGAAACCCACTTGCTCCAGACCTACCAAAGAGGGTAGAACCACCAAGAGTCTTGACGCCAAGAGTTTAGCGTAAATTTTTAAATCTCCATTCAATAGGGCAATGGGACGAAAATTAGCCTGTACATTAGGAGTCTTCCCAGGTTTTGGTATTGCCGAGATCGTCGCCTCCAGCCCCTCTGGTCGTATTCGTCCCCCTTCCCTCCAGAAGGAGAAGAAAGAGAGCAATGTGGAAGGATTTGCTTCAAAAAGGTCGTATAATAACGGTACGAGAAACTGTCCGGACCAGGGGCCGAGTTTTTTCTCATGGAGTTGACCACCAAGGCAATCTCGCCGCCCGTAAAAGGTGCATTTAAATGTGCTATTTGGGGAGCAGTCAGCTTAGGAAGACAGGCCGGAGCAAGAAAGGATTCCATCACCGCGGCCGATGGGTGTGGGATGTCAGAATCTCCTTTCAGATTATAAAGGGTCGAGTAATATTCTCTAAATTGGCCTGCAATGTCAATGGGATTTCTGATCTTCTCTCCCTTAGGACCTAGGATATGGTCAATCGTTGTGGCTTCTCTCTTTTTTTGGATCTTCCTAGCCAAAAGCCTACCTGCTTTGTCTCCCATACCATAGAAACGGGCCTTTAGTTTTTTCAGGTGGAATTCCGCTTTATAGAGAAGTGAAGAGCGTAGCTCTCTGCGGGTCTCACCTAGTTCACATGTAATTTGTGGGGTAGGGGCAGTCTTATGTTGGGCCTCTAAAACTGTTTTCTTGTTTGTAAGAGTCCCCATCTGCTCATTTCCCGCATGCTTAGCCCTGGCTGCCATCTGTATGAAGTGACCTCTGATAACCGCCTTATGGGCGTACCATAAAATTTCTGGGTCAGTATCCTGAGAAGTGTTAGTTAAAAAATAATGTTCAAGTTGAGATTCTATATGTTCCACACCAGCACGAGAGCAGAGGAGGTATTCATTCAAAGTCCATGAAGGAGTCGGGGTGACCTGGAGGGCGTCTTCGACCTGCAACATGATGGGGGCATGGTCAGACCACGTAATGTGTCCTATAGAGGTATTTCGACACCTATGAAGAAGAGAGTCTCCCACCGGAAAGTAGTCTAACCGACTATAAGACTGAAATCTAGGTGAGAAATACGTGTAATCCCTCTCCTCCTCAGGAGTGTACCGCCAGATATCGTGAAGGTGGTGGGTGTACAACAACCCCCCCATCTCACCCCAGCATAAGGAAGGCCCCGAGCAGTCCAACCTTCTGTGTACCGGGAGATTGAAATCTCCTGCTATTAGGAGGCATCCCTTCGACAAAGAGTCCAGCTTTGCGAAGAGAGCACGAAAAAATTTCAGCTGCCTTTATTCGGCCCATACACTGAGACAAGTGTAAACGGCTTTCCATTAATCAGGGCCTGGACCACCAAATAGCAACCCTGTGGGTCTGTTGTCGTTCCTATTAGCTGAAAAGCGAGGGATCTATGTACAAAAATCGCAACTCCAGATTTCTTGTTAGGGGCATTGGCAAAATATTGTACAGGAAACTGAAGGGATTTCATTCTATTCCTGTGCCAAGAGGTGAGTTTCCTGGATAAGGAAGATGTCAGCCTTCATTTTGATGAGCTGTTGCCACACTAAAGAACGTTTTTACAGGGATTTCATCCCGTTAACATTTATCGATACACACTGAAAACTCATGATATTAAAAAACACAAGACACTAACAAGGCGTGTGCAGGATGGTCCTCCTCCAGTGATCACAGAGCCCCGCGCAAGCAGTAGAGCTATCAACACTCTTCTCAATTAATTTCCGACAAAGCTCCCACATTTCAGGGAAAGGTGGAGGATATCTAAGTAAAGAGAAAGAAGGTAAAGAAAAGGGCAAAAAATAGGTTCAAATACAATATCGCAAATCACTTAGTCAACGTGTATATAAGATACCCCCGGAAGATGCACAAGTACAACAATAACTTAGGAACAATTACATTTAGTATCCTATAAAGGCAAGGATGAGGAAGAAGCATGAGAAAGAGCGGGTTAACAAGAGGGAGAGAGAAGTGAGATTATAGAAGTAAAGAGAGAATAGCGGTCTGACAGCTAGGGGCCGTAGTGAGAAGATGAGGAAAGGCTGACAAAATGTCAAGCAAGAGAGGTAAAGAAAAGAAAAGAAAAAAAAAAAAAGGAGGGAAAAGAAATGAAAAGGAGATGTAAGAAATGCAGGGATGGATTGATAAAATAGAGGTGAATGAAGAGGGAGAGAAGTGAACATAGGAATACAAGCACAGAATTATTATCACAAAGTGTTAACTAACTAACAATTAATATAAAAAAAAAAAAGTAAGAGGAGACCCCCTTGGGGGTACTCTGTGACTCCTCAGCGTCTCCCCCACACAAGGTGAAAGAGGAACGCTAGGAGCATTGGGGGTATAAGGGACTCAAGGGCCCTAAACAGTCACTCAGGACTCAAGATGTCACCTAAATGTCCTCGAGGCTGTAGAGAGAAATTTGGACAAAACAAAGTCCCCCGGCGGCAACCATCATCCCAGGACATGTATATACTCATCTCTGTCCTGAGTCAGGGAGGTGGAGGGGTACGTTCTCCCCGATCATGTCGCTTCGCAGAGCCAGCATGAGGAGATCCTTCCTTCGCCATAAGGTTCCAGTCCAGCAGAGCGGATTTCATCTTGGATGGGGAAGAAAAGAGATGACGGGACCCCCTATAGCGAAATGAAACATTTACAGGTGAGCCCCATGCGTAGGTAATGCCTCGGTCTCTAAGGGCTGAACAATAGGGGGCAAAGTCCCTCCGCCTCGCAAGGGTGCCAGGTGAGAGATCCGGAAAGAGGGACCATGTGGTATATGGAGCTTCCGAAGCAGGGTGTTTTCGTAAAGTATGCAACAAGGGGTCCCGTAGTTTAGGAGTAGCTAAGTGGATCATCACATCCCTAGGTACATCTTTGGGAGCCTTTTTTGAACGTGGGAGCCTATATGCTCGTTCGATCTCAAGGCTCGCTGGGGCAGCTGCAGGAAGTATGTGTTGTAAAAAAGGCATCACAGTGGCTATCAGGTCTTCCTCACCCTCCACCTCAGCGATACCTCTGACTTTTAATTGCCGCGACGGAGTTTGTCGTCTAGGTCCCACATCTTTGCCCTCATGGCTCTCATATCTTGTGATAGGTTGTGATGGCTATCTGCTAGTTCATTGTGGGCCCCAGCAAATTCAGCCATTTTCTCTTCAATCCGGCTAGTGCGCCCTCCCATAGCCGTCATGTCAGCTCTCATTTCCCCCACTATGTCTCTGATATCTGATATCAGCTTGTATGGAAGAACGAAGGTCCGCGAGGAGCCCCCGTAGCGATCCATAAGTAATGGGGGTAGAGTCTTCTTGTGGCCCCCCAGGAGACCGGCTAACAGCCTCGCCACGTGAACCGCTCCAAGATCCATGCGAGCGGGGAGAGCTGGGGGATTGAGATCCAGAAGCAGCTGCCGGTGCCATTTTAGAGTTTTTAGTAGCAGCAATGGGACTATCAGCCGCAAAGTAGTCATTGACTTTCTGCAGGGCTCCACGGCTTTTGGAACCCGCTCTGGGCATCCCAAGAGCGCAGCGAACAAATACCTCACTAAAACAACAGGTCAGGATAGGTTTTCCAATAAAGGTGCAGAAGGCGAGGTGCGTTTTAGTCCAAGGGGTATAGCCCAAGAGTTTTGCTGTCCAGTTAGCTGGAGGAACAGTCCACAGGGGAAAGAATGTCACTGTATGTTTACAATTTTAAGTTATGCGTAGTCTTATGGTCACTGTAGGTACATAGATTCAGAGCTAAAGTCACTTAATAACAGTTTGTAATATTGTTCACATGTAGGGCTGTATGTTTTATTTTCAGACAAGTTTCAGAGTCTTTTGCATGCAGAAGCCCAAATCCCCGTGGACAGCAATTTTCTTTCCAACTGCTGTGGCTCCACAGGCAGGCTGTGAATCTGCAAGTGACAGCCACTTAGGTGTTAATGCCTTGTTAGATGTGAAGTCTACTGGTGGGCAGAGGAGAAATGCTGAAAGGAATGAGGTTCTGTCTAGAGTTTCACAGGTACAACCAGCTACTCAGTCAGCCCTAGCTATTATAGTATCTCTAAAGGGGGGATGCTGTGAGTTTGTCTTAGTCAGAAAGTGAGATGTAGCGAAGGGTCAATCTTCAGTTTTCTCTTCCTGAGCTCTTTGCACCTCACGCAGTGAATCCTAGACTATCACCTGGTCTTGTTAGTGAGATGAATTTCAGTTGTCAAAATCAGTGTCACTAGTTACATGCCGTTAAGGTAGATGTCCTGCTTCTGAACACCTGCTTTGCTCGCCCAGTAGCGGCCGCTCTCGCACATGCACCTACCCGCTCCTGTAGATCCCCAGATAGCCGGGCCGGAGCTGTGACTTCCAGTCCTCACAGCACGCCGGTCTCCCGCCTGTTCAGTCAGAAGCCACCTGTGTCCAGCCTGTGGCGCACTCAGAACCTCAGCGATCGCGTTGTCGGTGCCCCGCTCCCGCCACTGCAATCCCACCTGCTGCTTCTTCCCATCGGGCACAAGGTACACTCATAGGGCTCCGAGGGGCCCCCGTGATCGGCGTCCCAGCAGATCCTCTCCAGGGTGAACGCCCAGGGAACACCAGACTCTTAGGCAGTGCAAGCAGATTAGTCCATAAGATCCGGGTGTGCTCTCCGTTCCTCCAAGCCGCATGGCCGCGTGTAGGATGGGGGCAGTGAGCTATCAGGCCCAGAACCAGTTCAATCCATGCTGCAGGGCAAAAATAGGATCTGATCGTCCTATAGGGATGGTGTGGCTATCAGCCTGCAGGCTTGTAGGTGATGTTCGCCAAGTTAGTAGGCCGGGATGCTATGGATGAAGCAGCCGGCAGCAGAAGCATTTTCATGCCCAGGCGCCATTTTAGAATCCCCAGGGGGCAGCCATGGGGCTAACAATCACGGAGTGCTCAGACACTTTCTGTGGGGCTCCACGGCTTCAGGAGCCCGGTGTGGGCATCTCCAGAGTTCAGTGGACAGGTATCTCACCCGAAAGGTAGGGCAGGCTCAATAGTTTGTCGCTAAGTCCCAGAGATTCAGATACCGCCGGAGGAGCTCTCTCCTTATGCGTCCTCCATGTTCCACATCAGGACACGCCCCCCAAAAAGTGTTTTGATACCGGCAGATCTAGTCTTTTCTTTCTAATAGAATATTTATGCTGAGAAAATCTGTTTTTAATGTTGCAAGTTGTTTCCCCTATGTACAGCAGCATACATGGGCACTGTAATAAGTATACTGCATATTCCGAACCACATGTCAGATAAAATTTGATGGTATACGTGATCTCGGTACAAGCATTTAAGAAATTGGGGCCCTTTGACCAGTTATATATACTAGATTCTTTGATAGGGCGTTGATCCAGGGAACTAGTCTGATTGCCGTATCTGGAGTCAGGAAGGAATTTTTTCCCCCAATATGGAGCTTAGTGTTGCCACATGGTTTTTTTTTTGCCTTCCTCTGAATGAACATGTTATTCTATGGGTTGAACTATGGACTTAAAGTCTTCCTTCAACCTTAAAAACTGCGTTACTATATTACTATGTAATTGCAATTACAACAACTAAGGCAAGGAAAGCAACCCTTTCGTTATGTGCCTGTCAATAAGGTTTGAGTACTTTTTTAAGAGGACCTAGGTCAGAATGTACCAATTGATGTTTAAGACATTTTCCCTGCCTGTATGAAACGATAGGTGGTTTGGCAATCTCTTCAACATTGGGAATACCCTTATGGAGAGTTTTTTATGATATTGGTTATGTCCACACTCCCCTCATTTAGTCCAGGATAAAAGGGATACGATCTTGCACAATTTTTTTATTCTTTTGTAAGTAAAAATTCCTATCCATAGCATTTATTAAATTCCTATGGTTCTGTAAAAAATATTTGGGATACCCCCTGCTTTCAAATTTTGACACCATAGAATTCATGGTGCTTTGCAGATTATTATGATCACTCTCAATGTGCTTAGCTCTCAAAAGCTGACTGAATGAATCGCCTTCTTAGTGTTTTTTGGATGGTGACTAGAGAAATGTAGCTTTGACAAAAACCGTTGCTGTAAGAATATTATTTTCCCTAGTCACCAAAATGTCCAAAAACTGCACATTTCTTTGGGAGCTAGCCTTGATGAACTTAATTGTGGGCTTTATCCCATTTAAGAACATGTGGAAATTGCCCAATTGTTCATGTGTCCTGTCCATAGGAGGAAGACTTCATCTATATATCTCAACCATCCTAAAACCAGCGAGAAATAGTGTGACACATAGACAAGGTCCTCCTCCAGGACCCCATGGCAATATTTGCATACAAGGGGGCCATATTGGCCTCTTTCGCAGTACTTCTCTGTTGCTGGAAAGACCTGTCCCAGACAAAAAATTGTTTTTTCTCAGGACCAATTCAAGAAGGTCAAGGAATAGGTTTTTTTTATATCCACACAATAATCAAAGGTATCTAGCTTTCTCCTCACACAAGACACCTATACTAATGTTCAATAGATGTGTAGAGCACTATGACATCAATAGAGACCAAAAATACATCCCCACATATTTTAAGATCCTTTATCTTCTGTAAGAAAATCTGTGGTGCCTCTAATGGCCACTTTACACGCGGCAACAGGAAGATAGAAACCGGCAGGTGTCGGAGACAATGGTACCTTTTACCTTCAAAACACCTTGAAGTGGCTGCGTGTAAATCAGGTATCTGCAAGGTGTTTTGAAGGTAAAAGGTACAATTGTCTCCGACACCTGCCGATTTCTATCTTCCTGTTGCCGCATGTAAAGTGGCCATAATATATAAACTGAAACTAACAGCTATCAGGTTCCATATTTTATCCAGGAATACCCCAATGTGGTTGAGCACATAATCTGTCCCAGACACAATGGGGTGCCCTGTAGAATCTATTAACGACTTTTGGATTTTTGGAAGAATACATATAATGAGGGTTATTGGTAACATTATTACCAAGTAATTACACAAGTCTTGATCAATGACAGCTGGTTCAATGATGCTTCGTATTTCCGCATTGATCACAAATTTTGTGTCAAAGGGGAGTTTTTTTATAAATATCTTTATCATAAACCTGTTTTTCTAATACACTGTCTTTAAGATTTTCTATGTCCTTGGTTAACCCTTCAATAAATGCCAACATGGATGGTGAACAATTTGGAGGTAAAAATGTCTAGAAACACTAGAAGGGATTGGATTCTTGATAAACCATTCTCTAAGTATAATTCTTCTAAAGAATCAGTGTAAGTCCACAGTCAATTGGAACCAGTTAGTATGTGAATCAATGCCAAAACCTAAGCCCTTATTCAGTTATATTCAGCTGAGTTTCGCTTAAAACTTTCTTACTGATATTTACTACTTCCGGTCCCTGCTTCTGGTGCCCATTTGCCTCTGTTCCAATGTTGTTCTGAGTTTGTTTTTTTGGTCTCTTTTTGCGTCAATATTGTCTCTTCCCCCCTCTCCTCGGCCTGCCTCCTTCTGTGCAAGAGGATCTGTACCTAGATAAATGACATTTAACAGCACCACAAACATTAGTAAGAGGTACATTATCATGATTCCCTTCAAATATAGCACAGGTATGACATTTCTTTCTCCAACCACCATTATCTCTTTGTCAATTGTATACATTCCCCTGTAATTAGTCCTCTATAGCTCCTGTCCATTTTTTCTTTGATTTTCTTCTAATTCCTAGCACAATTTTTCAATATGGACAAGAACAGTCTCAGAAATGTTTTCCATTCATAATCAGACAGAAGCTCTTGCCCTCTAGTACATGTTGTGTAACTTGCATACCACTCAACTCCTGTATGAGCAACTCCATATTGAGCAGGATTATGTCAAGAGCATACTTATTAGAAAGTTGGCAAACTCTTGAACAGAAACTAGTAGAGTTCATCATTAGATTGGGTCTGATAAAGGACCTCAATCCTCTTGGTATCTTCTTAACCTTGCAATATTTACTTAAGGTAATGAGATGTAACTGCATGGTAACAATACGTATGAAGTCATTGTCAAATTTCCTCTTTAGTTCAGAAAATGAAGGGTTATTTAGACAATCAGCTTCCCTGCTGCCCCCCCGGCAGCTCCAAGGTTCCTCTCCTCATTTTCAGTATTTTATGAAAGAAACATGGACTCAGTAACATTTTCCATAGTCCTCAAAAATAGTGCAATTTTCCAAGGACAAAGTTACAAAAATAGAAAAAATGAGACAGCACAAACTTATATCAAATCGTATGGTGCAAAATCCTGGTAATGCAATGTCCAAAGCATGAATAAATCCCCTATTGTGTACTGAAGATGATGGGAAAAAAAGGTGTATCACGGTCCGCGCTGCTTAAGTCCAAGAAAACTCACATGGGAGTCAGAGTTTCACAAAACAAATCCTTATTCTTTATTCTTCCACTCAAACGCGTTTCGGTGCCCCACCTGGCACCTTCCTCAGGGATATTCCTGAGGAAGGTGCCAGGTGGGGCACCGAAACGCGTTGGAGTGGAAGAATAAAGAATAAGGATTTGTTTTGTGAAACTCTGACTCTCATGTGAGTTTTCTTGGACTTAAGCAGCGCGGACCGTGATACACCTTTTTTTCCATCATCTTCTGGATATCACCACGTGTGAGTGGTCAGTGGAGGTCCTGCAGCAGCTGGAGTACTGATACTGATACTGATGCTCTTTCAACCAGTTGTAGGGATCACAACTGAATCAGGTGAGTGGTTCCACAACACCACCTTTGTAGAATAAAGTGTCTCTAGTGATAGGGCACTATTGCGCCTCTTGTCCCCCACTCCTCTGATATTTATACTATTATGTACTGAACATGTGCGATCATGGGATTGCTTTTAAACTATTGTGCACAGGAGGCTTATGACACGTGCACTCAAGCTTACTGACACCGAGAATGGAGCAGCCACATACCGTGGAGCTGCTTAAACATTGTTTAATCACCATTATGTGAGTCATATGTGATTTTTTTTTTATGTATTCATACAGCTGCCCTTGGTCATGAAGGGGTTAAAAAAATAAGAAACCTATAAGGAAAGTTTTTCCTATTTTTTCCCGCCAAGCCATGATTTCATTTACTACCGATATGTATAATTACCACCCATTGAAACACCTGTAAAAAAAAATTGTTGTGGAAAGTAAAATATTTGTGTGACATGAGAAATAATAAAAATATAACAGAAAATTCTCGAAATCAACAATATAATCACTGTATTTTTTAGGTGATGTATTTTGGTTTCTATGGCAACATTGTGTGGGATGCTGCTATATAGCGGTAAGACGTCACAACTTAACCATGTCCATTCCTGAGGCCATCATTTTTCCTGTAAAATAGATCAAATATATAATGTGTCTTTTAAGCAAACAATAATTCTGCATACCAGGGATCATAAATTGAAATCTAAACATTGACTTGATATTTCTGTTACAGATCCAATTCCTAAAATCATGGGGCTCATGGGAGGTGGAAAGATGCCTTTGTGCACTTTAAAAAGCACAATATGGATTGGGATTACACAACATGATAGATGAGGATATATCCAGGCTGCACTTTAATTAGTACACCCAATGTTGTTGGACCTTATTGGATAGTTTCAGTGATTTCCTGTTAAAATAGAAATGTATCTTCCATTTTAGGGGTGTGTAAGTGTCGACATCAGGTGCCGTGATCATTATTTGGTCCGTATAATCGGTGCGTTCGTTACCATAACAGATTTCCCCGTTGACATTTTAATAACAATGTCACTTTAGATTTCAACTGGGTTAAGGCATTTTTTGGATTGTATTTTATGTTGGATTACTTGATGATATGTGATAATTCTTTAAAATTCTCTCTCAATGTTTTCCTTGAATGTATCCACAAATTTTCTTCTGGTGGGTCATTCCATGTCAAGTGATCCAAAAATGAATATTTTTTTTCCCTGACGTCCTCAGATTTTTAAAAAAATTTTTCTATCTGAAGAACAACTTTATCTAATTACAAAAAAAAAGTTTTGAATTTTTTTCTTTATCTGTTAATTTTTTACAGATTTTTAAAGTTTTAAAAAAGTGCGAATTTTGGCCTGGTATGGCTTTACATTTTCTATCATATCTTGGGCTAGAAATAAGATAGAGAAACAAAATAAACACCAATCTACTCAGAACTGTCCAGGCTTTCATCAGATATGTCACAAGAGGATATTTGTTAATATTTTACCCATGTGATCGCAAGCGCAAAACTTTAAAACGCAGTTCCGAAAAATCGGCGTGCTTTAAATATTTCAAAAACTGCCCATGTGTCTGCTATGCTCTTAGCCACATCTGTACCAAATTTCAAGTTGGGATCACAATGGGATCATATTTTAACATATTTTACTAGTAAGAGCGTCAATGGGTCATTCCATATCAAGTGATCTAAATATGAATATTTTTTTTTACCTGACGTCTTTAGATTTTTTTTTTTTTTTTCCTTTATGAAGTACTACTTTAGTTAATTACAAATTAAAAGTTTGGAATTTTTTTCTTCATCAGTTAATTTTTTACAGATTTTTAAAGTTTAAAAAAAGGGTGAATTTTGGCCTGGTACGACTTTAAATTTTTTTATCTCAGGCTAGAAATAAGATAATGAAGTGGGAGAGGCATCATTTTACTCAGAACGGTAACAGCTTTCATTTGAGATGTTACAAGACTATGTTTCTTTATATCAAATTCAAACTATTGACGGGCAATTGTGAAAAAATGACTGTGTTCTTGGTGACTTTTGAATTGACACTATAATAGTTAAATATTTTGCACTTAGGTCCAATGAATGCGTCCATGGGGTCAAGCTGGGACAGAGTCATCACAAATTAGCCTTATTTGCAGATGACCTGCTACTTTACATCTCCCAGCCCCTGGTCTCCATCCCTTCGGTCTTAATGGAGTTTGAACGGTTCGGACAATTGAGCAACTTTAAAGTGAATTGCTCCAAAATTGAGGCACTCAATATTTCTTTGCCTGGAGAATTGGTTTCTCATCTATCTAAACAGTTCCCATTTAAATGGAAAGTAGAAGCCATTAAGTACTTGGGAGTCCTTATACCAAAAGATCTTAAACAAATATTCAATTTAAATTATCAACCCCTTTTGACTAACGCGGAATCGGCATTTACCTCCTATAGACAATTAAAGCTATCCTGGTTCGGGAGAATAAACGTAGTCAAGATGGATGTCTTGCCCCGACTCTTATATACTTTTCAGACAGTTCCTGTTCTATTGGATAGAGGTTTCCTCTCCAAAATGCAATCTATGATCCTTAGATTTGTCTGGGGGGGCAACAGGTCCAGATTGCGAATGAATATCCTATCCTTGCCCGAGACCAGAGGAGGGGTTGGACTACCCAACATACGAGCGTACTTTGAGGCTTCCTCTCTTGTTAGAGCTCTAGATTGGCATTATCATGCGTCCTCCAAGAAATGGGTAGGGGTGGAGCAAGAGGGTTTGGGGATTCCGCTGAAACACCTGCTTTGGATTTCCCCCTAAAGACTCCACAGACCTAGTACCTTTGACAGACATGACCAGAAACACCTTGAAGGTATGGCACCTAGTGACGAAAACCCTCCGCTTAAACGACAGACTTAGCCCTTTGACTCCCTTTTTTCCAACCCATCTTTCCCACCCAGATTTGACAGGCAGAGATTTTTATGTTGGCGGATTGTGGATGACACCCGAGTAGGACAGACTCTGTCCAGTGGTGGTTTGCCCCCGATGGCAGAGCTACAACTCAAAGAACCTACGAGACCTCTTAAGTGATTCGAATTTCTCCAATACAGAGAATAATTATATTCAGCTGACCACTCTTGCAGGGTAAGATTGACGCCCAACGTATTGGAGAGGTTATTCCAACTGGAGGCTCCACCGAGGCGCAAAATATCAGTTCTATACCAGGCCTTAGGGTCCATGAGAGAGCAGGGCACCCTTTACTTCCAACGTGCTTGGGAGAGGGAATTGG
Organism: Allobates femoralis; assembly: GCA_033576535.1. Taxonomy (NCBI): domain Eukaryota; kingdom Metazoa; phylum Chordata; class Amphibia; order Anura; family Aromobatidae; genus Allobates; species Allobates femoralis. Next base: position 138,343,968 of record JARQOC010000009.1, on the reverse strand, counting down.
GGTGTAGCATTTCAGAAGCTAATTGGCAGAAATGCTTTATATTTACTCACTCACTAGCTAGCGCTTGTTCTGCACAAGAAAGAAGCTATAAGCTGCTCACTAGATGGTACTTGTGCCCGACGACACTCCGGAACATGTTCCCTGGAACCCCTGATACCTGCTGGCGCTGTGGGGAAGAGAAGGGTACAATGATACACATTTGGAGTTGTGGGGAAATCCGGCGGTTCTGGTCTGAGGTTTTCAATGCATACGCCCGGATAACAGGTAAACAAGCCGAATGCTGCCCAGAATCGGCAATGTTATCCATTTTTCCAGGTCCTATTGGGCTACAGAAGAGGGATATTCTCCGCTTTTGAATCTCGGCTGCTCGTGCTGTGATCCCGAGGTTCTTGAAATCAAGCCGGGCTCCATCTCTACTTGATTGGTTCAAAGAATTGATGGACACATATCGAATGGAGGAGCTCGCAGCTGATGCGTCGGGATCTCGGAACAAATTCTTAGGGATTTGGGTTGAATGGATTCTTTTTCACGACTCTGCAGAATTTAGGAGTATCTTTTCCAGCACAGATAATATGGCTCGACCTCTGGCTGATGGGGAGCCAGTGGGATGAGTACCCTTTCTCCTTCCCATACCTCACCCGTCCTCCCCCCTCCTTTTTTTCTTTTTTTCTTACGTGGCTTTTCTTTCCCAGTATAACTTTTTCTAATGGTTTTTGTTTCTCTTCTCTCTCTCTCTTCTTTTCTATCTCTCTTTTCTTCCCATCTGATACATTCAGTCTAGGTATTTCCTTTCTACGCCTATACCTTCAGAATTCTAGTGAACATTAGACAGGTATCGAAAACTCTGAGCTGTGAGTAGATCATTAATATTTCGGCCTTCCTTTCCGGTACACCAGTCGATAGACTATTCCAACTAGGCCTCAACGGGTAATGACCCACTTACGTGGTCAACCTGTTAGAAGGGGCCAAGTAATAAAAATCATTCTGCTGGGGCTGCTTGTCCCCTTGACATCAGAACATCTCAAAACCCTGAGAAAGGTTGTATACTTGAGTGTTTGGAATTATATTTAGATTGTAGTATATATTGCACCAGAGATAAGCGCAAAAGTAAATTTGCAGCTTATCTTAAAGTTACTAATAACTTTGTGAATTCTCTTTTTGTATATTTTATATGTCTCAAGATTTTGTTAAAAGATTGAATGTATGTCTTTCATATGTTTTTTCAAAATTTAATAAAAATGAGATTAACCATAGTTAAATATTTTAAAATATGATCCCATCACGATCCCAACTTGAAATTTGGTACAGATGTGGCTAAGAGCATAAAAGACACATGGGCAGTTTTGGAAAATTTTTATTAAAATGTTTTTTTCGGAAATGCGTTTCAAAATGTTGCGTTTGCATTCGCACAGGTAAAAAATTAAAATTAACAAATATACTCTTGTGACATATCTGGTGAAAGCCTGGACAGTTCTGAGTAGAATGGTGTTTATTTTGTTTCTCTATCTTATTTCTAGCCCGAGATAAAAAAATTTAAAGTCGTACCAGGCCAAAATTCACCCATTTTTTAAACTTTAAAAATCTGTAAAAAATTAACTGATGAAGAAAAAAATTCCAAACTTTTAATTTGTAATTAACTAAAGTAGTACTTCATAAAGGAAAAAAAAAAAAAAATCTAAAGACGTCAGGTAAAAAAAAATATTCATATTTAGATCACTTGATATGGAATGACCCATTGACGCTATTAATAGTAAAATATGTTAAAATATGATCCCATTGCGATCCCAACTTGAAATTTGGTACAGATGTGGCTAAGAGCAAAGCAGACACATGGGCAGTTTTTGAAATATTTAAAGCGCGCCGATTTTTCGGAAATACGTTTTAAAGTTTTGCGCTTGCGATCACATGGGTAAAATATTAACAAAGATCCTCTTGTGACATATCTGGTGAAAGCCTGTATAGTTCTGAGTAGAATGGTGTTTATTTTGTCTCTCTATCTTATTCCTAGCCTTAGTTATGAGGAGAAACGTAAAGGCAGGCAACAGCGAAATTCACACTTTTTCCGAACTTTGAAAATCATTTAAAAAAAAAAGAAATTTTTTAAAAAATTTTTCTCTTCACATTTTGCATTGTCTGACATGCTATTATCAAATAACAAAATCTCAAAAGAATTAAAAATATAGAGGTAATAATCATTGGTTCACTTGACATGGAATGACCCTGGTGTGAAGGAGATAATATTTAGGGTCTGATGTCTTGAAATTGGTGATCTACTGTGTGGTACGTTCAATATCATCTGTTTAATCTCTAGATTCATAACACTAGACTTTTTGTTCATTAGGATCCAACCTTGTGAACTCATTTTTTGTAGTTATGTTCATCACGAGTTCTTGATTTTGTTGCCAATCAAGTTTTTTAATTCTTAGATCAGGGAGAAATTGGTCAATATCCCTAATGGCCACTTTACACGTCCCAACATCGTTTCGATATTGGATACAACGGCACGGGAGCGCGCACTTTTTTGGATGAAATCCAAGATCGCATAGGAGCTGTCACACAGGGAGATATCGGCAGGCAACACAACTGCGATGTCTACGCCCCCTTGGACGAGCGAACCTGGGAACGACCATTTAACATGGGAGCCAATAGGGAACGTTGTGCTCCAAGTCGGTGTTGGGCTGTCACACAGCACGATCCGGTGAGATCGTCCATCCAATATCGTGCAGTTGGAGAGCCTGCTCATTTCTCCCCCAATATCGTTTTGGCATCGTTCCTGCATCGAATTGGTCATTTACACCACACAACGCACGAACGATATCGGAGCCAACGCACGAACCACGTGACTTTTTATCGAAGTTGGACAACGATATCGCGCCGTGTAAAGTGGCCATAAAGGCAAAATGTAGGCAATTGGATAGTAATTTGTATTTATTACTGAGGGGGACAGATGCTAAATTAATTACAACAGATTTTAGAGTCTGGTGTGGCTCCTGAGACGAGTGCTTATCCTTTCTAGAGGATTTTTGTTGTTTCGGCCCAACTCTTCTACCACTATTTTTGATTAATGAAAATGTTTTCTTGGTTTCCTGTTATGTGAGGATTGAACTCTCTGCTGGCTGATGGTGTGTTGTCTAATTCATACATGGAGATATTAGAGGTTTGCACATCCGATGAAGAAAAAATGACACGAGATTCACTAGATTGTCAATTATGATGTTTCGGTAAGATTTGGCATGGACTGTTTGATGGTCATCCCCAAAGGCTTCATTCTTATACTTGCTTGTTATTATAGTCAAATGAATCTCTCATGAACTTGGTTTTCTTATAGAAAATAATATTTTCTTCTGCTATGCTGATTTTGTCCATTAGTTTTTTGATTAAATCTATCATAATTTTATGAGGTGAGACTATGATCTCCTCTGTTAGTTTATTCATTTCAGGTAGTATTTTTGAGAGCGCTTGTCTTCATATTTGACCAAAAGGTCCTTTAATATTATGGAACAAAAAGACAAACATTGAATGTTCTTAATACAAACTAAAATATGTGAGATGCCCTACAAGACATTTAAAAGTCAGAATTATGGAACATCTAGATGACATCTTTCAACAAAGAAATACATTGAAACACATATACTGCTGCTAAACATTTTATTAAAAGCAGTAATGTGAGTAGTTTGCAGATAGAGGGTGACCTATCTGATCTAAGAGTCATCAGGTGAAAGTATTGGTAGTGCAATTTATTCTATGAGGGCCTTTTCACATCTGCATTTGGGCTGCGTTTGCCTGCACTTGCATTTGTATGCATTTTTACCGCAAAAAACGCATCCAAACGCATGCGTTAATGCACCCATAGGCTGCAAAGCAAAATGCATTGCAAATGCATGCAAAAACGCATGTCATTTAGCAAAAACACAAAACGCATTCATGTTTGCAAACGCAGCAAAAACCGTGGGCTGCTGCGTCTAGGGCTGCATTAGCAAAAACGTATGCATTTTGCATTTTTGCAAAACGACATGCGTTTTTGCATGTGTTTGCAATGCGTTTTGCATTGCAGCCTATGGGTGCATTAATATATGCGTTTGGATGCGTTTTTAGCGGTAAAAATGCATACAAACGCAGGCAAACGCAGCCCACCCTTAGATGTGAACTGGGCCTATGGGTTTCAAGGTATTCCAATTTCCACAGACTGTGGCCATGTTCACACACCTGCGCTCTAAGTATTTAGCGGTTCTCCGCTAAATACTTAGGTTTTGACAGAGAAGCGCAGGTGCGTGTGTGCGGGCGCTTTCTGAGGACGCAGCCCCTGGTTACCCGATGTGTATCGTGGTAACCAGTTCACAGACAAGGCTGCCTAGTGTCTGTGCCTAGTGCCTAGTGCCTAGTGCCTAGTCTCTGCTCTTTCAGGGAAAAAGCAGAGAGAGCAGGCACAGAAAAATAGACAAGTCCCTGAAACAAGCATTATGTAGCCGCTTTGTTTCAGGAACGGTGCAGAGGCTGCGGTCACTACCACAGACTTTGCCCCTGATGACGCTTAGTTTGAGTATCTGAGAATGCACTGGGATGTAAATGAATTATCAGATAGTAAATAGAAGAAAAAAGTAGAATAATACTTATATAGTGTAGTTAGGGAATGGTAGGGACTTTTTAATACTAGTATATTTGAAAATAGCTCAAATTATAGCATTAAATAGATAGGAATTTAAATTACAATTTATTTTGCCTTCAGACCACCCCTTTATTCTGGATAACACCTTATTGAGCTTTCATTGTTACCTTTGAATAACTGGAACCCTAGCACTATACAATTTCTTAAACACTATATTAATAAAGATAACAAAAGCATTGCCCCCTTTATAATATTTGCCATTGAACATATACAGTCATGATGACAACAAAGAAAATACCTTGCACATGATGGAGGATTTTTGGATCTTTAATTTATAGGTAAGTATCTGCATATATGTTTTTATCTTGCCGTACTAAATGCCTTCTCCTTACCTTCCTCATTAAATCTTCTCTGACTAGTGGGCATGTTCCATAGGTGGGGAGCCGTGTGGTGGCTTACAAGCTTAAGTGTTTTGGACCAAAAGACAAACCAATACCCCACAATTTGCTATATGTCATGTTCTCATAGGTGTTAATGAGAAGGAGGTGAATTTGATGGACACTGTGGCCATATAAACACAGTTTTCTCAATCTATGACATTTGAAACATGTTGTTTTTCTATTGTTCACTCACTCTTTATGTTTTAAAAACAATATAATATATATAAACTATATATAAATAAATATATAATATAAACTAGCAGTATATATTTTACCTTCTAAAGTATATACATCTGAAGCTAGATGATTTGCTATATACTTTCTTTATTGTTAGTACCCTTAGTGGTAGTGTGATTTCATGCTTCTGATTCATCCACACATAGAAAAGGTGATCTTCACCAGAACCACCGTCAGTATATGAACCATACTCGAGTCATCATAAGTATTTGACTACAGCACTAGAAGGTTCAGTACATAAATACTTTAACAGAACCATTGTCCATACAAGAATACATCAAGAGAACCATAACGAGTACATTAATACATCCCAAGAACCCCTTTCAGTACATAAATACATCTCCAGAACCATACTCTTTACATACCATTACATGTACACAGCATCAGCTTATGTAAGGCATGCCACCACTATAGCACGTGGCTGGTATGACTCACATGGCCTGCTGCAATCTAAATGATTGCTGGACCTAGCAGTACACATAGGGTTAAGTGTAAGTTAGCTCTATAGTAGTACACAAGGGGTTAACTGCAGCTAGGTCTGTGGATGAGCGTGGTACTGATGGCTCAATGGGTTCCAGGTGTGGGTCTGGCAGGCAGCATATAATCTGCCTGGCCAGTGTGAGAAGGGGTCATTCAGTTGAGAGATTCACAATGTGAGGATATGAGTCAAAGGAATCCCATCCCTTTGGGACTCAGAGGGAGGCTTGTCCTTCTCAATGCGGGAGGTACTTGTCCCTCTGACATGAGTGTGTGAGCCTGTGGCCAGACGCAGGGGTTAAGAAGGCTCCTGGAGTTGGGGAGCCTTGGCCTGACCTGGAGGGTGCTCAACTCGGACGTGGGGTTCAGCCGTGGACCTGGAGACCTGCCTGGTATGGAGGTTTGTTGGCGGCTGGCGACCTGGAAACACATAGTGGGGAGACTTTGGGGATGCCTGGTTTACCCGGTAGCTCAGGTTTGCTAAAACCTGGTCTGACTGCAGTCCATAGATGTAGTATGATGGACTGTGTGTGTATGGAGACCATGGATATATTAGGATGGTCTGTTCGTATGGATTGTATCTCTGTGAAAGCCCTACGGGAGGCGACTGTAAGCATGATACGCAAACAGTGCCAAGCAGGCATAGCCACCATTGTGTCCGACTGGATAGTCTATTTAGGACCCATTGATAATGTAAATGGTTCCGGGCAGGCATAGCCGCCATTGGGTCCAACAAAATAGTCTGTATAGGACCCACTGATAATTTAAATAGTGCCGGGCAGGCATAGCCACCATTGGGTCCGTCTGGATAGTCTGTATAGGACCCGTTGATAATATAAATAGTGGCGGGCAGGCGTAGCCACCATTGGGACCCATAGGGCCCGTTGATTGTAAATAGTGCCAGGCGGGCATAGCCACCATTGGGACCCACAGGGCCCGTTGATAGCGTATATCACTGTAAATAATATGATGTAAAGTTTGTAGAACTGTAGTGTATTATGTGATATGTAAACTAAAGTGCTTATGTGCAATGTCCTATGTGTTATACATGCTTCCTGGTTTATGTTATATGTGTGGTAAAGAATAAATGGGTGGACATTTATTACTTTTAAGCACGAGTTGGTGTCAATTACGCTACAAGCGAGTCCTCCTTATGCACTGGGCATGCTCTACCTCACACTTAGTTCAGTGATCACTTGCACAGTCAGTTCAGCCCAATGATACACTTGTATCTAGAGATGGGCGAATCCTAAATTACTCGGACTCGCTAGACTGTAACGAGTCTGAGTCCAGGACTCGCTACTCGTTGCGAGTCTAGCGAGTCCAATGTAAATGAATGGGGAGGCGAGTATTGCAGCGATTCCTCTGCTGCCGGACCCTATAAGGGGTCTGGCAGCAGAGGAAAAACCTGCAAATCCCCATGTTATTCTTTTAAAGCCAGCGGCAAAAAGCCACTGGCTTTTAAAGAATAATAAAAAAAAAAAAAAAGATTGAAGGGGGGGAGGGGGGAAGGGGGGTCAGGGGGGGTGAGGGGGGAGAGGGGGGGTGCACCGGCCCGGCCGGCTACTTACCCCTGCCTCCGCCGCCGCTGCCGCCTCAGCCGCAGACTCGCTCCCGAGTCTCTCTGCTTCTGTTTCCGGAGATTCCCGAATGGTGACAAGAGCAGTGAATAAATTAACTTGCGTCACTGTTCGGGAATCTCCGGAGCAGAGCGAGTCTGGCTGACAGCAGAGTTCAGCTCAGGTCCTAATGCCCTGAGCTGAATCCTGACTGTTTAGTCAGTTCTCAGCTCTGCTACATCCCTGTCTGTCTAAGTACAGACAGGGAAGTAGCAGAGCTGAGATTGCGTTTTGGACTACGTCGGACGGAAGAGGATTTTTAAAATAAAGATGGAGTCCCTAATGGCTTTTTTGTTTTATTTTTAATAAAAAATTTTCTCTGTGTTTTTTTTTTATATTGATTACTGGAAATTCATGGCGGTCATGTCTAATATTGGCGTGACCGCCATAAATTTCGGGCTTAGGGCCAGCTGATAATACAAAGCTGGCCCTAACCTCTTTATTACCCAGCGTGCCAATGCCACCAGGGCCGCTGGAAGAGCGGGGTTCAGCGCCAGAGGATGGCGCTTCAATGAACGCGCCATCTTCTGGGGCGGCTGCGGGCTGCAATTTGCAGCGGGGGGTGCCCAGACAGCTTGGGCCTCCCTGCGCTGCGGATTCCAGCCCCCAGCTGCTTAGCTGTACCTGGCTAGACATAGAAATTGCGCGGAGCCCCACGCATTTTTTTTTTTATTATTTCATGAAATTCATGAAATAATAAAAAAAGGGGGCTCGCCTATATTCTTGTGTCTGGCCAGGTACAAATAGGCACCTGGGGGTTGGGGGCAGCCCGTCGCTGCCTGCTGGATCTGGCTGGTTCCAGAAATACGGCGAAGCCCACGTGAAATTTTTCTGAAAAATCCATAAAACAATATAAATAAAAGGGACTGCATCTTTATTAACCCCTCCACCATGGTCGAGGGGTTAGTAAAGATGCAATCCTTTTTTAGGATTGTTTTATAGATTTTTCAAAAAAAAAAATTACGTGGGCTTCGCCGTATTTTTGTAACCAGCCAGATCCAGCAGGCAGCGACGGGCTGCCCCCAACCCCCAGGTGCCTATTTGTACCTGGCCGGACACAAGAATAGCGAGCCCTTTTTTTTATTATTTCATGAATTTCATGAAATAATAAAAAAAAAAATGCGTGGGGCTCCGCGCAATTTCTATGTCTAGCCAGGTACAGCTAAGCAGCTGGGGGCTGGAATCCGCAGCGCAGGGATGCCCAAGCTTTCTGGGCACCCCCCGCTGCAAATTGCAGCCCGCAGCCACCCCAGAAGATGGCGCGTTCATTGAAGCGCCATCTTCTGGCGCTGAACCCCGCTCTTCCAGCGGCCCTGGTGGCATTGGCACGCTGGGTAATAAAGAGGTTAGGGCCAGCTTTGTATTATCAGCTGGCCCTAAGCCCGAAATTTATGGCGGTCACGCCAATATTAGACATGACCGCCATGAATTTCCAGTACTCAATATAAAAAAAAAAACACAACACAGAGAAAATTTTTTTATTAAAAATAAAACAAAAAAGACATTAGAGACTCCATCTTTACTCCAAAAATCCTCTTCCGTCCGACGTAGTCCAAAAACGACATCTTCACTGCCACAACCCTGTGCATACATATACATATCTATGCACAGGGAGTGAGCAGGCTGAGAACTCTCTCAGCTCTGCTACATCTCTGTGTAGGCGGGCTCTAGGACCCTGGAGCTGCCGCAGCCCGCAAGTCCCAGAGCCCAGCACACAGCACATAGCAGAAGCCGGAAGAGAGGTAAGGAGCATTTCTCCCCCCTCTCTTCCTTCGCTCCCTGCGGACTCGTTACTGACTGCGAGTAATCCCTGAGATTACTCGCAGTGTAACGAGTCGGGCGAATCCCTTACTACTCGGCGAGTACCGAGTAGTAACGAGTAGATTCGCCCATCCCTACTTGTATCACATGAACCTGAAGTTCCCAGTATTTCTTTAAAAATGGTAAGGAGATATTTGGAGTTGATGATGCCATGTGCCATCAGACTGAGTACAATTCTGAGACCACAGTAAATATACTCAGCCACTATCACAAATAAACATTTGCATCCAAGTATCTTACAGATGATGTTTTCTTTCATTGGAGTCATTTTCATTCCCTTTGTCTCAATATAGTACAGATGCCATCAGAAGATTTCATGACCACAGGCTTTTTCCGACATGATGCTCTTAAAAATAAAAGTGTCATTATAATATTTAATGAATAAAAATATATCCCATGCTGTGCCCCTAAATAAATAATTGGCCCTCACTGTGATTTCTGCAAAAAATATGACAACTTGTCACGCCACCAGAGGCGGAGCTGAATAGTGAACCCACTAGACCAAGGAGATACCGTGGAGGCTGATACCTGAAAACGAGCTGGACTCTTGTCAGATAAGACAAGATAAGGAACAGAGTTTATTGTGTACAATTAGGGATAGATCCCCAAGGGAAGTCCACAGGGCCAGAGCACTGGGATCCCCCTAAGGGAGAAACAAGAAGGATTACTGCATTACCAGGGATTCCTCCAAGCGCAGCCAGAGAGGGTCCAATGAACCAGTCAAACCTGTGGGTCCGACCCAGGGTGGGAACCAGGAAACCAGAGGAGAATGCAGGGATGGAACTTGGTGCAGCAGAAGGGATCCAGGAGGTAGCCAGGGACCAGTGAGTCTGGATCTGTGGGTGAGTTAGGCAGGGGAATCCGGCACTGAAATCAAGAGAACACATGGTAGAATCTCAGTGGACACAAGAAACCGCATGTGCTGCTTAGGGATCTGAGCTGGCAACTTGGACTAACAATAAAGTTGCCCAGGCACCTCCCATAGGAAGTGAGGGCCATAAATACCCACCAGCCTCTCAGCGATTGGCTGAGAGGTGGTGTCAGAAAAAGGGTGTACTGGCCCTTTAAATTTGCTGAGAGCACCCTATGTGCATTCCCCTGGAAACCAGGAAGTGAGGAGACAGGAGAGAGACACTGGGAAGTCGCTGCAGATGGAGCGGGCAGCGTGGGAGCGTGGGCCTGGTAAGTATGTCTGCGGGACACAGGAGAGTGCTGGCAGCCAGATGGGACCCAAACCCCCAGCACCCTGATGATGGGTCCCGCAGGCCACAGGGTGACACCCCCATATTGTCTCTATGATACAGTTCCTCCAAACTGTTTTTCCTTATAAATTATAACTACCACACTTTTCTCCCTTATGACCTATAACGCTATCCTTTCTTACAAAGTATGGCCTCGACACTGTTGTCCACATTCTGTTGCCTTCTTCAGTGTGACCCCCTTGCTCCCACCTGTGCATAGTATCAACTCACACTCCTATCTCTTTATATTGTCTCCCCTCACTCCCACCTTGCTATATTGCTTTCCCAATGCTCTAACCTCTCCATACTGTCCCCCCACACTACCACCTTTCTATACTGTCCTCCTGACACTCTCAACTCTCTATACTATACCTCATGTTTCCACCTTTCTATACAGTCTTTAAGACGCTTTCACCTTGACATGCTGTCCTCCCACACACCCACCTTTCTATACGGTCCTCCCGTTGCTCTCACCTTTTTATACTCTTCCCCCACACTCCCGTCTTTATATATTGCCCTCCTGAGGCTTTAAACTCTCCATACTGTCCCCTTAAACTACCACCTCTCTATACTTCGGATGCTCCCACCTTTCTATACTGCCCTACCGTTGCTCTCATCTCTCCATGCTATACACCATCCTCCCACTTCTCCATAATATCATATCCCCCATGTTCCTGTGAAATGTTTTTAATAACTTTATACAAGATCAGTCAACATACCTATGTTTCATTTACAAAGAATATATTAATTAGTATGAATTTACAACATCACTTAGGGCCCTTTCACATCAGCGGCAATCGCTGATTGTGGCAGTTGTGGTGAAAAATCCGCAACTGCCGCGGTTACCGCATAATGGCTGCACTTACGGTTCACCTGCGGCAAGCCCCATACAATGTCTATGGGGCCTGCGGCAGGTGCGGCAAGTGCGGTATAGTTGCGGTTTCGTCACTTACTGCAGATGCGGCCGCGAAAAAAACGCAGTCAACCGCGGCTTTTTTGCGGCTGCATCTGCCGCAAGTGTCGAAACCGCACTTGCCGCACCTGCCGCAAACTTACCGCAAGCCCCATAGACATTGCATGGGGCTTGCCTCAAGTGAACTGCAAGTGCGGCCGTTAAGCGGTAACCGTGGCAGTTGCGCTTTTTTCACCGCAACTGCCGCGATCAGCGATTACCGCTGATGTGAAAGGGGCCTTCATCAGTCTTTTTATCATTTAAGTACACAAACAAGGACAATAAAATAAATAATAGAACTATGTACAATGACATGGAAAAAATACCTTTAAGATACTAATTACAAGTTGATGCTCAGATCCCCTATACTATTTTAACCATATACAAGTATTTTGAAAGCTATTATAGCTAATGTGTAAGATGATTTAGTGAACTTTGACTAAAGGACTTTTCCCTCACCTCAGGTTCAATCTGAAATCAAATTAGGAGCCAATTTAGTCACTCAATCCCCCCATTTTTCCTGATATTTTCAATAAGCATTCTGCCTCAGCGCAAACGAATGTTCATACAAATTATGAGCCGATAACTTTTCCATAGAAATGGCTACTGTAGAAAACTCAGAATTCCTCCAAAAGGATGTTATTAAGGATTTAGCCGCCAGAATTACATGAAGAACAAAAGGACTATTTTTCCTAGGAATCTCAATGATTCCACTAGTATCAGAACCATGTTAGCCTTAAATTCCAGGTTTAGTCCTGTTACAGATCTTACTAGTTTTTGCTTTTCCTGCCAAAATTATGTCAATCTGGAACAGAACCAAAAGATATGGCTTAGAGACCCCACACACCCACACTCTCTCCAACAGTTAACAGAATTCCGCGAATCCACCATATATAACTTGAAAGGTATAAAATACCAATTTGTAAATACTTTTAATTGAGTTTCCACTAGTGTTGTACACGGAACGTGGAAACTTATTAACTCCAAAGTATTGAAGAAGATCTGGCAGTCCAGTGTACTGTCCTGCGACAGGTCCTTTTCCCAAGTGTCTAGGTAGTGTGGCTTAGAAGGGGATTTATATACATTTAAAATTTGATATAGCGAATTAGTTTTCCAAATTATACTTTTATTCGGGTGACGCAACAACTCTACTACATTACCGGGGAGGTTAACATTTATTCTCTCCTTTTCAAGGCCTTATCAATCTGTCTGCAATTTCCCCTTTCAGACTCCGGTAAACTGTATTTGTCACTGAGATAAGTAAAGGATTTCAATGAACCACTGTCCAATATGTCAGTCAATACTAGGATTTCTCTTTATTTCCATAGGGAGAGGTCCAAACCCTGATGAAAGCTACAGAAAATATCTATAGGGATCCCTGAAGGTTCCACCAGATTAAACAACTGATTTGATATCTTTGCCAGTTCTTTCCACGCCTGAATAGCTGCCCGAATAGTGAGCCCGGTAGAAAGTCGTGTTCTACAATTAGTCAGATAGGATATTTACAAAAGTTCAGGACTACCATTGAACGTGTTCAATTCCTCCATACATACCCTGGAGGGTTTCTCTCTAGATTCCCACCATCTCTGGGAGCTAGTTATCAAATATGTAATATATGCATGTAAATTTTGAAGTTCTAGTCCTCCTTTCAAGAAATGTATCTGTAGTATCGATTTTGCACCCCTTGGTCTCTTTTTATTCCAAGTAAAGTCTGATAGCTGATTTTGTAGCTTTTGAAGGTACATCTTGGAATAGATCATCAGGAAATAGAGAGGGTTTTATTAAATGTCTATTGTTTAAGGTGATCCCTTTAGAAAATTTAGAAATTTAGAAAAATAGATATCCTCCCACTAACATGGTCCAACCAATCGCCAATTCTATTTGAAATTATCAATAAATAGATCTCCTCACCACATAAGCCGTGGAGGGCAAATTTATGTCTCTTTCTACACCCTGTTTATAGAAACGAGATTTTGAATGTCATAGACTCTTACTTCAGGGAAAATAATGTGGGTAATATATCGATTGCTACTCTTTGGATGACGCATAAGGCCATAGTTATAGGCTCTATCTACCAATTAAATTCTATGATGAATAAAGAGAGGGTGGCAAAATGCAAACACCTCACTAGTCAAATTGGAGAACTAGAAAATGCCCAGGCCTTTAAACCCTTAGGGAACACCCAAAAAAGAATTTTGCAGCTTAAAGTCGAATTAAGTTCGATCTTCAAAGTGGAATATGATAAAATGAGGCAAACATCTAAATCCAAGTACTATTCATGCATGAATAAACCTAACTATTTTTTTGCTGATAACCTCAAGGCTCAGAAGACTAAAACTAGAATATTATGCTATACTATACGATACTATACTATAAAAGGTAAACATGGTGTGGTGTACCAAAATCCCAAGGACATCTCAGAGGAATTTAGGAAGTTTCATATATACTTATACAACTTGAAAGACTATAATGAACCCTTCCAACCAGTCCAACCAGTCCATTAAAAGATATCGAGATTACGTGAACCTTTCTAAGTTGTCTGATGAAAAATTGTCAGTTCTAAATTCCCCCTGTACTGACCTGTTTTCTGGCTGAAATACAGGAAGCCATTATATCAGTCATCCCAAAGGACAAATGAGATACTGAAAATGGTGTCAATTATAGGCCCATTTCTCTGGTAAATACTGATATTAAAATCATTTTAAAAATTATGGCTTCAAGATTACAAAAAAATGTATCCAAAGTGATAAATTCAGACCAATCGAGCTTTACACCAAACAGAGGAACTTCTGATGCGACCGAAGAGCAATAATTATTATATTCCACATGGAAAGGTCCAAAATTCCAATGTTGGCCTTATCAGTAGACACGGAAAAGGCGTTTGATAGGGTGCATTGGGGGTTCCTCTTCAGCACTTTAAGTTGTTTTGGTAAACAGGAATGTTCATACAACATTATCAAAGCTTTATATTCCAACCCTTCGGCAAAAGTCTTAACAAATAACTATCTATCCGGAAAAATTAATTAACAAACCGTACCCTCTCCCCTATTCTGTTTGATTTATTTTTTAAGCCACTAGTTGAAAAAATCAGACTAAGTCCCCATGTTCCTACCACTCCCTACTTTCCTACCACAATGCCTCTCGCTATACCTCCTCCCCCATGATGCACACTGCCTCCACAATATTTTGCCATCACAGTAACATTGGGGTATCTATAATAGAAGTCCTTTCAATATTCAGTTCACTTCGTCCTGCTTCTTCGGCGTGGCAGTAATGACAACAGCGTTAATATGTCTGTGGCATGATTACCTCATTGCGCTGCTGTATGTCAATGTGTGGGGGCTGATGTGTGCTCTTCTGCCGATCTTCCACCACTCATGCCTTCAAATGTATATATTTATAATTGAATGCATAAAAAAGTTACCGTAATCAGCCTTGTGCTATTTCCAAGATGACTGTCATAAATCCCTTCATGGGCTACAAGTTTCCCACGAGCTGGCTGTGTGCCTTTATAAAAAGCATTTTTTTAGTAATTAAAAAAATTCACAACATAATGATCTTGTACCTTGAATAATTTCCATTTGCTCAAACCTACGTGCAATAAGCCATGGTTCATATTTATTGTTGTTTGTAATTTTGAATTTGAGTCTGTTTCTTGACTCTATCCTACATCACAAAGCTCTCTCTGATCTCAGGGAGACCAGTCGAAGAAAACACTGCAGGGAGCCGGCTAAAGCGCTCAAACACAGTGAAATCCTTGGTGCATTGCCCCCTGGGAATTTGAATAAGCAAATGGATGTCCGTGGAGCCTTGTTTAAGAGTCTCAAACACAGGACTAGCCAGATATCCCTCCAGAAGGTAAACAAACTGTAAGCGGTCTAATTGGAGGCGCTCAGGCACTGGGATGGTTTTTCAACAGACCTTTATTCAGGCTCCAATCCTACTCCACAACATATTTCGATAGATTCTCTATCTTCCTCATTGCCTCAGTGCCTGCTGCCTTTGTGCCTGAGCGCCTCCAATTAAACCGCTTACAGTTTGCTTACCTTGTAATATAAATCCCTCTCTGAGGGTAAAGCGGCGGGGAGCAGCTTGGTGCAGAGTGCAGCTTAACGTGAGGACCTGGCGTCGCCTGGCAACAGGAGCTTTAACTTAAGGACCTGCGGTGACATGACCGGATGCTCGGAGCCTCGGAGCACGCGGTGTGCGGATGAGCTAGAGCCTGTGAATGGCGCCTTATCAAGTGTATTACCGGGTTGTGCGGGGACAGCACAACCCGATAAGGTGAGTGGCCACCTATTAGTACGCCACGCTAAATAAAGCCCCCTGGTAACCACACTATTGCGCCCCTTTCTCTCTCTTTTCTCTTGTTAGATATCCCTCCAGGGAAGGACCTGGGGTGGACTCCTTGCGGAGATCACCATAACCACCATATTAAGTCACTATACCACTCAGTTACGAGCTTAAGGATATGACAAGGGAATTACCAAAGCCAGATATCCATCCACAGACAGCTGTTTCGGGGTATTGCCCCTCATCAGTGTGGAGTAAGATTCTGGCTAGGTGGGAGCAATGCCTGGTAGACCAACGTCACAAAGTTCTCACTGATCTCAATGAGACCAGTTGAGGAAAACACTGTGGGCAGCCGACTAAAGTGCTCAAACACAGTGAAATCAATGGTGCATTGCCCCCTGGGAATTTGAATATGCAAATGGAGTCTGTGGAGACTCGTTTAAGTCTCAAACTCGGTTCCCATCCTGGTTGAGAATTCCTCTTTTAAATGTACAGTATGAGAACACCTCTGTTTATTCACTTTGATGCCACAGAGGGGAATAGACTCATGGATTCCTTGCACAAAGATAATATTCATATTTAGAATCTTCTAAGGTGACAAATCACATAATACATAAGACTATTCCACATAGTTTAGCCCTAGGCCAAATCTAAGAGTGACCCAGTGGGTCCACATTCCTTTCCACAGTTCTGGCCATGACTGTCCAGGTAAGAAAATTACAAAAATGTAACTTTAAATATCCAGTTTTTGATTTTGAAGTGAAAGTAAAGCAATTACTGTATTGTATTCATATAAAACAGTATTGTACAGTTGTGGCCAAAAGTATCGACAGCCCTGCAATTCTGTCAGATAATACTTAGTTTCTTCCTGAAAATGATTGCAATCACAAATTCTTTAGTATTATTATCTTCATTTAATTTGTCTTCAATGAAAAAACACAAAAAGAATTGTCCTAAAGCCAAATTGGATATAATTCCACACCAAACATAGAAAGGGGTGTGGACAAAAGTATTGACACTGTTAGAAAAATCATGTGATGCTTCTCTAATTTGTGTAATTAACAGCACCTGTAACTTACCTGTGGCACCTAACAGGTGTTGGCAATAACTAAATCACACTTGCAGCCAGTTGACATGGATTAAAGTTGATTCAACCTCTATCCTGTGTCCTTGTGTGTACCACATTGAGCATGGAGAAAAGAAAGAAGACGAAAGAACTGTCTGAGGACTTGAGAATCCAAATTGTGAGGAAGCATGAGCACTCTCAAGGCTACAAGTCCATCTCCAAAGACCTGAATGTTCCTGTGTCTACCGTGCGCAGTGTCATCAAGAAGTTTAAAGCCATGACACTGTGGCTATCCTCCCTAGATGTGGCCGAAAAGTAAAAATTGACTAGAGATTTCAACGCAAGATAGTGTGGATGGTGGATAAAGTACCTCGACTAACATCAAAACAAATTCAAGCTGCCCTGCAGTCCGAGGGTACAACAGTGTCAACCCGTACTATCTGTTGGCGTCTGAATGAAAAGGGACTGTATGGTAGGATACCCAGAAAGACCCCACTTCTTACCCCGAGACATAAAAAAGCCAGGCTGGAGTTTGCTAAAACTTACCTGAGAAAGACTAAAATGTTTTGGAAAAAATGTTCTCTGGTCAGATAAGACAAAAGTAGAGCTTTTTGGGCAAAGGCATCAACATAGAGTTTACAGGAGAAAAAAAGAGGCATTCAAAGAAAAGAACACGGTCCCTAGGGTCAAACATGGTGGAGGTTTCCTGATATTTTGAAGTTGCTTTGCTGCCTCTGGCACTGGACTGCTTGACCGTGTGCATGGCATTATGAAGTCTGAAGACTACCAACAAATTTTGCAGCATGATGTAGGGCCCAGTGTGAGAAAGCTGGGTCTCCCTAAGAGGTCATGGGTCTTCCAGCAGGACAATGACCCAAAACACACTTCAAAAAGCACTAGAAAATGGTTTGAGAGAAAGCACTAGAGACGTCTAAGGTGGCCAGCAATGAGTCCAGACCTGAATCCCATAGAACACCTGTGGAGAGATCTAAAAATGGCAGTTTGGAGAAGGCACCCTTCAAATATCAGGGACCTGGAGCAGTTTGCCAAAGAAGAATGGTCTAAAATTCCAGCAGAGCATTGTAAGAAACTCATTGATTGTTACCGGAAGCGGTTGATCGCTGTTATTTTGGGTAAAGGTTGTGCAACCAAGTATTAGGCTGAGGGTGCCAATACTTTTGTCTGGCCCATTTTTGGAGTTTTGTGTGAAATGATCAATGTTTTGCTTTTTGCTTCATTCTCTTTTGTGTTTTTTCATTGAAGACAAATTAAACGAAGATAATAATACCAAAGAATTTGTGATTGCAATCATTTTCAGGAAGAAACTCAGTATTATCTGACAGAATTGCAGGGGTGTCAATACTTTTGGCCACAACTGTATAAGCCTTGATGGATCGAGAAGGCTGGATCACACTGTTACTTTTGAACTCTTAAGTGAGAATTCTCAGATCCAAACCGCGATTATGTGGGAATGAAAAAACATATGATAATAATCTAGAGTCACTTGTATCAAATTTGCACAGACAGCATTCCCCAGTTTAGTGTGTTATGCTAATAGCATGAAAACATCTAAAACATGTATTTTTTTTTTTCATTTTAAATCTAACAGTACTAACCCCAGGTTTAGTCATAGACCAGCCTATATGGAAGAACAACACATGTACTGGGTAATCCTAATTCATCCATAGTTTTACTTCTACCTATACATGTGGTACACTGTCACAGTGTCTAAGTAGGAACTTAACGGAAGGGGAACCTGGCAGCAGATACATGTTGCCTGATCTATGGGCAGCATGCATCAGATATTGGCTGCATGATTTCAGCAAGATAGCTTTGACTCTGAATTAAGAAATTCACATTTTTCTTAATGTGTAAATAAGCAGTTAAGATCTATTGGCTGGACACTGATTTCACTGAGAATCTGCCTGTATTATGTGAAATAAAAGAAGCATTACCAATGTGAGACATTAGTGTCCTAAAGACTTTATGACCACTGAGCCTGCCTGATTAAAGATCCTCTCCAAGGCTGCTTTGCTTAATTTGCCAAATGTCCAGTCCCTGTAATGTTTATTCAGTCAAATGTCCAATCATTTTAGTTGTGCATGCATATATTTTGAGTTTCATTCAATATCTTGTCATACCATGCCTGATGAAGAGACCTGAGACGTCTCGAAAGCTCGCCTTATAACATCATTTATTTTAATTTTTGTTAGCTATTAAAAGGTATCACAACTACAAGATTTGTATCTTGTTTCTCACACTCAGAGCAATCAACAATGTGAGACATGTAATAACTGACAGGCTGCTCTCCTGATCCACATGTCTCAGTTACAATGGCCACTTTCATTTATAATAAAATCTGGAAGCAGATTCTTGGGAGATCTAGCGGCCCATAGATTTCAACAGCTCATTTGCGTAGAAGAATATGGATTTCTCTGGACTAGGATATCAGATCAAAGATATCAATGTATCATTTTATTCAACTTTCTATGATCTACTTGCCCATATAGATGGCTTAGGTTGGGTGATCGTACAGACAAATTCCCTTTCAACACCTATATTTACATAGCATGCTACATGTGGGGGCAGGGATGAGATTAGGGACAAATTAGGATCATAATTCAAAAAGTAATGGGATTAGCGCTCTGAACCAAGTTCCAAAGCAGCACTCACCACAGAAACCTAAAAATTCTAAGATATCAAATTAAATTGAAATTTGGAGCACGTTAATGGAATTCCACTATTAATCTATGGTTAAATTTATATTTATAATTCATTCAAATCATCAATAACAATACATAACAGTAAAACCACAGCAAAAATTTATACAAATTCACACTAGATTCTAGTGGGAAAAAAAAACTTCACTAAAATGTGATTCTGGCCAGAAATGACTTCATAAAAATTATTAATGTACCGTATGTTATTATTTTCAGGGGTTTATTATTCCCTGATTATTCCCTGATAATAAAATGTCTCTTTAAAATTGTCTCTTTAAAAATTGCAATTGCTTTATGAATGGTAACGATTCGTCCTTTTAGAGACTGGTTAAATAAAAGGTTGCAATGTTTTGGAACAGTTTTTTGTCACCACATGGAGGAATGTCATGTTAAATTCATTCATAAAGAGAATCTGTCCTTTTTAACAGATACTCTGATTTGGATTGTAAAGACTCCTATAGCAGTGTACTGTCTGTGAAGGAGATTGGGAGAAGTCATTGTGGAGGCTTTCACTGAGGCTCTATTGAACAGAGTCAGGATTGACACCGCGATTGCGGACCCTGGGAGCAACCTGTCTTCATTTTGCCTTCGACAGTAACCGATACTCCACTACTGCAGGTGCGAGGAAGTGTGGATCTCCCTCTATGGGTACCTTTAAGGTACCTTTACACGCCGCAATATTTTGTGGGAATCCTGACAGCGATATGTCGCTCTGAAACTATCGCCGTCAAATTTCCACCCAGTTGCGGCGTGTATTTGGGGAATTTGGCGATAATTTGCCTGTCGCCTGGTTCTGATTTCAGAGCACTGCTCCAAAATCAGAGGCAATCCTGAAGGCGAGATTCCCGGCATTTGGCGTGTGAACGGGCGATAGTGATGGAATCAGCCGCGCCTATTGATTTCCTGCAGGTGTGCCACAGCGTGCTGGAGTCCGCGCCCCATCAGCGATGATTGGTGGTGGCTGCTCCCATTGGCTGTCAGTTCACAGGGCGCCATTTTTTAAGAGCTCTCTGTTCATCAACACACATCTACAATGGCGTCATGTATTAGCCAGCCTTCCAGTGCAGGCTCGCCAATCATAACGCTATTGCGTTGTCCAATGAGCGTGTTTGGGGCACGGTGTAGACCAGTCTGACACGGCGCGCTAAACATGTAAGCCCACATTCCTTTGGGGATTGCGGTGTGTGAAGCGGCGAGGGAAGTCGACCGGATTGGTTCCGCTGTTGGTGAGGTGATTTCCGGGGCAACACATCGCCTTAGGTTGAGGTCGAAATTGCGGCGTGTAAAAGCGCCATCGGCGATCTGAGGCGACCATGAAAAACGTGCTCACGCACGTTAGATCACCTCGTATCGCCACCAAAAATTGCGGCGTGTAAAGGTACCCTACAGAAATCAAGAAACAAAAAACGCAAATATTCAGTAAACGATCTAAATACTGTGAAGAGCGGTTGAATGTATGAATAAATCCAAACAGTCTTTACAATCCAAATCAGAGTGTCTGTTTTCACTATAGTTTAAAAGGGGAATTCCATTAGTGCACTTCAAATTTCAATATAGTTTAACAAATTAGGATCAACCAACACAACCATTCTTATCCTTCATAAGGTACCTTTACACACAGAGATATATTGCTTTCAATTCACTGGTTGCAGTGAAATCATGGACACATTGTTCCACTTGTACATGTGTGTAAAGGTACCTATAGACTAACTATGTTGTCTGCAAATGGACTTTATACTATTTTAGTTTTAGATGCTTTTGTGACATTAGCAGATCAAACTGAACTGGGACTCTTAGGTCGCTATTCACTACAAGTGAAATCTAAAAGGAACCAGAATGGTGATATGGTTGACTCTGCACTACTGGAAATGATGAGATAGCCAATGTGTAGAAACTACATAAAGGTGGTTTATTAAACGCGTGCTCGAAGTGCTCCTTATGAAAGCCACCAAGTTCCAATATGGTATCAGTTGGACAGCTTAAATTGTCAGCAGTTTTGTTTTGTATATAAACTATTTCCACTGTGGAGACACCGACGTCAGTGGGTGCTCTCGTCCACTGGCCTGACCGCCTTTAGAAAGACAGCATGGACCAGGGCTCATCCCTATTGATCGCCCAAACTCCTTACCTGTGAGCGAAACACTACTCAGACAACACGGTGAGGGAATCAAACAAAAATACTTTATTGGATCCCCAACAGTTAAAGGCATATAAAACATACCCAAGCAAAACATAAAATATAACAGGTAACAGTTCTTCACTCTTCCACTGGCTCACCAGGGATTTCAAGGGTCTGCTATAGCCAGGTGACTGCACTGCCCCAACCTGCCCCAACCTGGATATCTTCCTTAAGTAGTCTCGGGTGTTTCACTAGTCAGGGCTGAAGGCCCTAGACTGAGGTCCATGTAATAATATACTCCAGGCTCTGATGCCCTTAGTTGGTGCCGAAGAGCCTAGACCTTGGGTTATGGCCTGACAACTGAATCCGCAGATCGTAGATAGGAGCCATCTAGTATGTGCCCCCAGGTTAATGAACAGATCTTCTTATATACCCTAGCACTCATTGCAGGGTATTGCGGACTGCAGGATTGGTGGACTAAGACTGTGCTCTCATTGGCTACATTTCAAGCTGCATACATAATATCCCTATGAGTCATGAGTCTCTGACTGAGGGGATGAGGGTGTCAAGATGGAGAGGGGTGAGTTGGATTTACATTAATTTATCAATACACATACTTTGTACAATAGAAGGCTTGCATACTTAATTGTCTTTGAATCTCTAACCGTCTCTGACAAAAGGGTGAGATAATTACACAAACCTTTGACCCTCACAGACTCCTAAGAGTCTGGTGGAAATAATGAGTAGCTTTTTTCAAGTCAACAAACAAAATACTAGTATGTCTGGCTAATATAAGAACTTAACTCATGCTATACATTGAAAGAGTCCATGTTGTCACAGCCACCACCAGTAAGCCCTTATATACAGCATTCTGGAATACAGTATATAAGCACCAATGCCGATCTGTATAATATAAAAAAGAGGGTTGGTCCGGTGTGATGGGTGTCCCTGTCATTAGTCCGGTGTCTCTTTTCTTTCTGCTATCACTGCCCTCCTCTGCTTCATGTGGGTAACATGTTCTACATAACACACACAGTCTCCTGCATTGTGTTCCTGTGCAGGCGTACTCCTCTCTGCCCTGCTCAGGGCAAAGCAAAGCAGTGTAATGCGCAGGAGGTCAAAGAACACCTGCACATGCACACTCATTGACTTACACCCACGCATGCACATTACAGTACTTAACTCTACCCTCAATAGATCAGAGAAAAGTGCGCATGCGCAGGAACCCAATGGAGGGGACCCTGAGTGAGTGCCCCTCAGGCAAGTATAATAAAAGCAGTTTTTTTGCAGTTTATGGATTAGCCTGGAACACACAAATATATATATATATATATATGTATATATGTATATATATTTATATATATACATATAATAGTTGTGGCCAAAAGTATTGACACCCTTGCAATTCTGTCAGATAATACTCAGTTTCTTCCTGAAAATGATTGCATTCACATAATCTTTGGTATTGTTATCCTCATTTACTTTGTCTTCAATGAAAAAACACAAAAGAGAATGAAGCAAAACATTGATCATTTCACACAAAACTCCAAAAATGGGCCAGACAAAAGTATTGGCACCCTCAGCCTATTACTTGGTTGCACAACCTTTAGCCAAAATAACTGCGATTAACCACTTCTGGTAACCATCAATGAGTCTCTTACAATGCTCTGCTGGAATTTTAGACCATTATTCTTCTGTAAACTGCTCCAGGTCCCTGATATTTGAAGGGTGCCTTCTCCAAACTGCCATTTTTAGATCTCTCCACAGGTGTTCTATGGGATTCAGGTCTGGACTCATTGCTGGCCACCTTAGAAGTCTCCAGTGCTTTCTCTCAAACCATTTTCTAGTGCTTTCTGAAGTGTGTTTTGGGTCATTGTCCTGCTGGAAGACCCATGACCTCTTAGGAGACCCAGCTTTCTCACATTGGGCCCTACATTATGCTGCAAAATTTGTTTGTAGTCTTCAGACTTCATAATGCCATGCACACGGTCAAGCAGTCGAGTGCCAGAGGCAGCAAAGTAACCCCAAAACATCAGGGAACCTTCACCATGTTTGACTGTAGGGACCGCGTTCTTTTCCTTGAATGCCTATTTTTTTCTCCTGTAAACTCTATGTTGATGCCTTTGCCCAAAAAGCTCTACTTTTGTCTCATCTGACCAGAGAACATTCTTCCAAAATGTTTTAGGCTTTCTCAGGTACGTTTTGGCAAACTCCAGCCTGGCTTTTTTATGTCTCGGGGTAAGAAGTGGGGTCTTCCTGGGTATCCTACCATACAGTCCCTTTTCATTCAGATGCCAATGGATAGTACGGGTTGACACTGCTGTACTCTGGGACTGCAGGGCAGCTTGAACTTGTTTGGATGTTAGTCGAGGTTCTTTATCCACCATCCGCACAATCTTGCGTTGAAATCTCTAGTCAATTTTTACTTTCCGTCCACATCTAGGGAGGTTAGCCACAGTGCTATAGGCTTTAAACTTCTTGATGACACTGCGCACGGTAGACACAGGAACATTCAGGTTTTTGGAGACGGACTTGTAGCCTTGAGAGTGCTCATGCTTCCTCACAATTTGGATTCTCAAGTCCTCAGACAGCTCTTTGGTCTTCTTTCTTCTCTCCATGCTCAATGTGGTACACACAAGGACACCGGATAGAGGTTGAATCAACTTTAATCCATGTCAACTGGCTGCAAGTGTGATTTAGTTATTGCCAACACCTGTTAGGTGCCACAGGTAAGTTACAGGTTCTGTTAATTACACAAATTAGGGAAGCATCACATGATTTTTCTAACAGTACCAATACTTTTGTCCACCCCCTTTTTTATGTTTGGTGTGGAATTAGATCCAATTTGGCTTTAGGACAATTCTTTTTGTGTTTTTTCATTGAAGACAAATTAAATGACGATAATAATACCAAAGAATTTGTGACTGCAATCATTTTCAGGAAGAAACTGAGTATTAGCTGACAGAATTGCAGGGCTGTCAATACTTTTGGCGACAACTGTATATATATATGTTACGTATTGACTGCCTTGTAGTATGGAAGTGCTGCTGCTGTGATTTAAACAAAACCTTTTTTCCCCTGATCAGTGTGAGTAGATGAGGCTGATGAGCGGAGCATGTAGTAGCAGGTGTGTGTGTGTGAATGCTTAGGTATGCCAAAATGAAGGATGAGTGTTCAGTGGTTGCTCCCCACCCCTCTGCCTTAAATAGATCAGTTGATATCCACCAGTTGTTACTGATTCAGTTCACTTCTGGACTGTGACCTGGTGTGAGCAGACGCTGATCTGAAGCTGGTGTGCTTTTTTCCCTTAGAAGTTGCTCGACTCTGTGGTCCATGGGTGGAGGTAAGGGCTTATGCCTAGGGCTTCTCAGGAGCTATAGGGACTTAGGTTGGTGGCTCGAACCTCCTCACCTTTAGAGGTACCTTCGAGAACAGGGCGAGCCAGGGACCCCAGTATCAGGGCCAGAGTAGGCTACCATTATCCTCTTTATCCAGCTCCTGGCTGCCCCAACCCTTCCCAGTATGACAATATATATATATATATATATATATATATATATATATCGATCGTACCAGCAGAAGTGCCTTGTAGGGCACGAAACGGGTCGTTGTCCGGCATCCCTCCATGTCCCCCCTCCCTCCATTGTACTGTATGGAATCCAGAGCGGAACCCTGAAAAGGGAATAAATTCCTAAGAGGCACCAAATGGGTGAGTGCCCTCTTTTTTCTGGACTGTTTTATTTAACATACACTTGAGTGAGCACACCCAGGTGCATAGCTGCCTCATCTAAGACGACTGATACACGGGGAAACTCCCAACACAAAATCCCAGTAGTGCCCGGTCTTTACAATCTGGTTTATATAATATATTAGAATTCTGAATATAGGGGTTTACTGGCGGTGGCTGCAGGTTATAGGGGAAAAAAAACAGGCTGACCGTTTCACTTTAAGTAAGACCTACTTAAGCTGTCCAAATGATACTGTATTGTAACTTTGTGGCTTTCCTGAAGGAGTGAGGAGCATGTTGAAACGTGTTGAATAAAGAACAATTTTGCAGTTTCTACATATTGGCTATCTCATCATTTCCAGCCGCACAGAGGCAACCACATCACCATTCTGGTTCCTTTTGGCCTTCCCTGAGCCTTATGGTTCTAGGTGTCTTAAGCAGTTGGCTTCAGGCTTTATTCAGGTTTGTGTGTGACACAAACCAGACAAGGTGAGGTTCCATCCTTATATAACATCACCACACATTTTTGCTGGGTAAGGCTGGCTTCACATTTGCGTATGGGAAGGCAGCGTTTTGCTGCGTTCCCATACGCAGTTAAACGCATGCGCACTGCGTTCCTATGTTTAACATAGGAACGCATGGTGCCTGCGTTTGCTGCGTTCGGGTGCGGATGCGGACGATATCTGCTGCTTCCGGTGTCCAGCATCCGCACCCGGGACGCAGCATGTTGGGTTTTTTTGTGCGTTTGGGGAGCTTGGACAATCAGCAAGCGTCCCCAAGCGTACAAAAAAAGCATTGTCTTCAATGGGTCCGCAGTGTCCTCTGCATGACACAGCAGGAGAACGCTGCGGACCCATTGAAAAATCTCCCGGTGGCCGCCGGTGATGTCACAGGAGCTCACCGACGGCCACCGGGAGATCAGCTGACCCTCTGCTGTCCTCCTTCTCCCCGCCGCCTGTAATCTCATAGCGATGTCGGCGGGGAGAACAGCTGATCTGAAAGCTGTTTGAATCTTCCCGCGCCGACATCTCCTCACAGTGTCGGCGCGGGAAGATTCAAACAGCTCTCAGATCAGCTGTTCTCCCCGCCGACAGTCCCGGAGCTTACCGGCGGCCGGGGGGCGGAGATCTCCGGCGCTGATCTCCGCCTCCGGCCCGCCCCCGGACAGCGCCGATTGGCTGCCGGGCTCCATAGTGATGTGTCCGCAGGCGGACATTATCCGCTGCGGACACATCAAAGTGTCCCTGCTTCTGACAGCGTTTGTGTCTGCATGCCATCAGCATGCAGACACAAACGCTAATGTGAAGCCAGCCTAAGACCCTATTTGCACTCACTTGTCCACAGTATTTCTACTCCACCATAAGTAGTACAGATATAGATAAGGATATTGCACCATGTATAATTTTATTTATTTTAGAAGAATACTGTAGTAGAATGTCACTTTTATTCCAGAACGGAAGCATTTATCCTTATTTCCTAGAAATCCATGTCTAATGTTACTGTTCTGTAAATCTTAAATGGTCTTGTTATTTTCATGACCGCACCCAATAATTTAAGACTTCAACAGATATTCAGTGAATACGACAAACATTTCTAATTCTTTTCCATTGTCAACATTTTTTATCTATTGTGTTTTGAGTAAATTGTAGAAAATGACCTGGTGTGGAGGATAATAGAGCAGATCTATCAATAAAGCAAACATCCTTTGTATGTCACTGTTGTCGGATATGGTTGTCTCTTAACAATGTGACAATTAAGCAGCAGTCTGAGTAGGGAGACAAGTAAGCACTATCCAACAGGGATATGGACATGTAATAAATTAGAAAAGGTCACAACTTGAAACTGCTGAAAGCTGTACTTTAACAAACTTCACATGATTGACAGCAGGAAACTGTCAATATAAGTGTCTGAAATATTTTCCACTCCATCTCATTAAAGAAGAATGTTAACATAAGTTAACATTACCCCACTCTAGGTGTAAAGAGAGGGTTGGGTTCCTGACCCCGAAGATACAAGCACATAGAAATATATCATGTCTAGAGAACCAAATAATAATTATGTTTGAAAGAAATGTTGCAATCTAGTGGTCGGTTAGATAATGATTAAAGAATAGATGATAGTAGAGTAAGTAGTTAAGTGGTGGGATTAGCTAACAAGGGGATAGGACTGACTCCACCTTAGATGTTCAGATAGAGTTTGAATACAGTTAGGAATGGACGCGCAGGTTGAGTTATACTAACAGGTTGCAGTTAGTGGGTGAATACATTAGCTCTGAAGCAGCATTCATCACTGATTATGACTTTCATCCAGTCATCCACAGTCCACAATTGCTTTTCCTTAGCCCATTGTAACCTTGTTTTTTTCTGTTTAGGTGTTAATGATGGCTTTTGCTCAGCTTTTCTGTATGTAAATCCCATTTCCTTTAGGCGATTTCTTACAGTTCGTTCACATACATGAGTTTCCTCCCATTCGTTCATTATTTGTTTTGTTTGTGCATTTTCTGTTTTGGAGACATATTGATTTAAGTTTCTGGTCTTGACGCTTTGATGTCTTCCTTGGTCTACCAGTATGCTTCCCTTTAACAACTTTCCCATGTTGTTTGTATTTGGACCAGATTTTAGACACAGCTGACTTTGAACAACCAACATCTCTTACAACATTGCGTGTTGATTTACCCTCTTTTAAGAGTTTGATAATCCTCTCCTTTGTTTCAATTGATTGTTGGAGCCATGATTCATGTCAGTCCACTTGGTGCAACAGCTCTCCAAGGTGTGATCACTCCTTTTTAGATGCAGACTAACGAGCAGATCTTATTTGATGCAGGTGTTAGTTTTGGGAATGAAAATTTACAGAGTGATTCCATAATTTTTTCCCTCTGCTTGGCCTGAAAAAAAGTACCCTTACTGACTACCACATTTTTTATCTTGATTTCCTTTAGTGTTTCTTAAAGCCATAAAGTTGCCATTTGAAATGAATTTAGTTTTGTGCCATGTCTGTGATCTGCTTTTTTCTACAACATTAAACAACTGAATGAACATCCTCCAAGCTAGGTGATTCCATAATTTTTGCCAGGGGTTGTAGTACTATTCTAACCATCCCTGTCTTTATACACTTACATTTTCTTATGAAAATGAGGCAGTGACTACACCCTGTTATCTTCTCTGTATAAAGGACCTTTGTGATGTCCTGATCATGTGATTATAGTGGGCGGCACTACGCAAGCAAAATCATTATGGTCTATGGACACTTAGGTCTGCCTATTATAGTCACATGATCATGACATCACACAGGCCCTACATCATCCTAATAAAATTTGCTGACATTTTAACTATTAACCTGCCAGAGTGACCACATCCTCCAAGGTGTATTCACTGCCTCCAAAAATGTAAGCTTAAAAACGTTTTTTTCATCTTTAACATTAAACTATGAGCTCAGGCAGGGATGCTTAGAATAGTATTATGAAACTGCAGGTACAGACAGTGATAGCTGGGGGAGCATAAAAGTAGCCAACAGGTTCCCTTTAATCTTCTGAAACCCAATATTGCCATTTCTGTATGTTGTTCTCTCATTACTGTCCAATATCACGCCCACTGTCTTGGGGTTATATTTGACTCAGATCTCTCTTTCCACATCCGATCACTTCCTCGCTCAGGTCACCTACACCTCAAAAACATCTCTTAAAATTCAACCTTTTGTTACCATTGACTCTGCAACAACTCTTACTGTGACTCTTATTCATTCTCCTCTGGATTATTGCAATTCTCTACTAATCGGTGAACTTCTTACTAAACTTTCCCCTCTCCAATACATCCTGAATGCAGCAGCCAGGATCATATTCCTCTACTTCTGCTTCACCTATGCATCTGTGCCAGTCATTGCACTGGTTGCCCATCTGCTACAGAGTACAATATATAAAATGATCACTTTCACCAATAAAGCCTACCATAGTTCTGCACCGCCCTACATCTCCTACCTCATCTCTGTCTATTGCCTTACATATGCCTTCCATTCTGCAAGTGACCTAAGGTTGATATCCTCAATAATCCGAACCTTACACTCCCATCTCCAAGATGTCTCGTGAGCAGCTACAATCCTCTGGAACAGACTACCAAGAGCAATTCAATTAATTCCCAATGCTCATAGATTTAAGCGGGCCCTAAAAATGCATTTCTTTAGACTAGCCTACCACCACACATCACTTATCTTAATATTTCCCATTCTGCCCTTTTCTAAATCTGGCCTCTTGTGTTATCTCTCCAAACCCTCCATGAATTTAATAGCACTTTATACTTGTACAGATCCTGACTGGTGACTGGTTCATGCAGCATTATTAGTGAGTCTCCTATTTATAATATTAATGACTGGACCATATATGATGGCACTTTTTACCATTTACCTTTTTTGCTTCCCCTATTTACTCATAGTCTGTAAGCTTGTGAGTAGTGATGAGTAAACTTTGCTCGAACATGTCCGTCAATCTCAAATCCGGACCGAATTTGCCAATGTTCGAGTGGCACCTCGAGTTCAAACGTTTTGCTGAAGAGCCAGGAAATTTGGTGAGCGTTCGGTAATGCTTCAGATGTGTGTGTAGCTTAAAGGGGTTGTTCGTGCTTTGTGGATAATTTCTATGTGTATCCAGGCTGCAAAATATTGACAGTTTGTAATATACATCATGTGAACATTTTGCATAATTACCCAGATATCACTGTTCTGCGGCTGCAAGGGAACGACCGGGGGTGTGTTTGTGTTGGAACCTGCATGTAAATGCATAACTGGATGTTACGCCCAGACTCATCCAAACATGCCCCCTCCCCCAGTTTACAGTATGCACGGCAACCCCCAGACTTCTACAGCCACACCCCAACCCCTAATATAACCACTCAGCTCCATTGCACACAGCAGTCTCCTCCTCCACTGACACAATGTGCCAAATCTGCAGCTGTGAAGGAGATTCAGCACACTGTCAGTGGAGGAGGGGACCGCTGTATGGAATATGGTGTATGCACTCACTGTGTGCATTTACATGCAGGCTCCAATACAAAAAAGCACCCTGGTCATTCACATGTAGCCGCAAAACAGTGATATCTAGGTAACTATGCAAAATGTTGACAGGATATATATTACAAACCATCAAAATTTTGCAACCTAGATACGCAAAGAAATTATCCAAAAAGCCCGGACAACCCCTTTGACGTAGGACAGAAGCATTTGTGCAAATGCACTAATGCTTCTGTTCTACATTATCCTACACACAGACAGACACACACAGATCATTTACCTGGTCACGCTGTTTGATTGCTCTCGGTCTGCTTTCCCACATTTCCTCTCATTTCCACATGTGAACCGTTTGTGAGTGACGTGTGAGGTCAGCTGATCTGATCACCATAGCAAACACATTACATGACCAGAGCATGTCAGATGATCTGGTCACCTGACTTGATTACAATGATTGGATCCATAAAAGGACAGTATTTATCTGATTTGCGCTGCTCATATGATGAAACAATCACAATTATCAGGTAATGATAGCTTTATTCCGACGTGTTTCAGAGCGATATTCCTGCTCCTTCTTCTGGGAACCAACATAATACTATTATACCTCTAAGGAAGGAGCAGGAATATCGCTCTGAAACACATTGGAATAGCAATTACCTGACAATTGTGATTGTTTTATTGTATGTGCAGCGCTGGTCAGATAAACACTGTCCCTTTTTGCATCTGTATTTTACCACCACTGCGTGTACATGGAGTGTGGAATCTGCAACAGCCATGCTATATGGTCATAGCAGATGTGGGTCACACAACCGCTCCAGGTGAGCATATTTTTCTTTTTTGTTTAATAAGACCCTATTGCACTTTCTTTCCTTCCTATACCTATCTTTGATTACAATGGTGACCAGATGAGCTGCTGCGCACATCACTGACTGCCAGCTCTGCTCCAGGTGTGCAGTGACTCGCTGAGGTCACCGTTCAGGCAACCATGGTGGCCGCTAACAATAGCGAGTACCATGGTTACCTGATCTGTCATCGGGTGACTTCAGCGAGCCACCGCTTACAGACAGAGCTCGCAGCTCATTCATTTAGTGACTGCAGGATGTGGTGACAGGATGCTGTATTCTTCGCCACAGTCTCCAATGAAGAACACGTCACTGAGTATCAAGGATGGGTATGAGGGGTTAATAAAGATGGAGTCCCTAAATATCTTTGTGTTTTTATTTCCACTAAAATGTTTTCTCTCTGTGTTGTGTCTTGTTTTCTATTTACTTGAAATTCTTAATGGCTGGGTCTAATATTGGCCTGATATTAAGAAGTTCGGGCATAATGCAAGCTAGCAACACAAAGCTGGTGTTTTCAATGTGTTTAAAGTTGCCTGCCATTGATTTTAATGGTGTTCAGTGAACGTTTGGCAAACATTTAATGAACAAGTCGGCGTACACCCTCCATTTGATGAACAAATTTGAATGCGAACACTCAGGTGTTTGCTCATCTATTCTTGCAAGCAGGACCCTCAGTCCTCATAGTATCTGTTTCATTTTTTCTCTGTATTGTCTAATATTATACCCTTGGTGTCAGGATTTCCAGCTTTTCTAGGATAGCTTCAGTGTTTCTTTGCCCTTTGTCAAGATGGAATTTGCTGTTTCCCCATGCCTATTTGTTTCCTGCCCTTCCTGCTTTATAAGTTCAGTCCGTGTTCCTGACCAGTGCTTGAGTATTTTGTTCCTGCTCTTGCTCAGCTGTGTAATCACCTGCTTCTACTTCTCAGACAAGCTCTGCATTCCTGCTTGGAAATTAGATGCTCTGTGCTTTTCTAATCCCTCATGCACAGCTATAGTGTGCCTTCCAGAGATCTACCTGCTTCCAGTTCTGTATGGACTGCTGGGTCTTATGTAAGCTTTATAAACTGTGTGCTGTTGTATTTGTTGCAGCGCATTTTCCAGGACTGTCCAGGAGTGTATTTACTATATGCACTACATAGCTTTAGTTTAGGACTTTGATTACCATTTGAACTTGTAATCAGGCCACGTTCAATGTGAACTGTGTGTTAGGGCTAAAACCATATGTTGGCCTTACTCAATGTGAACTGTGTGAACAAGATTTTAAGGACCTTCCAGTATCGGCCTTGCACTTAATAGAGCTGTGTTACTCTCTGGACTCATTCCACTGTGGGCCATGCTTTGTTTTTGTATTATTTTTGTATTATTTCCTGTTTTATGCCTTTTAATTTGTGTACACTATAGTTTTGAACTGAAACCTGTCTCTGTTTGGTCACCTTATGCTATTGTGGCGCCCCGCAAATGCAGGCGTCACAGAGGGCTACTACACCCGTAAAAGAGGTGTAAATACTCCAGCTGCAGATGGACCCTAGGATGGTGGGTGGGACCCATTGCCAGAACTTCCACATTAGATGAGCGGTGGGAGGTTACCCGGGAGGGGATATATTCACCCCCAGGGGGATCAAGAAGGTCTTTGCTTGAGGTCAGGAGCCTTTTGACTTCGGTCTGAGGCCCTGGCCTTTGGGCTAGATTGAGGAGGAGAGGAACTAGAAAGATCAGCTAAGTGGAACGAGGCGGAAAGTCAAACCAGGTTGGTTTAAAGCCGAACCAGAGGGAAGGAGAGAGAGAATCCTGAGGTACAGAGGATCCTGAAAGAGGGCACCCGATGAGAGAAGTCCGGGCCCTAGAGAGAAAGGGAGATCCTCAGAGTGGAGCGACCATACTCCAGGGGATACTCCAGTCCAGATCCAGCCAAAGTCCAGCTTTGCAGTCGGCAACCGGCTGCTGTGGCTTGTTTATCAGCCGCAGCACCCTGCCATCGGAGCGGTCTGCCTGCTTCCTCACCAATGAGGGAGAGGACTCCCGGTACTACCTACACAGAGCTACTGGGTATAGATCAATCCTAAGAGGGGAAGAACAGACATGGGTTAGTTAATGAAGGTACACCAAGGGTTCCACCTGGGATCAACTTGCAGCCGCCCGTTAAGCTACCTGTTCTTGTAACATCTGAATGCTGAACTATGAACTGTGACTGATGCTGCTACAAGTTATCAGTAAAGTACCCGGGAGAAAGTGACTTTGCTTCTGCCTGTGTTCTTCTGCATTAACTTGTTCCCATTCCAGGAACGCTGCCCCAGAGGTCCAACCCTGTCTGTAGGGGGCTTAGTCATCCTAGCCGCATTACCAGCTACCTCCGACAGACTGTGACGGCGCTTGTGACCTATCACCAAAAACTACAGGTGGCGCACGAGAACTGTATACAGAAATTCCCCTGTAAATACATCCCTTTTTAAAGTGTCACCCAGGGCACAGGATCAGGCACGGCCACCACTCCCCGTGACACAGCAACGCTACCTCTGGTGCCTGATATCCGAGTAACCTAAAGCCTGGGGCTCGACACTATCAGATTCTTCATATATGCTCTAAGAGAATTAAACTTGGGGTCAATGAGACTCCACTCACTTGTACTGAGCGGCAATGTAGAAGCGACACCTAAGCAAATTTGTTGGCATGGCAGGTGCCATGGCCAAAGTCGATATTGAATCTCTGCATTATACAAGGAAGTTGCAGCAGCTTTTAGTTTACCATATAATAAATACTGTCCATTTTCTAGGCTGTAAATTTAACATTATATATATATACTGTATATGTGTCTATTTTAATAATAATAATAATAATATATATATATATATATATATATATATATATATATATTTATATTTATATATATACATAGTATATATTATGCATTTCAGAGAGAGATAGCTGCAATTATTCTGAGATGTATTCTTTTTATAGGATTACGATGTGGTAATTACTTTCTTCAGTCACGCTATATTCAGATTCAGTTTTATTGGACAGTATTTCGGTGTGGTTCTTTTCTAGGAAGCCTTATTATTTTCAGTCCATTAATTGCAGCAAAGTGAGAAAAATAACTCACTGTTTGGTAATTTTCTAACAATTATGCCTGCACAAATAGTTTGACAAAGCTTTACTAGTAATGTTCGCTGCAAGATTACTCAGTAATTTGGTTTAAAGAGCAGATATTGATATATTTTGTCCTATTAGATACTGGCTTTTTATATATATTTTTTATTTCATACTTATGGTATAGTATATGCTATAGTGTAGCATTTTTAGTACCATATATACTCGCGTATAAGCCGAGTTTTTCAGCCAAAAAATTGGGCTGAAAAGTCCCCCCCTCGGCTTATACGCAAGTCAATACGGCCCCCTCAAAGTTTGGCGCCCCCACCTCACTTTCTGGGCCCCCCGCATGCAGCACTGCGCATATACATTACCTGTCTAGCAGCTGTCACCCTCCGATGGCGGATCGCGGCTCCTGGCTCCGGGCTCCATCTTCCTCGCTGTCTTCCTGCTTGTCAGGTGACCGGCCGGCGTCGCGATGACGTCATCGCGATGAGCCCCGGTCACAAAGCAGGAAGACAGCGAGGAAGATGGAGCCCGGAGCCGGGAGCCGCGATCCGCCATTGGAGGGTGACAGCTGCTAGACAGGTAATGTATATGCGCAGCACTGCATGCGGGGGGGCCCAGAAAGTGAGGTGGGGCGCCAAATTATGAGGGGGGCCCTGCTGGGGCCCTGTATACTACCACTGGGGCTGTATACTACCACTGGGGCTGTATACTACTACTGGGGCTGTATGTATACTACCACTGGGGCTATATACTACCACTGGGGCTGTATACTACCACTGGGGCTGTATACTACTACTGGGGCTGTATGTATACTACCACTGGGGCTATATACTACCACTGGGGCTGTATACTACCACTGGGGCTGTATACTACTACTGGGGCTGTATGTATACTACCACTGGGGCTATATACTACCACTGGGGCTGTATACTACCACTGGGGCTGTATACTACTACTGGGGCTGTATGTATACTACCACTGGGGCTATATACTACCACTGGGGCTGTATACTACCACTGGGGCTGTATACTACTACTGGGGCTGTATATATACTACCACTGGGGCTATATACTACCACTGGGGCTGTATACTACCACTGGGGCTGTATACTACTACTGGGGCTGTATGTATACTACCACTGGGGCTGTATACTACCACTGGGGCTGTATACTACTACTGGGGCTGTATGTATACTACCACTGGGGCTGTATATACCACTGGGGCTGCTGTATACTACCACTGGGGCTGTATACTACCACTGGGGCTGTATATACCACTGGGGCTGCTGTATACTACCACTGGGGCTGAATATACCACTGGGGCTGCTGTATACTACCACTGGGGTTGTATACTACCACTGGGGCTGTATATACTACTGGGGCTGCGTGTATACTACCACTGGGGCTGTATATACTACTGGGGCTGCGTGTATACTACCACTGGGGCTGCTGCTGTATACTACCACTGGGGCGGCTGTATATACCTCTGGGGCTGCTGTATACTACCACTGGGGCTGCTGCTGTATATACCACTGGGGCTGCTGCTGTAACACTGCTGGGGCCTGTATATACCACTGGGGAGGCTGCTGTATACCACACTGCTGGGGGCTGTATACCTGTGCTGGGGTCCACCCTCGGCTTATACACGAGTCAATAAATTTTCCCAGGTTTTGGGGGCAAAAGTAGGGGGGTCGGCTTATACACGGGTCGGCTTATACACGAGTATATACGGTATATTGTATTTGGACATTGCCCTACATCAAGCAGAAGATATATGGACCATGTATGCTATGGTGCCTTGAAAAAGTATTCATACCTGTGAAAGTGACCACATTTTTTCACAATGCGCCCCTTAACAAATGTTCTTTTATTTTTTTGCATGTGATATACCAACACTAAGTAGCAAATAATTATGAAGTGTAAAGGAAATTATACATGGTTTTCTAAATATTTTAAAATTACAAATCTGGAAATTTTGACCTGCCTTTTCAGTACCCCTTGCCCCTGAGACCATCTTTCACTGCAATTGCTGCTGTCTTTTGGGGTCTGTCTCTACCAAGTAGAGACTGAAAAGTTTGCCAAATCTTCCATGCAGAATAGCCTTACCTAACTAAAGCCCCGTTACACTAAGCAAGATTACTAGCGAGATTGCTGCTAAGCCACAAATTTGGTGATGCGACAGCGACCTCGCCAGCGATCTCGCTATGTTTGACACTTAGCAGTGACCAGGCCCCTGCTGTGAGATCGCTGGTCGTGTCAGAGTTGCCTGGACCATTTTTTGATCGTTGGGGTCCCGAAGGGCATCATGCATTGGTGTGCTTGACAGGGACAATGACCAACGACCTCAATACTTCAGGTCTGAGAAACAGGGTCCCAACGACCTCAATATCATTCCGGATCGTTGCTGCGTCGCTGGCGAGATCTGACTGTTTGACATCTCTCCAGCGCCCACACAGCGATGCAACAGTGATCACTACCAGGTCGTATCGTTGTCGGGATCGCTGGTGCATCGCCAAGTGTCACGGTACCCTAAGATTGGACGTTTGTGAATAACCATCGTGCGAAACGTGTGTGAGGGGGTTCAGTGGTAATTATCATGTGTCTATTTTCTCTCACTTGTATATTTTATTAGTACTCTGTTCATTTTAACACTATTGTATTTGCTTTTTACTTATGCATGCCTTTGTGTTTATCTTTTTGAGGCCATATAGTTGCTTGTGCTTATTATTGAAGCCTCAAGACATTCTCATTTTTAAATATGGAAAGAGAAAAAAAATGACGGCACTCACCCATCAAAATTCTTCAATTTTCAGTTTTTATTCCATTCAGGAATAGGGTTACAGTTGTGCGGGGAGGGAGGAGAGGCGGAGGGGGACTACGGGCGCTCCGTTTCGAGTATGTTACTCGAAAAGGTTGTATTTTTATGTTATTACCAAGCTGTCTGTATATCCTCTGTGAATGTCTATATCTGTATCACTGGGAGACAATTACTTTGATTAAGAAACCACTGGCGTTTATTATGCAGTAACCTCTCCTACTTTTAATATGATTTCATTATATATGATTTTATTATCTATGATCAATAAAGATTACAACTTTTATTCTACCTATTTTCTTTGAAGGGGTTAATTTGTATTGGCTGTATTGTATGTTTCTTGAGTACTATTAAAACGTTTGACCATTTAGACAAATTTGGTTGATTACTCTATTTCTTTTACAGATGAATGGTAAGTCATTATGGACATGACAGCCAGAGACTCCACGTGGCTCACTCAAATTGATCATGGTTTTAAAGTAGAGGTCCTGCTGGAAAAAACAGCAACTAATCAAGTCTTTTAAATATAAGAAATGAAGAAGATTCCCTACATGGTGGATCAAAGCCCCACTGGAGAACTATCTGGCCAAGGGAATAATGCCAAGGAGACTGATAATAAGGAATCTGACATCCTTTCAAACTGATGAAAAATCATCATTACACTGGAGATGGGAAAAATTATGTCATTCCTGTTCGAAAGGTATTATTGTGATATTAATAGGACTGAGCAAAACAAATCTTAAAATTCTAGAAAATGAAAATGAGGAGATGCAGAAAATAATTAATGAGACCCTCACTCACCCCGAAATTATTATTTATTGTTTATCGACTTTCAGCTTGATCTTGAGCCATGGTGACTTGATGAATAAAAGCTCTGAATGAAGATTGATCTTGTGTGAGCCTACATAGGTCCACCAGGGTCTTCTCCGCGATTATCTTGACAGTATCAAGCCATTGGATTGTTGGTCTTCCTCTTCACCTTGTACTTTCTATTCTTCCTATCATGATGTCCTTCTCCAGTGATTTTTCTCTTCGTGTGATGTGTCCAAAGTAGGCAAGTCGTAGTTTAGTGATCCTTGCTTCAAGTGACATATCTGGCTTGAGTTGTTCAAAAATGGATTTGTTTTTTCCTTTTGCCATTCATGGTAGTGATAACATCCTTCTCCAGCACCACATTGTGTTGATTCTTCTTCTGTCTTGTTTCTTTATCATGATCTTTATCTTCACCATGGAATAGACTCTTCAAAAGTGGAGATTGACTCCCAAATACTGAATTGCAAACAAGAATACAAGAAGAGAAATCCAAGGAATCCAAAGAGACTTATCTGGCTGTTAAAATCATAAAGTATATAAATGGACTGAAAACTATAGGAGAGAACTGAGTTTTTCGTTTTCTTTCCTGCTTGGCATCTAATATGAATAATACTGAAACATTGGAAGGCCAATACTCCTATCCGATCAGTCACAAAAAATGGGAAGGAGACTACCAGGACCAGAGTATAATGGGATTCAGAAAATGTTCACGACAACTCCAAGAATACAGGTGATAAATCTCTCAGACATGGGTATGAAATACAAAGGACTGTGCTTCCAGGTTCCACGCTGCACATACGATGAAATAAAATGATATAACCATGGATATCAGGCAATGATGGCTCTTTATTCCAATGCGTTTCGGAGCTACATCCAGTTCCTTCCTCAGGGAACCAACATACCAATACAGCACATAATACAAGGGTCACAATATATAGACACCATTACGGCAGGGACACACTTGTCCGACAGACATGCGAGTCTGTCGGAGGAGACTCGCAAGGAGCAGGAGCTGTGACCCGGAACGGCTTCTTTCTGTCAGGACGGGGAGTGTAGAGCTGCACAAACACATAATCAGTTGACAGCCCCGTCCTGACAGAAAGAGGCCGTTCCGGGTCACAGCTCCTGCTCCTTGCGAGTTTCCTCCGACAGACTCGCATGTCTGTCGGACAGTGTGTCCCCGCACTTAAACACATGATCATGACGTATGCATTGGGTGGAGGTACATCTGACCTCATTTTGTAATTTGATCCCGGAGAAACACTCAAAAAGGTGGAAGAACAACAGAAAATGAAAACTATACAGCTTACCGTATATTAAAAAAATAAATTGAAACAGAGGGGACAGTACAGAGAAGAGTAAGAGAAAAATATATGAAAGTAAAAATAAAACCCAGAAATGGAAAAAAATAAGGTAAAGAGGATGATTCAAACTCAAAAAGGCTGATTTCAAGTGTCAGAATATGCTGTGTTTATGTGATAATAATAATAATCTTTATTTATATAGCGCCAACATATTCCACAGCGCTTCACAATACAGAGGTTCATATATCAAAAATCATAAGAAACAGTTATCAGAAAGTACGATACAAAAAACAATACAATACAATGCAAAACATAATACAATACAATAATTAGAGCAGGGGTCTCAAACTCGGCTGGGTTGGTGGGCCGCACATAGAAAAAAAGTGATATCGGGGGGCCGCATTCCTTGTAGGACTAAGTGACATTTTACCAATGCCAGAATTTTTGCTCAATATAGTAAAGTACAAATCCTGATCATCTTCTTGTAGGAATGTCCCCACCCTAACCTCCTTTATGTAGGAATATCCCCGTCTTGTAGGAATGTCCCCATCCTGGTCCTCTTCTTGTAGGAATGTCCCCATCCTGATCCCCTTCTTGTAGTAATGTCCCATCCTGATCCCCTTCTTGTAGTAATGTCCCCATCCTAATCCCCTTCTTGTAGTAATGTTCCTACCTGGTCCTCATCATGTAGTAATGCCCCCTTCCTGTTCCCCATCTTGTAGTAATGCCCCCATCCAGGTCCTCCTCATGTAGTAATGTTCCTACCTGGTCCTCATCATGTAGTAATGCCCCCTTCCTGTTCCCCATCTTGTAGTAATGTCCCCATCTTTTAGTAATGTTCCCTCCCTTGTCATCTTGTAGTAATGTTCCCTCCCTTGGCATCTTGTAGTAATGTCCCTCATCCTGACGCCATTTTTTAGTGCTATCCCCACATCCTGATCCGCTTTTACGGTGATGTCCCCATAACCTGGTCTCTGTTATTTTTGTTCTCTCTCACTCACACATATGCATACACTCACATATACACACACATATACACACTCATACATATACACACACACTCATTCACATGCACACACATACACCCACACATTCTCAGACATATAAACACATACACACTCACACATACACATATACACACACATACTCATACATTCACACACAAACACACACACTCACATATACACTCACATATACTCACAAATATACACATACATACTCACTCACATATACACACACGCATATACGCACACTCAGACATATTCACACAAATACATACACTCACATACACACACACACACTAAGGGCCGCTTCACACTGCAGCATGATCCGGTCCGATTCTGTCCGGGAGGACCCAGACAGCTGCGGACCGGATCATCACACAGGACTGGGGGGCTATTATGCCCTCCGGTCCTGTGCGCAGCGCACGCAGCTGCAGCCGCTGACAGGTCAGGACCGGAGGGCATAATAGCCCCCCAGTCCTGTGTTATGATCCGGTCCGCAGCTGTCTGGGTCCTTCCGGACAGAACCAGCACGGATCATGCCGCAGTGTGAAGCCGGACCTTACACATACTCACACATACACACACTCACACATACACTCAGACTCACACACATACACTATCACACCTGCCCCCTCCGTCCTCCTCCTCACCATCACACCTGCCCCCTCCGTCCTCCTCACCATCACACCTGCCCCTCCAACCTTCTACTCCTCACCATAACAACTGCTTTATCCGTCCTCCTTACCATCACACCTGCCTCCTCTGTCCTCCTCCTCCTCACCATCACACCTGCCTCCTCTGTCCTCCTCCTCCTCACCATCACACCTGCCTCCTCCGTCCTCCTCACCATAACCACTGCCTCCTCCGTCCTCCTCACCATCACACCTGCCTCCTCTGTCCTCCTCCTCACCATCACACCTGCCTCCTCCATCCTCCTCACCATAACTGCCTCCTCAGTCCTCCTCCTCACCATCACACCTGCCTCCTCCATCCTCCTCACCATCACACCTGCCTCCTCCATCCTCCTCACCATCACACCTGCCTCCTCCATCCTCCTCACCATCACACCTGCCTCCTCCATCCTCCTCACCATAACAACTGCCTCCTCCGTCCTCCTCCTCAGCATCACACCTGCTCCCTCTGTCCTCCTTCTCAGCATCACACCTGCCCCCTCCGTCCTCCTCACAATCACACCTGCCCCCTCCGTCCTCCTCACAATCACACCTGCCCCTTCTGTCCTCTTCACAATCACTCCTGCCCTTCTGTCCTCTTCACAATCACACCTGCCCCTTCTGTCCTCTTCACCATCGCACCTGCCCCTTCTGTCCTCTTCACCATAGCAACTGCCTCCTCCGTCCTCCTCACAATCACATCTGCCCCTTCTGTCCTCTTCACAATCACACCTGCCCCTTCTGTCCTCTTCACAATCACACCTGCCCCTTCTGTCCTCTTCACAATCACA
This sequence comes from Allobates femoralis, assembly GCA_033576535.1. Taxonomy (NCBI): domain Eukaryota; kingdom Metazoa; phylum Chordata; class Amphibia; order Anura; family Aromobatidae; genus Allobates; species Allobates femoralis. Next base: position 138,302,323 of record JARQOC010000009.1, on the reverse strand, counting down.
CCTGCCCCTTCTGTCCTCTTCACAATCACACCTGCCCCTTCTGTCCTCTTCACAATAACACCTGCCCCTTCTGTCCTCTTCACAATCACACCTGCCCCTTCTGTCCTCTTCACAATCACACCTGCCCCTTCTGTCCTCTTCACCATCACACCAGCCCCTTCTGTCCTCTTCACCATAGCAACTGCCTCCTCCGTCCTCTTCACAATCACACCTGCCCCTTCTGTCCTCTTCACAATCACACCTGCCCCTTCTGTCCTCTTCACAATCACACCTGCCCCTTCTGTCCTCTTCACAATCACACCTGCCCCTTCTGTCCTCTTCACAATCACACCTGCCCCTTCTGTCCTCTTCACAATCACACCTGCCCCTTCTGTCCTCTTCACAATCACACCTGCCCCTTCTGTCCTCTTCACAATCACACCTGCCCCTTCTGTCCTCTTCACAATCACACCTGCCCTTCTGTCCGCTTCACCATCACACCTGCCCCTTCTGTCCTCTTCACCATAGCAACTGCCTCCTCCGTCCTCCTCACAATCACATCTGCCCCTTCTGTCCTCTTCACAATCACACCTGCCCCTTCTGTCCTCTTCACAATCACACCTGCCCCTTCTGTCCTCTTCACAATCACACCTGCCCCTTCTGTCCTCTTCACAATCACACCTGCCCCTTCTGTCCTCTTCACAATCACACCTGCCCCTTCTGTCCTCTTCACAATCACACCTGCCCCTTCTGTCCTCTTCACCATCACACCAGCCCCTTCTGTCCTCTTCACCATAGCAACTGCCTCCTCCGTCCTCTTCACAATCACACCTGCCCCTTCTGTCCTCTTCACAATCACACCTGCCCCTTCTGTCCTCTTCACAATCACACCTGCCCCTTCTGTCCTCTTCACAATCACACCTGCCCCTTCTGTCCTCTTCACAATCACACCTGCCCCTTCTGTCCTCTTCACAATCACACCTGCCCCTTCTGTCCTCTTCACAATCACACCTGCCCCTTCTGTCCTCTTCACCATCACACCTGCCTCTTCTGTCCTCCTCCTCCTCCTCACCATCACAGCTGACACACACATACACACTCACAAATACACTCATACATACACACACACTCATTCACACTCTCAATCAAACACACCTTTAATGCTGTGATGCTGTGATCCTGTTGTCCATATGCATATGCATGGAGCCGCCGCGGTTCCCGGTCTATCGTGACTTCTGGGTCCCGCCCACACAAGCTCCTTCACGGCTTGTACATCAATGCAAGCCGGCGGCCAGCGGACCAATCAGAAGCCTGCAGCTGACGTCGGCGTCAGGAGGCTTCTGATTGGTCCGCCGCCTCTCATTGATGTACAAGTGTGAAGGAGCTTGTGTGGGCGGGACACGGAAGTCACGATAGACCGGGAACCGCGGCGGCTCCATGCATAATGAACCGGGTCATGGCTTTTGTCTCTATGGAGCCCCGGGCCGCAGTGTGAAGCCTCGCGGGCCGCATGCGGCCCGGGGGCCACGTGTTTGAGACCCCTGAATTAGAGCAACATAATGACAGCATTGCTCATAAGAGCTTATAATCTAACAATAAGGTAGGGGTGACACAAAGTACAGGTGCTAAATTACAATGATGGTATAGTCCACTTGAGGAGATAGGGAACAGATAAGAGCAGCATAAGTAGCCACCAACCAATATTTGTGATGCGTTTGAGACTGGTGGGGCGGATAAGCTATGTCTAAGTGACTTTGACTAAGGATCATGATAGGCCGCCCTAAAAAGATGTGTTTTTAGGGATCACCAGAAACTATGTAAGTTGTGGATAGACCTAATTTCTTGGGGTAGAGCATTCCAGAGAATTGGTGCAGCTTGGGAGAAGTCTTGGAACCGGGAATGGGAGGTTCGGATTAATACAGAAGTGATTCTAAAGTCACTTTCAGAGTGAAGAGAACAGGTGGGGTGATAGACCAAGATGAGGGTAGAGAGGTAGGGAGGTGCAGCACCGTAAAGAGCTTTGTGAGTTAGAACAAGCAGTTTGAAATGGATCCTATAGTGTATGTGCAGCCAGTGCAATGACTGGCATAGAGTGGAAGCGTCTGAGTAATGGTTAGGTAGATAGGTGATCGTGGCTGCTGCATTAAGGATGGACTGGAGAGGGGAGAGTCTTAAGCGGGGGAGGCCAATTAAAAGAGAATTACAATAGTAAAGGCGGGAATGAATCAGGGCCACAGTGAGGGTTTTTATGGTTTCCAATGTGAGAAAGGGGCGAAATCTGTTCTTCAGGTGCAAGTGGCAAGAGCGGCAAGAGATTGTATATATGGGGTGAAGGAAAGATCAGAATCAAACATGACACCCAGACAGTGAGCCTGCTGACTAGGCATTATCGTGGTGCCGCACATTGAGAGAGAGATGTCAGATTTAGGGAGGTTAGTGGAGGGTGGGAGCAGAAGGAGCAGTCATGATATTGGAAACTGCGGTTAGACAGTAATTGGTGTGCTTTATTAGAGTGGGAGTACGGTCAGGGGAAGAAGCATATAGTTGTGTGTCATCAGCATAAAAATGTTACTGGAAGCCAAATCTGCTGATGGTCTGCCCAATAGGGGCCGTGTACAGAAAGAAGAGAAGAGGTCCAAGGACTGAACCCTGAGGGACACCAATAGTGAGAGGAAGAGAATTGGAGCCAGCAAATGATACACTGAAAGTGTATGAATGAAGGGACTTGTGATTTTTCAGTTTTTTTCTTTTTCTATTTTCAGGTTTCATCTTGGAAAAGTACTATATTTAATTATTCACACATTTGATTATTAGACGCATGAGTGGAACATCACATAAAAGCAGCACATTCTGACACTTGAAATCAGCCTTTTTGAGTTCGGATCATCCTCTTTACCTTATTGTTTTCCATTTCTGGGTTTTATTTTTACTTTCATATATTTTTGCCTTATTCTTCTCTGTACTGTCCCCTCTGATTCAATTTATTTTTTTAATATAAGCTGTATAGTTGTCATTTTCTGTTGTTCTTCCACCTTTCTGAGTGTTTCTCAGGGATCAAATTACAAAATGAGGTCAGATGTACCTCCACCCAATGCATAAGTCTTGATCATGTATCTATATAATGTCACTCTTGTATTATGTGCTGTACTACATTGGTTCCCTGAGGAAGGAGCTGGGTGTAGCTATCAAACGCGTCAGAATAAAGAGCCATCATTGCCTGATAACCATGGTTATATCATCTTATTTCATCGTATGTGCACTGCGGAATATGGAAGCACTGTCCTTTGTATTTTGTTCCGGCACCATTGACTTCATAGGTGGAGTGTGGATCCTGTGGCAGCCATACTATACCTTTTTAGCGGTTGTGGGTGACACAACCATCCCAGGTGTGCAGTTACATACATCTGTACGCCACACAAATATCAAAGATAAGAGCCTATTGTGCTTTCTCTCCTCCCCATAGTTTTGCACTGAATTCAGCCATAGGAATGACACTTACACAACTTTAAGGTACGGATGCTTCTTCTCTTTCATCATCATTCAATCTCTTTATAGAAAATAAAATATCTGTTTTCCAGGAGATATGTACTCAAAATGATCATTCAAAAACTCAAAGTACAAAATGAAACTTAGATGAAAGAGGAACTCAAAGCAATTGATACCGTTAATGAACTTTCCAACATTGAGGCTACACTACCAGAATAGTAGAGATCTTACACCTAAGCCCAACTAAAGAAAATGTATACTTTTAAAGAGAACCTGTCACCCCCCCTGGTTCTTTCCAAAGTGAAAGCATCACTGAATGCAGTGAGTATGCTGCATTCAGTGAAGGTGTGTAACATGTCTCTAGCCCCCTGTACCCCAAAAATGCACTTTCTAAAGTTCATGGTTAAGGAGTCTGATGGGTCTGCTAACTGTGTACTCAGATTGTCGCTGGCAGGGTCCTCCCCACCTCCTGATTTTTGTCCGCCTCATCTTCTGTGTGTGGCCTCCTCCTCTTCGGCTCTTGCGCCTAGCATGTGAATTCACATAGGCGCATACCGAGGACTTGGTGTGAGTGGGGCCTGGCTGCTGTAACAGCGCATGTGTGTGACACAAGCACCAGAGCTTGCCCTGCATACAGTGTAACATTTAACAGGGCAGGCTCTGGTGCTTGCATCACACGCATGCACTGTTACAGCAGCTGGGCCCTACTCACACCAAGTCCTCGGTGTGCGCCAGCATGAATTCACATGCTAGGCGCTGGCATCGAAGAGGAGGAGGCCACACACAGAGGAGGAGGTGGAACAAACATACAGGAGGCGGGGAGGACCCTGCTGGCAGCAATCTAAGTACACAACGAGCAGACCCATTGGACCCATTAACCATGAACTTTAGAAAGTGTTTTTTTGGGGTACAGGGGGGCTAGAGACATGCATGCACCTTCACTGAATGCAGCATACACACTGCATTCAGTGGTGATTTCACTTTGGAAAGCACCAGGGGGATAACAGGTTCTCTTTAAGTCTTATTTCAAATATATATTTCAAACTGGAAGGAGATATGAAGAGCACATAGGGTCTTTTTTTGATAGACAATGATAGAGATGATCAAAGAGCAGCTTACCTGATTAGGTTGGCTGAGACACATCCACTACAAAGACATCGCTGGCTGCGGCAAATATAATCCACGGGTAGTGAGACATTACAATGAATGATAGAAAGAGTTAAATTATATTCACATTAAGATAGATGAAGCCGGACACGTTCGGTATATGGCCAAACCTTTATTCAGTCAGTGGGTAATTCACATGGTGAGGGTGGTGGGTGGGAGGACGGGGGGGGGGGGGGGGGGGGTATGAATTACCCACTGGCTGAATAAAGGATTGGGCATATACCGAACGTGTGCAGCTTCATCAATATTAATGCACTGGAAGTGAAGTACCTTAGTGCAAGGAAGTGTGCACCGGAGGGCTGCCTGGACATCACGCGGGACACAGGATTCTGCAGGGACTACGGAGTGGAAATCTATGACCGACGACACCCGAGCACCGGAGGGTTGTGCTGGCCACAGAAACGTGAGTTAAATGATATTTGCGCTGCCAAGGCACACTCAGGAAATCCACAGGACATCCAAGGTTAGCCTTGACTCTTCGGACAAGTCTGGCCTCGGCACGGGAGGAAACTTTCAAAGGCTGTCCAGGCCGTGGAAGTCTAACAGTAGTTCCATAAGCCTTCCACTTCCGGATGATGCTCCCAACAGTGAAGACAGGTAGGCCCAACTCCTTGGAAAGGGTTTTGTACCCCTTGCCTGCCTTGTGACCCTCCACGATCTTGTCTCTGATGGCCTTGGAATGCTCCTTTGTCTTTCCCATGTTGACCATGTATGAGTGCTGTTCACAAGTTTGGGGAGGGTCTTAAATAGTCAGAAAAGGCTGGCAAAAGAGATAATTAATCCACACATGTGAAGCTCATTGTTCTTTGTGCCTGAACTACTTCTTAATACTTTAGGGGAACCAAACAGAATGCTGGTGGTTTGAGGGGTTGCATAATAATTGACCCACACTTTTATGTTTAAAATGTATTAAAATTCAACTGAGCAACATAACTTTTTGGTTTGTAAGATTTATGCTTCTGTTAATAAATCCAACTCTCGTTTGCAGTTTGAAGGCTCTAACTTATTTGCATCTTATCAAACCACCTAAATCTGTAGGGGGTTGAATACTACTTGTAGGCACTGTAATTACACTTCTGCAATGTATATTATATATTGCACAAGTGAAAGTGCTCCTCTGTGTCCGGATCCATGATAATCACGGACCTGGAAAACAATAGGTCACCCCCTGTGGTGTCCTTTCCTGTCCGTGGGATCCTACAAAAAGTAGGATCCCACGGACAGGAAAAAAATCGTTATGTGAAAGCAGCCTTAAGGGGAGACTTTGTGCAGCAGGCCTTCATGGAAAAATAGCTGCTGTGAAACCACTGCTAAGGACAGGCAACAAGCAGAGGAAACTTGTTTGGGCTAAAGAACACAAGGAATGGACATTAGACCAGTGGAAATCTGTGCTTTGGTCTGATGAGTCCAAATTTGAGATCTTTGGTTACAACCACCGTGTCTTTGTGCAAGACAGAAAAGGTGAACGGATGCACTCTGCATGCCTGGTTCTCACCGTGAAGCATGGAGGAGGAGGTGTGATGGTGATGGTGCGCTACACCAGATGACCTGGCCTCCACAGTCACCAGACCTGAACCCAATCGAGATGGTTTGGGGTGAGCTGGACTGGAGAGTGAAGGCAAAAGGGCCAACAAGTGCTAAGTATCTCTGGGAACTCCTTCAAGACTGTTGTAAGACCATTTCTGGTAACTACCTCTTGAAGCTCATCAAGAGAATGCCAAGAGTGTGCAAAGCAGTAATCAAAGCAAAAGGTGGCTACTTTGAAGAACCTAGAATATAAGACATATTTTCAGTTGTTTCACACGTTTTGTTAAGTATATAATTCCACATGTGTTAATTCATAGTTTTGATGCCTTCAGTGTGAATCTACAATTTTCATAGTCATGAAAATACAGAAAACTCTTTGAATGAGAAGGTGTATCCAAACTTTTGGTCTGTACTGTATTACAAATACAACAGAAACAAAAGGAGAACAGGACAGTTATTTGGACACATTAAGTCAAGGGTCTCAAACTCAATTTACCCGGGGGCCACTAGAGGGAGAGTCTGGGTGAGGGAGGACCGCATCAAGTTTTCCACAAGAAAAGCTCGTACAAAATATTATAATTATTATTATTCAGATTCAACAGTTCTTTAACATTCAACTTTCTGAACAACATGAATGGAACATTGAACATAAACTGTTTTGAACATGGCTTTATCTGCCTACTTCTTGCTGCTAGAGATCTGGCAGCGCTTACTCTCGCATAGCCGAGCCACATTTGGCTTAAGGGAGGCAGCAGTTGAGACCCTCAGTAGGGCTTGAAGATGCTCATCAGTAAGTCTGGACCTGTACTTTGACTTATTGAAGAACAAGGTAGAGAGGAGCTTTTCACACAAGTATGTGCTCCCAAAAAGACACATGGTCTGCCTGAACATTCGGGAAAGCTCAGGGAAGCTGGGAGGCAATTCTCTCAAAAATTGCCCCAGCTTATCTGCTTTTCCATTCACCTCCTTGAACTTGGCTTTGAGTTGTATTCTTTGTGTACTGCAACTTTCTCTGTGCAAATAAGACATGTCGGGATGCCCCTGTGCTGAACAAAGAAATATTGCACTTCCCACTTTTCCTGAAATTGTCTGTGCTCATCACCAACCTTTCTCTTCACTGCAGGCTTTGATAAAGACATATTTGGGTAATATTATCCTTTCTGCCTTATACACAAGGTCAATACTTAGGCCTATAGTGCCTTGAGGTATACCTCTGTTTCTCCAACTCAGGGCAAGGTGCAAGGTGGTTGTGCAGCAATGGAGGGGCATGTGATCATCAGCCCATCCACTGATTCCTCCCGACATCCACTGCGGCGCGCATGGCATTAGGCGCCTGCGCAGTGCTTCCCTGTCCTCCTGTGTCGGATCCTAGCATTGTAGTTCTTCACAAGTTTTCTGACCTAACACGCTAGGCTGCCTCGGAAGCTTTGTCGGAACATAACAGATTCTGTATTCGCGAGTCCCGAATACAGTATACAGGACTCGGATTCGTAGACTCGCTCAGACTCGCTCAGACTCGCTGCTGACAGCGGGTATCCATGAAGCGGTGCAATTGTTTAACGATTTGGGGAGATTCAAGCTACATAGCGATGTGATATAGCGAGTCCAGCGAGTGAGAAAAAGTAAACTCTGACAAAACTAGGATTGCCATTGACTTGCATTGGACTCGTTACTGTGCGAGTAATCGCTGGGAAACTCGCCGAGTACCGAGTCCTGCGAGTCCCTTACTACTCGCCGAGTAACGAGTCCTAGCGAGTAGACTCGCCCATCCTTAGTACCCGTGCGGATCCCACAGAGCGGGACGGGAAAGCACTGCACTGAATACAAACTTTGACATTGGGGTGGGGGCCGCGCTGAATGCAAAGTTTGATATTGAGGTGTTGAGGTGGGGGCCGCAAAGTTTTGTCTTGGGGGCCGCAGTTGGCCTGCGGGCGCGTGTTTGAGACCCCTGCATTAAGTTGAAACAAGTCCATAAACAAAACAAAGCAACACGGGTCGCTTATTATAATAGGTCGCTTATCATAAGAAGCAGTACTAATATGCCCCCATAGTATAAGGGAATCAATGGAATAAGTCAGCCTTGACCTGTAAGTTCACAGTCATCTGCCACCATCAGTACAGTAGGTAAGGTATTTGAACAACTGGCAGGGAGGTGGGATAGAAATTTGATAGATGAAGAGGAAAATAGAAGAGATGTGGTGGAAGGAGAAAATATAGAGAGGGAGAGGAAAGAAAAAGAAGGGGGGAAGGTGAGACGGGTCACCAAGTCCAGCAACCTCCAATAAGTACAAAGAGCATGAGGAAGTAAAGGCGCTGCTCCCCTGCTCACCCAGAGTCCACAACTCCGCCAAGCAGTAATTTGTAATCGTCTGTTTATTGGAAGTTCATACAATCAGTGTAGGTTCACCAGAATCTAGTGTAGGAGTCATGTAAGGTAGCGGTTAGATCCTCCATGTGCATTAAAGTGTTTACTTTCCTGACCCATTGGGATATTGTTGGTGAGGAGGACCTACCCCACATCTCCGGAATACAAGAACATGCAACGATGATAAAGAATTTTAGGAGAGAGTGCTTGTAAATTGAAAAGGGTCTCTCGGAAAGGTGTAGGAGAGCTAGAGCTGGAGTCAAGGGGTCCTCAAATTTAGCAACTTGTTTCATTATTTTCGCGATATCAAGCCAAAATGGCCGGACAGCTTCACATTCCCAGAATCAATGGAGTAAGGTACCCCTTCTTTCCCACATCTCAAACAATTGGCATCTACATTGGGGAATATGGAATGTAATTTCTCCAGAATGCTATACCATCTGGATGAGATTTTATATCCTGCCTCTTGGTGTTTGGAGCAAATCAAAGCACTATCGACAAGATGATAAATTTGGGTGATTTGCGTATTGGAAAATTTGTGGTTTAGATCAGCTTCCCATTTAGTTATAAATGCCGACGGGGATTGGTTTGGTGGGGATATTAATATCGAGTAAACTTGAGACAGGGTATGCCTGACCGTGCCCTGGTCTGTGCACAAAAGCTCAAATAACGTCTTTGGGCAGTTGTAACAATGTTTGAGGGGGAGAGTACACAAATAGTGGCTTAATTGAAGCCTTCTCCACCAGCCTAAAGGGGCTGGGTTGTCCCACTTTGTGATGATTGATGACGATGGCCTGTCATTGTCTTCTCCGAGTGATTGTGCTGTGTCTTTTACCGCCGCAATCCAACGGGCAAACACACTATCTCCTAGGGAGGGGTTAAAATTATGATGACTTATAATTGGTGTGAATTTGGAGCAAGGGGATATCATAAAGGGCCTCACCCAGAGTGTGTTACAATACTTGATCGTGTCTCCCAATGTAGGGTGAGAATGTAGTTGGGTCGGAGCAAATGATAAAAGCCACGGAAGCTTATCCAGCGGGATCGAACAGAAGCTTTGCTCTATTTGAACCCATGCTTTATTGGGAGAGTTCCTACACCAGTCCACCATTCTTGCGAAATGTGTAACTAGGTGATAGGATTTAAAATTAGGAAGACCTATGCCTCCAGCTTTCTTAGGCCTGAAGAGGATTGAGCGGCTAAGGATGGCAGATCTCCCTGCCCACACAAAGGAAGTCTGAGATAATGAGAGTTTATCAAAAAAGGACATTGGTATTTTAACAGGCAAGGCTTGAAGCAGATAGAGGACCCAAGGGAGGACATTCACCTTAAATATATGACAATGCCCAAACCAAGAAAAGGACGTTTTGGTCCACCTGTTACAATCAGCTTGGATTGAGGATAGAAGGGTTGGGAAGTTACTTTTGTAGATGTTTTCTAAGTTTGCAGTTAGTTTAGTCCCCAAGTAATCTATGTGTTTATCACTCCATTTAAAATTGAAGGAAGGTTTTAGGGAAGTAGACTCTAATTATGTCAAATTAATATTGAGGACTTCTGATTTAGAAAAATGTATTTTAAAATTGGATAATTGTGAGTAGATATGGAACTCTCTCATCAAATTGGAGAACGAAATGGTGGGTTTAGAGATAAAAAATAAAAGATCGTCTGCATATGCTGCTACTTTATGGGTACTACAACCAGTTGATATCCTTGAAATATCCGGATTGGCTTGGTTCCACCTGAGGAGAGGTTCGATGATAAGGATAAAGATCAATGGGGAGAGAGGGCACCCTTAGCGAGTGCCATTATGTATATTAAAGGGCTCTGAAAGATCACCGTTCACCCGGACCCTGGCCGATGGGATACAGTAGAGAGGCATAATTCTACGCATCATATTGACCCTGAAGACCATGTACAGGAGGGTCTCCCTCATCAAGATCCAGTTATCTCTATCAAAGGACTTTTCGGCATCTGTGGATAGGAGTACAGAGGGAGCCCCCCTACATCTAGCCCAGTTTATCAGATTGATCGCCTTGGTGGTATTATCTTGAGCTTCCCTTCCCATCATAAAGCCCGCCTGGTCAGGGTGAACCACTCTAGGGAGCAGGGGAGACAGTCTAGTAGCAAGGATCTTGGCGAAGAGCTTTATGTCCTCATTTAGGAGAGAAATTGGCCTGCAGCTAGCGCATCGGGCAGGGTCTTTCTTTGGTTTTGGAATCACTGAAATGTGGACTTTCAGAGAGTCAGAGTGAGGTTGGTGTCCAGGGGCCAGGTCGCTAAAAAACTCAACAGGTGTGGTACTAGTTGCTCTTGTAATAGCTTATAGTAAGTCGAGAATTAGACGTTCGGGCCAGGGGCTTTCCCATTTTTGGAGGCTCGGATAGCCAAAACCACCTCTTGCATTGAAAATGGTTGCTTCACAGCCGCAATATCTGTGAGGGTTTGCTTAGGGAGGTCTCTCTGATTCTGGGTAGGAGCGTTCTAGATAATGTGAGAGGGTTATCAGCGTCAACGTTATATAATGAAGCGTAGAACAACCAAAAGCCTTGGCAATTTTACTGGATGGTTGAGCGCTGTTATGCATGGTTGTGTCTCCTATTCTTGAGATGAATGTCCTTGCACCCTGTCTACTCAGTGCCCCTGACAGTAATAAGCCTGTTTTATTGCCAAACTCATAAAACTGTCTGTGGCATTTTGACATCCAGCATTTAGCTTTCTTATTCAACAAATTGCTGAGCTCCTCTCTAGTTTTACAAAGTTCCACACTGTTATGTGCTATAGGTGTTTTCTTATGAGTCGTCTCAAGGTCCCTCAACCGAGAGAGCAGAGAGGCCATCTCCAGTTCCCTTTCCCTTTTCAGCCTGGCCCCATGCTTGATGAGTATACCCCGTATAACACTTTTATGAGCTTTCCAGATCATGCTTTGGGAAGCATCTGGGGTCGCATTGTCAGAGAAGTAATCTTTTAGAGCTTGAGTCACCTCTCTGGAGGTAGTTGGGTCCTCCAGAAGTGAAGCATTGAGTTTCCATTGCCACTGTTGGGTAATCAGAGTGGGAAGGGAGATAAAAATAGTGCAAAGAGCATGATCTGAAAAGGTAATAGAGCCTATTTCTGCCTTGGAGAGCAAAGACAGATCGTTGTGGTTTATAAACAGATAGTCAAGCCTAGAATAGGAGCCATGCACTTGAGAATAAAAGCAGAAGTCTTTATCCGCTGGGTGGAGAAGCCTCAATGAATCAATTAGTTGATGTTCATGCAGTAAGCATCTGAGTTTGCATAGGGCAGCCAGAGAGTGGGAGTGAGTGCCCGACGATGTGTCACGGTCAGGGTTTAGAGCAATATTAAGTTCTTCCCCTAGTATTAGCGTACCTTTTACAAATCCCCCAACCCTGTCTAGAAATTCCATAAGAACCGAGATTTGATTTGGGCAGGTAAAGTGTGGCAAATGTGAATTGGTGTGAAGTTATCCGAACCTTGACCAAGACCATTCGTCCCAATTGGTCAGTGACTTAGTCTATAAACTCCCAAGGGATGGAGCGGGAAATTAGAATACAGGTACCCCGAGACCTTGTATCTGGAGACTCACTGTGGTAACCATCAGGGAACCAGTGACTCTCAATTTTGAACGACTTAAGCGGGCATAAATGGGTTTCCTGAAGGAAGGCTATGTGCACATGTTCCTTTCTCAGGAGATTAATGAGGATAGATCTCTTACCCGGGCTGTGTAGGCCTTTGACATTGATGGTCCCGCAGCACAGTGCTGGGATGATTGGATCAGTCATATTGGGGCTGCGGTCGCCGATCCACACATGTAGGAAAGAGAGAGAGAGATGGAGAAAGAAAAGAAGGAAAAAAAAAAAGGGATGTAGGCTGAAAAGAAAAGGGGAAAGGGGAGGGGAAGTTAAGTGAAGATGTAGGAAGCAGAAAAATAAAGGGAAGGGTGCTGAAAATTTGAAACCCGGAGAATTCTGGAAGTTGTCCCCTCCCGTAATGCTAGAGAGGGACAGAGGACTTAAGTCCTATATGGGAGTAGTGGAAAACTATAAGTCAGCAAACTGTAGAACACAGATGATAACTGTAACATTATCAACATAGGGTAAGGGTCAATTATATCTTTCAAAATCAGACAATACAATATAATAGCTGTCTTGATGTATAATCCCTCCCCTACATGGAATTTGGGGGGAGAAGGTAATCAGCAATGAAGCAGGCCATGGAGGAAAAGACAAAGGGCGACAAACTGAGACTGTCACTGTCCAGGTATAAGAAAGCCAGGTTAGTTCCTGTCAGCTCTGCCCCTAGGGGAGTTCTCTATAGACTTCTGTTTTTGCTTGTTAGGAGATGGCGGACTGTGTCTCTTCCTTTCACTTTGGTATTGTTGGCGAAGCAGATCCAAGAGGAGCCAATTTGGAATCAGGATAGCGTGTCATATCCAGATCCAGTAGTTCCTCATATTTTCTGAGGAAGAACTGTTCATCCCCTTTTTTAACTAATATGTTAAATGGGTAGCCCCAGCAATAGGAGGCATCAAGCTCTCAGATACGCTGCAGAAGTGGGGAAAGTAGGCGTTGCATGGCCAGAGTGCGGGCAGAAACATCATGGAATAGTCGGATCTCCACATCATCAAGGAAGACTCTGCCATATGACCATGCATGTTGGAAAATAGACTCTTTGTCTGTATAGTAATGTAGCCTACACAGAATATCACGAGGAGTAGAATTGTACAAGGATGATTGACGCGTTATTCTGTGCACTCTGTCGATGGTTACCAAGGAATCAAGAGGGCTTCTGTGAGACCATCTCTGAGACTTTTTGGGGGAGAGCACGCGCAGTAATACCCTCCGGCACCCCACATATGCGGATTGTGTTCTATCTCCCCCTGATTTTCTTGGTCATCTAGCAGAAGTACCATCTGTTGCATATTGGTTTCTGTGTCATAGAGGCTCTTTTCTAAGGTGACAACTCTTTCAGAGAGGGATGATGATGTAGTGTAGTGGGTGTAGTGATCGGCCAGACTGAGGTTCTAGTCCACTATTCCTCCTCACCTTCTCGCTTGCCTTGCTGGAGTCGTTAGTTGTTGTTGGTGGCGCCATTGCAGGAGAGGCCGCAAGACCTGCTTCCAGTCTCCCGCTCTGAAAGAGCCGCTCTATCTCTGCTCCTTGACTCTGAGTGGGGCCCGGAGTATTGCAGGAGGAGGCTCTTCTGCCTCGGGTCATCGCATGGCGTCCGGGGTTGAGCTGACCCCGGTAATGTGCTGTGTTCTCTGAGGAGCTCTGGCTCTGAGCTTCCTCACGCCTCCATAGCTTGGCCACGCCCCCATGTGTTTTACATTTTTCTGTGTTTTAGCTATCACTGTTGATTTAATTTTTTTCCTCCTATGCTTTTCTTCTTGGTCATTTTTAGAAGACTAGGAAACAAGTAGACTGTCGTTATGCCATAGACTATCATTATTCACCATTTGCTAAAATATGCAGGTGTGCTTGCATCTGGAATACTGCACCTTATATGAATGATGGTAAACTAAAATTGACACCCTTCATGGTATTCTTCTTTACGAAGGGACTCAGGTGCTGGTTTCACGCTACCATTTTTTAAAAATCTGGGTGTATCCAGCTGAAACTGGATGTACCTGCATCTGTTGTTGGCCCTATTGACTTTCAATAGGGCTATTTGACTTTCAATGGGGCCTCAGGAACTTGTGGGTGATTGGCTGCTATATTCATATCATGGATTCCCTATTTTCTCCTTACATTTCCTCAAACTCATGGACTTCTAGCCACATATCTCATCATATATTAATGTTTCTTTCTATTCCTGGCAGACTAGTCATGGTCTGTAGATCTTGGATATGTTTGGTTGCCTCATGTACATAAATTTAATTATAGATAATACTAACATGAAAATATAAGTAGAGACCAAGCCTTTCTAACCACCAGACTTGATTGCCTTCCAAAGTATAAATTGCAAGATTTATATTCCCTCCTGTTGGGAAAGGAATAATTATGTGAGAATTGTGGGTGTGATATGTATTTATTTTTTCACTTTTCCTGATCTGGATGACATTAGCATTAATCTGCATATATGTAAGTGACACTTATATAGAACAATGCACATTTTGCATATTTTATGATGCAATCTCATTAATACTGTGCATTAATCACTCTTGGCTTGAATGCTATAGCATAATTGAGAATATTTTAACATAACATTGTCTACAATTTTAAATTAATTATTCTCATCATTTCCTACGTCTTGGAGGGCCTTTCATTTGATGCTCATGTTCTATAGTACATGACATTATATTATTAGGGTAACGTCATTCTAATATGATACGTATTCTGTTATCTTCGCATTGTGCTGACGACCGTTTGTTCATGTGCTCAATGTTACTAGGAGCCTTGAGCGCAAATATATGATTTTAACTTTGCGGGAACAGTTTGGGAAAGGTCTTTTTCTGTTCAAGTATGACGTTATCCAAGTCTACAAAGCATCTGGAGTTTGTTTTGAAATAGGGTTTGGTCTGAACCTGAAAGGCTGTATTCAAAAACTACGTCAACTTTTGCAAGAGTGTAGAATATATTTATCCAACAGCAGGGTGATCAGTATTATATGCTATATCCAGGGCCGGACTGACCATCTGGCAGTTCCGGCAAATTCCAGATAGGCCGGTGCCTGCAGTGGGCCACGCTCACTTCCAGGGTGCACATGCGGCTCTCTACCGAGCTCATACTTAGTTTCCAACATTTCGCAGGAATTGACTGTTGTGGTTATCTGTAGTGTCCATGCTAATGCAGCCAGTAACATTATCTTTATTATGCAGCTAGAGGCACATAAAGGAGAGCAGCAGGGTCACCCTCTGTGCTTGGGTGAGCTGGAATGGCCCTTTCCACATTCATACCGGTACCCAGGGCTGTCTCCTGTCAGCTGCTGTACAGTTTTATCAATAAAAACGCCGGGTTCCTCTGAGATCAGCGCACATACTATAGCTATTGCTATAGTATGTGCGCTGTGCGAGGTCTTGAAGCCTTATACAGTAGATTTATGTGCAGCGCTGCCCATAGATCTTACTGTATAAGGCTTCAGGACCTTGGAAAGTGCACATACTATAGCAATAGCTATAGTATGCACGCTGATATCAGAGGAGTCTGGCGCTTTCATTGATAAAACTGTACACCAGCTGACAGGAGACAGCTGCTGTACATAAGTGAATAAATCATTATATGCCCACCTGAGTGGGTGGAAGGTCTCTAGGGGGAGTGGGCACCCCCCTAAAGACATTATAGAAACATTTATTAATAAAATAAAAAAATTACACACGCACAGAACAGTTTGCTCATCCCTGCGGCAGCAGGGATGAGCAAACTATCCGGCAACCGGATTGCTCAGGATTACACATCCTGAGCAATCCGTTTAGCGGATTGCGGCTTCAGCAATCCGGTTTCCGGATTGCTGGATGTCAGAAGACAATTACGTTCACTGCATCCGGATCTGGATGCAGTGAACGCAATCCTATATTTTAGTGTGACCCTAGCCTTAGAAAAAAAAAGTGCAAAAACTGATGCCAAAAACGGACCAAGTAAAACAAGAGAAAAGAAAAATGGGGCGCAATGGGTAGGATCCTCCAGACTCTTATTAGTGGCGTGGGGCAGTGGCCACTCACCTGACAGGGTTGTGCTGCCTGCAAAACCCGGTTTGTAAGCCTCCGTTAGGTGTCCCTTTCGATGCAACGACTGTTCGTTCCTTCCTCCTTCCTCACTCGTTCCCGGCTGCTCCGATAGGACCTTTCTGGTCACGTGGTCACCCGAATTCCGGAACTACGTCACCGCATCCACTGGTTACCTAGTAATGCCAGGTCCTTTTTGCTTTTTGCTTCGTGCCTCTATTAGGCTGCTCCTGCCGTTCGCCCCCTACACCGCCTGAGGAAGACTGTCAGAGCACAGTTGAAACATGTTGTGGAGCTAAGGGAAATAAAGTTGCCTGTTAATGAAATCCGTTTAGGTGCCTGTTAGGCTGGGGTTCCACATAAGCCCTCAGTCCGTTTTTGGCTTCAGTTTTCTCATTTTTTTTTTCTAAGTCCAAAAACTGACAGAAAAACGGATTGGGTGTAATAAACACCCTGTCCGTTTTTCTATGGAGCTCCAAACATTGCCCTGTCCGTTTTTGAGTCAAAAACGTTGCATGCAACGTTTTTGGCATCAGTTAAAAAACGCATGCGTTTTCATGCGTTTTTTTTAACATGGGGCCCTATGGGAAACGCATGCGCGAACGCATGCAAACGCGCACTTGCGTTTGCGCATGCGTTCGCGCATGCGTTTTTTTAATGAAAATTCCAAAAACGTTCAGGAGTGCAGGAGGCTCAAAAAGCACCCAGAAAAAAACGGATTGGTGATGAAAATCACTTCCAAAAACGGATTTCTATGTGTGACCACAGCCTTACTTGAGCGCTCCCACAAAGACCGCTTTTCATCCTTGTAACAAAAACGGACCAAGAGCTTATGTGTGACCCTAGCCTATGGCAGTCTTCACATGTCCATATATTCCAGTAGCATGGAGGACAAGGGCCAATACAAGTCTATAGATCTGTAAAAAACATGTACGGCACACAGAGGGCATCCATGTGCAATCCGTGGGTTGTATATGTTTAACATTGCAAAGTATAGGAGAAGCTTTGAAATTATATTATTTCTTTATCAATATGAATACTGATGACTGATTGTATAAATGGACACAGATGACAAATACATAGTAAAGGACTGGCATCACCTTATGTCTAGGTGCAAGCAAGAAAAAAATTGACATTTAAAGTGAAAATCCACTGCAACACTAGACAGTATATGTATAGGGAATAGCAAACAAAGGAAAAAGGAAGGGCGGCACTCACCGGGTAAACGAGAAAGTCTTATTTATTCCAGAGTTCCGGAAGCAAACAGGGTGCTTCCGGAACTCTGGAATAAATAAGACTTTCTCGTTTACCCGGTGAGTGCCGCCCTTCCTTTTTCCTTTGTTTGCTGTTGCTGGTGCTTTGGCTGTGCACCCCTGGTGGGAAATCGCCATTCCTGGATGGAAAACTAACCGTGACTTTGGCCCTGCTAAGTGCCCTGACTGACCTGCTTACTATATGTATAGGGAATAGCATAATGGCTGAATGTGAATAGCAGCGCTGTCTGCACAGCTAAAAAATACATAGGCTAGGGTCACATTTCAGTTTGCAATCCAGTTACTGGATCCAGTTTTTCATCCTGAAAACCTGATCAGGTACCTGACTCATAGGGTAGGGTCACATTGGAAAGCTAAATTGCATTCACCGCATCCGGATCCGGATGCGGTGAACGCAATGCCGGGCACACACAGTTTTTGTCAAAACTGTGTGCAGAATACCGCACTGCGGTCACCGGATGGCTCAGGATGTGTAATCCTGAGCCATCCGGTAACTGCAGAGTGTGCGGTTCCCGATCTGCGAAGTTAATAAAGAGTTAACTAGCTGCCCTAAATGACTTGTTGAGGTCTGTAGGGGGGCTTAGACCCCCCTACAGACCGTCCGGCGACTTCTATAGTGTTCTGCAACAATGTGTTACTGTGCACGGGCGAGGAGCCCGTGCATGTCATCCAAAGGTGCCCCCCCCCCCCCGTATCACTATACTGGGGTGCATAGACCCCTCTATTCCAAATAAGCTGTATTGGTGTATAGTACATGCTAAATGTGGCCATTCGCAATGTAAGTATATACTTACATTCTTTCGTAGGCAGAGATGAGGAAATCCATGGGCGGGGCTGTGTGCAGTAGCCTCCGCCCGCTCCTTCTTGATGCCCGCCCCCTCTGGCCGTAATCCAGTGTTTTGAGGGCGGGCACGTCGTTAAAGGGGCGTGGCTAACCGCGGCACATTAGTTAGCCACGCCCCTTTAACAACGTCCCCGCCCCCACAAGACTGGATTACGACCAGAGGGGGCGGGCATCAAGAAGGAGCGGGCGGAGGCTACTGCACACAGCCCCGCCCATGGATTTCCTCATCTCTGCCTACGAAAGAATGTAAGTATATACTTACATTGCGAATGGCCACATTTAGCATGTACTATACACCAATACAGCTTATTTGGAATAGAGGGGTCTATGCACCCCAGTATAGTGATACGGGGGGGGGGGGCACCTTTGGATGACATGCACGGGCTCCTCGCCCGTGCACAGTAACACATTGTTGCAGAACACTATAGAAGTCGCCGGACGGTCTGTAGGGGGGTCTAAGCCCCCCTACAGACCTCAACAAGTCATTTAGGGCAGCTAGTTAACTCTTTATTAACTTCGCAGATCGGGAACCGCACACTCTGCAGTTACCGGATGGCTCAGGATTACACATCCTGAGCCATCCGGTGACCGCAGTGCGGTCCCGGCAAACGCTGCGAAAACTGCTGCCTGCATGATTTTAAACGCAGGCAGCAGTGCCGGATCCGGCCACCGGATGGCTTGTGAAGCCATCCGGTGTTTTGCATAGGCTCCTATGAGGAGCGTTTCCTGGTCCGGTTTTGAGCTTTTTTAAAGCTCAAAACCGGATCAGGATTTTGCAACAAAAACGGAAATGTGACCCTGGCCATAGACTCCAATGTTAACAATTGTTTGCCAAAGTGCAATCTGTCTACTGGATCTAGTTTTTGAGAAGTCAGGTTTTAATAGGGTCTGCAACATTTTTTGGCCTTTTAGCAAAACCTGATCAGTTTTTTTAACATGGGACCCTATGGGAAACTGATCCAGTACCTGATGGTACATATAGGTACCATCAGGTACCTGATCAGGTACCTGATCCGGTAAAAATGCCTCCAAACAGACAAGGGGAAAAACTGGATCCAGTAATGCATCTAGTTACTGGATGCAGGCTCCCAAGTGTGACCCTAGCCATAGGGAAAAAAGACATGGCAGAAACTGCTTGTGGCAGGGGTCACACTTAAATCTAGAATTGCGTTCATGGCATCCAGATCTGGATGCGGTGAATGCAATTGGCTTCCCACAAGCAGCAATCCGGGAACCGGATTGCTCAAGATGTGTAATCCTGAGCAATCCGGTTACCGGATAGTTTGCTCATCTCTGCTGCCACAGGGATGAGCAAACTGTTCTGTGTTTGTTGAAACTGTTAATTTTATTATTAAATGCTGCTATAATGTCTCTAGGGGGTGCCCACTCCCCCTAGAGACCTTCCACCCACCCAGGTGGGCATATAATGATTTATTCAATTATGTACAACAGCCGGCTCCTATCAGCTGTTGTACAGTTTTATCAATGAAAGCGCCGGGCTCCTCAGAGCAGCGTGCATAATATAGCTATTGTAGCCATAGTATGTGCGCTGTCCGAGGTTCTGAAGCCATTTACAGTAGATCTGTGGGCAGCGGTGCCCGCACAGGCTGCAGAGCCGGATTGTAATGCAATCCGTTTTTTTTAATGGGCCCCTGTGGCTATGGCCACACACCTCCGCTGTATTTAGTATTTAGTGGTTCTCCGCTTTTCAGAGAAGTGGAGGTGCTTGTGCACCGCCGCTTTCTGCAGACGTAGCCCATGGTTACCCGAGGTGTATCGTGGTAACCACTTCACACAGCAGTAAGGCAGTCTATAGGGAGGCTGGGGACGGAGAGGAATAACGCATACACTCTGATGAAAGTGTCTTTTACCTTTTACTGGTGGTATTCACAGGTAAAGATGTCCAGAGCACTGTCGGGTGACCAGGTGCACAGTGAGTCTCCACAGCAAGTGGGTATAAGGCCTCCTCAGGTTCCCTGCTGTCGCTAAAGCCCTGTCTGTATGCAACACGACTGGCCTCCTCACTTTCTCTGGTCCTCTCTCTCCTCCTGTGCAGTCCACGGCTTACCCTCTATAATCACCGCGGATTGGCCTTTCACTACGGTGTCTGGCTGTCTGGCTCCCTATCATTGGGTACGCAGGGGGACCGGGTGACTGAAGTCTCCACGGTGTGTCGGGGTTTTCTGCAGTCCTGGAGAAATCCTGCAGGTGCGGATCCCCGAAGTCTGGTACGTCTTGGGTGAACTTCCACTAGTTCCTCTACTCCCTTGGCTAAGCTCCATGCCTTCTGTCCCCACTCCTAGGCTTGGCTCAATGGCAGAAGGGCCGCTCCGGGTCACTGGTTCGGGCCTAACCACAGCACCGAGCACCAGGACATCTTCGCAGCTCTCCTAGCATCTGCACACTCTCACTAACTCATCCCCCAGCAGCAGTATTTATAGGGGACCTCACCTAAAGTCAGTGAGTCTAGCTCCCCCTACTATGCCGGGGTGGAAGGTGTTGCATATAGTAGGTACCTCCTGTGGAATCCCAGCTGTGCAGTAGGGAAGGCTGTGGCTACCTGTGTGAGCAGGGCGCCACATACCCCCCTAGTTAACATCAGTATTCCTGGACTGAGCATTTTTGTTTTTCAACAAGAGGGATAACAATAATTAACAATAAAAACGTAACATATTTACAAAGTTTCAAAATATAAAAATTTACAAAAACCACTGAAAAAGATGGTAAAAACAAAAACAGGTAAGTCCATACGTTGCTAGTCCATTCACCGCAGGCTTTGAAAAAGAAAAAGAAGTTTGTTGTCACACCAGTCCTGTGATCATGGTCCATTTAAATGCAATCCGGGGAAAAGTTCACAAGAGTCTATACAGTAAAGTCCACGTTTTCAATAAACACATTTCTCTATGAGTGTCTCGGCTTAGGAGATCTGGTACCTCCCCACTCCAGGCACTTTCTGTTCCTAACTTAATGTGCATGGGGCTGGGCACAGTTCCTACACCCTCCTGTGCACTACTAGGTACACTGCTATTTACATATTACTGCTGCCGTTTATTCTACCTCTGACCTTCTTACTGTGCCCACCTTCCATACCTAGATGGGCGTTGACCTTGTGTGCTCCTCTGTGACTTGCGCACTACAGGTATCTCTGTCTCAGGTGAGGTTTCTAGTGAAGGGTATGGTGCAGGTTTGTCAGGTAAGTGTCTGCGTGGCCTTAGTCTCACTACAGGGCTAGGGGGTGTACCGATTGCAGCATCCTCAGATTCTCTAGCAATGGGAATTTCTTCCTGATTCCTTTGTACCACTTCTTGGGGCTGGTAGAAATTCAGTAAAGGCACTAAAATGGCTCCATCTTCCTGAGGCTAATCTTCTGGGAAAGCTCCTAGGATTGTTTAGACTACCTTCTCCTTTAAGTTTTCACATGGACTGGGTTGTTTTTCAGGTTCCGATTGTTCTTTTGGCGATGTTGGGGGATTCTGGTTTTCCCATTCAGATGGACACTTCTTAATATGGTTTCTTGCCACTGTGTGAGTGGTCTTTTCACCATTCTTGCTGATGAGACACACTTTGTCATTGTTATATCTGTAGTCTAGCAGGACGTAGGGTTCTTGTTCCACTGGTCGTCCAATTTGTGTTGTGTTCTCTTTCTCTTTAAAACAATACTTCCTGGTACAATAGGTTCTGCTGGAGCATGTTTGTTATAGTCCCTTTCTCGTTTTTCACGGGCTTTCTCCAGGTTGTCTTCAACACAGGCTTGAACCATTTTGCATTGCTTGAGGCAGTTTTTGTTCTAATTGGGTATTGAGTCATCTGCTTTGGGATCAACTACTTTGAGTTCCAAGTCTACGGGTAACTTTCCTGTACGGGCTCTCATTAGGTAAGCTGGTGTACAGTTTGTAGAGCTTACTGGAATGTGGTTGTACATGTCAACCAAGTCTGGTAGTTTCTCCGGCCATTGGTTCCTTCCTTCCAAGGGTAGGATCTTCAACATGTCAATGATGATATTGTTCATTTTCTCACATAATCCATTGGTTTGGGGATGATATGGGGTAGTCTTTATCTTCTTACACCCATACATATGGCAGAACTCTCGGAAGATCTCCGCTTTGTAAGCTGAACCTTGGTCTGTGAGGACCTGCTCTGGATAACCTAATGGTCTGCAGAATACATTTTGGAATGTTTTGGAAGCGGTGGCAGCTGTCAAGTCTTTCACAGGGGAAACCATCAGGAACCTCGAGTAATGGTCTACCATGGTCAACGTGTATGTGTAGCCAGATCTACTTGAAGTCAGTTTTACGTGGTCCAGGGCTACAATTTCCAGAGGCTGTTTCGTCACTATGGGCTGGAGCGGTGCTTTCTGGCTCTGTAAGTCCTTTCTTCTAAGGCTGCAGGGTCCACAATTCTTACACCACCTCTCAATGAAACCACACATGCAGGCCCAAAAGAACCTGTCTTTCAGTAGCATCTCCAGCTTCTTCCACCCAAAATGACCAGTGTGGTTGTGGTAGGCGTTCAACACCATCTGCACTTCTAACTTCGGCACGATGACTTGCCAAACCATCTCAGGGGTCGTCAGGGTGATGTGTCTTCTGCAGAGCTTCTCCTGGTAAATGAACAGCTTACTCGTCTCGTTCCTCAGATGTTTGGCTTCAGGTTGAGAATTTTCTGGCAGCTTTGCTGACTCCTGGGTTATCAGCCTTTTTATCAAGCCGACAGCCGGGTCATTGTCTTGCACTTCCTTCCAACCAAAGTGTGGCAACGGGTTGACCATTCTCACAGGAGGGTCTTTACGGGTCTGCTAAGATTGAGTTACTCTTAATTGATGGAATGCAGGTAACTCCACCTCTTCTAGATCATCTTCATCCACGCCCACATCTGACAGGTGAGGCATTCTGGACAAGGCATCCGTATTTCCATTTTTGTGCCCAGCTCGGTACTTGATGGTAAACTGGTAGTTGGACAGTCTGGCCATCCATCTCTGCTCCATGGCCCCCAACTTTGCAGTCTCCAGGTGGGTCAGCGGATTGTTATCCATGTAGGCTGTGAATTTGCTGGATGCCAGATAATGCTTAAACCTCTCTGTGACTGCCCAGACCAAGGCCAGGAATTTCAGCTTGAAGGAACTGTAGTTTTCTAGGGTTCCTCTCTGTGGGGCGCAGCTTCCTACTGGCATAGATGATCACTCTTTCTTTGCCCTCTTGCCTCTGAGCAAGGACGGCTCCGAGTCCCAAATTGCAGGCATCTGTGTACAGTAGGAATGGCAGGTTGTAGTCTGGGTAAGCAAGGATTTCTTCTCCTGTCAGGACCTGCTTTATCACCTGCAACGATTCCTCTTGTTCCTTGCCCCACTCCCATGGAGAATCCTTAGACTTGCCCTTCTTGGGCTGGCCGACTAAGAGGATTTGCAGGGGAGCAGCCTTTTTGGTGTACTCCTTTATGAACCTCCTATAGTAGCCCACCAGTCCCAGGAATTGACGTACTTCCTTCAGGGTATTGGGTTCTGGCCATTCCTTGATAGCTGTGACCTTGTCTGGATCAGGGGCCACGCCTTCGGCACTGACTATCTATCCCAGGTACTGTATTCTTGGCTTTAACAGGAGGCATTTGGATGGTTTCAGCTTCATCCCGTATTTGACCAGAGCTTCAAACACCTCTGCTAGATGGGTTATGTGTTCCTCATAGGTCTCAGAGTACACAATCACGTCATCCAGGTAGAGCAGTACCGTCTCAAAGTTCTTATGTCCCAGGCAACTCTCCATCAACCTCTGGAAGGTTCCGGGTGCATTACATAGTCCAAATGGCATGCTATTAAATTCACACAAGCCCATAGGTGTTGTAAATGCCGTCTTCTCGCAGTCTTCCTCAGCTACGGACACCTGCCAATACCCACAAGTGAGATCTAAGGTAGAAAAGTAATTGGCAGACTTCAACGCAGCTAAGGATTCCTCTATACGAGGTAAGCATCCTTGTGTGTTATGCGTTTTATTTGTCTAAAGTCTACACACATTCTCATACTGCCATTCTTCTTCCTTACTAGGACTAATGGGGCTGCCCAGGGACTACAGCTATCTCGTATAACCCCTGCGTCCTTCATGTCCGGTAACATTTCTTTGGCTTTCTGATAATGTGCAGGTGGAATAGGCCTGTACCGCTCTTTGACTGGTGGATCTGTACCTGTGGGGATATGATGTTGCACCCCTTTTATCCTACCAAAGTTAAGTGAATGCTTACTAAAGACTTGTTCAAATTCTTTGACTACCCGGTACACACCTTGCTTTTCATACACAGGAGTGGTGTCAGTCCCTACATGGAGTTGCTGGCACCAGTCCTCCAGTGGCCCCGTTGTATTATCAGGTTTTGCCCCATTAGTATGGGGTAAGGGTCCCACTGCTTGGATCTCGTTATTGGTTACTGTGTACAATGTAGCAACGGTTGCATAGCTGGGTAACTTAACCTCTTCACTGCTACAGTTTAAGATGCGAACTGGTACTCTCCCATTGTGTACATCAACCACCACCCTGGCTGTCAAGAGTGTAGGTATGTGCTCTGTGCTAATGGGCTCCACTAATGCCTGGTAGTCCTCGCCTCTCAGACTTATAGCTGCTCAACACCAAATCATCATTTTACTCATTGGGGGAATCCCAATAGGAAATGGGTCTGTTACCCGTGCAGTACCAATTTCGCAACCTGTAATTGTTACCTGTTGATGGAGCAGGAGGGTTCTTATTTCACGCTGAAGGACCTTCATCTGACCAGGTTTGGCAGTATCTGCAATCTGTTGAAGCAAATACAAAACTTCTCTCATGCAATTGCTAACAACATTTGTACCAAGTATTATATACGGGTCATTTGCATTATTTGCTTCTGCTATTACTAGAACCCCTTGGTTTTGCAATTCCATCCTCCCCACCTTTATTTGTACTTCTCTAACCCCCATTACAGTAATTGGTTCACCATTAGATGCGTTGAGGGTGAAATCTATGGCAGGCTGTTTCAGTTCTGCATCAGCCCAGTACTTTTTATAAAGGATATAGGAGATGGTGGTCACCTGTGACCCGGTGTCCAGCAGAGCAGGTGTCGGGATGCCATCTAGTACAATTGACAGGAAAGGCCTTTGTCCGATGAAGGTCTTGTACCAGGTAGCTGGGCCTTGTTGAGTTACTCCTGAGGTTTGGCCCTGGCCCCCAGGGTCTGTTAGTTTAAAGGACAGCTCCTGGCGATGTGGCCGGTTCGATTACAGTGGCAGCAGATGGGCTCCCCAGTGGAGCTGTAGCGGTTGGTGGTCCTCCCTCGGTACGCTGTGGCTTGCTTCGCTCTCATCCAGGGTACATCCTCTGGACTGTCAGCAAGTTGAATCAGCGGTTGAGGTCGGGGCTGGGGTGTTGGTGCTGGCTGGTGGCTCTGCTGCAGCTGTAGAGCTTCTATCATCTTAGTTATGTTTTTGCTCATTTGGCGCATTTCAGCATGCATCTCAGCAAGGAGAGAGTCATACTTGTCAGGCTGAGCAGATTGTACATTGTGCGTGGCTGCAGACACGGGCACTGGTTTCAGGGTAGCCTGCTCCTCACCACTGCACCACTGTTTGATGGCAGCTTCATGAGTCTCTATTGGCCGCAACCCCTTTATGGCCATTTCCTTCAGGGTTTTAAAGTCAGCTTCTGGGTTGCTCAGTGACCACCAACGAACAGTCTTATTGTCCTCGGGGGATAGCAGTCCCCGGGTGAATTGTTCAATCAAGAGCTTATTTTCATCAGGTACACTGGCAGGGCTGACATGCTTAAGGGCTCGCAATGCTTCCTCTTGGTGCCAGGCGTAAGCTCTGATATCATCTCCTGGCCTCTGTTAGCAGTGATGAAAGCGCATCCGTATATCAGCCTCGTTGCACTCCTCAAAAGTAGCTCTCAATTTGTCCAATATTGTGGCCGCTGATCTCCATTCAGCAGCAGACCAGGACTCACTCTCTTTCTCTGCTGCGCCAGTTAACTGTCCGAGTACTACAGCAGTGTGCTGCGGACCAGTCATCGCATACATGTCCAGAATACTAGTGATTTTTCTCCTAAAAACATCCAACATATCAGGGCGACCATCATACTGGGGCAACCACTTAGCCCCCGGAATGTATGGGAGTGAGATCGGCATGATCTGGGCAACTGCGCCCAGCGCGCTGGTGGCGCTTGGGGTGCTACTGGAGGCAGCCATGGGTGCTTCGTGGTAATTCCTAGGGTCTGCGAACGTACTGTTGTCATCGCTGGAGGAGGCCGACATGCTGGAGGCTCCCCTAGTGAATTACAGCTAGTGTTCAAATAGTTAATCAGTTCGGG
Organism: Allobates femoralis; assembly: GCA_033576535.1. Classification (NCBI taxonomy): domain Eukaryota; kingdom Metazoa; phylum Chordata; class Amphibia; order Anura; family Aromobatidae; genus Allobates; species Allobates femoralis. Next base: position 138,275,700 of record JARQOC010000009.1, on the reverse strand, counting down.
AATTTTTGGACTAGGCCGCGGCGCTGGGGAATGCTTGGCTGAGCAAGGGGCGGGCTTCAGTATTACGCTCAACAGGCCAACACGCCCCCTTTCTTCCTATTCTTTGGCGCAGTAATGGCGGCGTAGTTTTAACAGTCACTCAATACAGTTGAAATCACGGCACACAGTACCCGGTAATACCGGCACGAGATCCTGTTTGTGACGCCAGATATATACAGTACAGACCAAAAGTTTGGACCCACCTTTTCATTCAAAGATTTTCTGTATTTTCATGACTATGAAAATTGTAGATTCACACTGAAGGCATCAAAACTATGAATTAACACATGTGGAATTATATACTTAACAAAACAGTGAAAAGAACCTAGAATATAAGACATATTTTCAGTTGTTTCAAAGTAGCCACCTTTTGCTTTGATTACTGCTTTGCACACTCTTGGCATTCTCTTGATGAGATTCAAAGCAGCAAAGCACCCCCACACCATCACAGCTCTTCCTCCATGCTTCACGGTGGGAACCAGGCATGTAGAGTCCATCCGTTCACCTTTTCTGCATCGCACAACACACGGTGGTTGGAACCAAAGATCTCAAAGCACAGATTTCCACTGGTCTAATGTCCATTCCTAGTGTTATTTTGCCCAAACAAGCCTCTTTTGCTTGTTGCCTGTCCTTAGCAGTGGTTTCCTAGCAGCTATTTTGCAATGAAGGCCTGCTGCACAAAGTCTCTTCTTAACAGTTGTTGTAGAGATGTATCTGCTGCTTGAACTCTGTGTGGCATTGACCTGGTCTCTAATCTGAGATGCTGTTAACCTGCGATTTCTGAGGCTGGTGACTTGGATGAACTTATCCTCCGCAGCAGAGGTGACTCTTGGTCTTTCTTTCCTGGACGGTCCTCATGTGAGCCAGTTTCTTTGTTGCACTTTTCTTGCCATAATACAAATTCTAACAGTCTATTCAGTAGGACTATCAGCTATGTCTCCACCAGACTTCTGTACAACACAAATGATGGTCCCAATCCCATTTATAAGGTAAGAAATCCCACTTATTAAACCTGGCAGGGCACACTTGTAACGTGAAAACCATTTCCGGTGACTGCCTCTTGAAGCTCATCAAGAGAATGCCAAGAGTGTACAAAGCAGTAATCAAAGCAAAAGGTGTCTACTTTGAAGAGCCTAGAAGATAAGACATATTTTCAGTTGTTTCACACTTTTTTGTTAAGTATATTATTCCACATGTGTTAATTCATAGTTTTGATGCCTTCAGTATAAATCTACAATTTTCATAGTCATGAAAATACAGAAAACTCTTTGAATGAGAAGGTATGTCCAAACTTTTGGTCTGTACTGTATGTCGAGGCCCAGGATCTGGGGTACTCGGTTATCAGGCTCGGAGGAGTTGTCACGGGGATGTCACGGGTGGCAGCGCCTGAGCCTGGGTGACACTTCAATGGAGGGGTTATGTACAGGGGATAAGAGTTATTATCAGGTGACGCCACCTGTAGTACCTGGTGATGGATCACCAGCGCCGCCACAGTCCTCCAGAGGGCGATGGTATTGCGGCAAGGATGGCAAAGCTCCCTACAGGTGGAGCTGGACCTCCGGGGCATCGTAGAGAAAAGGGGCAACTTGGAGTGGGACTTGAGAACAAGGTAAGAAGCAGTAAGGCAGTCTATAAGGAGGCTGGGGACGGAGAGGAATAACGCAAACACTCTGAAGAAAGTCTCTCTTACCTTTTACTGGTGGTATTCACAGGTAAAAATGTCCAGAGCATTGTCGGGTGACCAGGTGCACAGTGAGTCTCCACAGCAAGTGGGTATAAGGCCTCCTCAGGTTCCCTGCTGTCGCTAAAGCCCTGTCTGTATGCAACACGACTGGCCTCCTCACTTTCTCTGGTCCTCTCTCTCTCTCCTCCTGTGCGGTCCACAAGTTACCCTCTATGATCACCACGGTTTAGCCTTTCACTACAATGACTGGCTCCCTTTCGCTGGGTACGCAGGGGGACCGGGTGACTGAAGTCTCAACAGTGTGCCGGGGTTTTCTGCAGTCCTGGAGTAATCCTACAGGTGCGGATCCCCGAAGTCTGCTACTTCTTGGGTGAACTTCCACTAGTTCCTCTACTCCCTTGGTTAAGCTCCGTGCCTTCTGTCCCCACTCCTAGGCTTGGCTCAACGGCAGAAGGGCCACTCCGGGTCACTGGTTCGGGCCTAACCGCGGTACCGAGCACCAGGACGTCTTCGCAGTTCTCCTAGCATCTGCACACTCTCACTAATTCCTCCCCCAGCAGCAGTATTTATAGGGGACCTCACCTAAAGTCAGTGAGTCTAGCACCCCCTACTGTGCCAGAGTGGAAGATGTTGCATGTAGTAGGTACCTTCTGTGGAAACCCAGCTGTGCAGTAGGGAAGGCTGTGGCTACCTGTGTGAGAATGGCACCACACAGGACTCAGATAGCCTCTTTTTAATCTCTATGTTTCACCGTCGTAAAAAAAAAAACACATATACTTACCTCCGGTGCCAGCATCATTCCAATGGTTTCTGCACTGACTTTCCCTAACTTTCCCTCTTTACACTTTTTAACTACTTTATTTTTTCTTTACCAACATCCTGTTTGATGAACCTTCATCTTTAAAACCCCAGTGCATGCTTAGACACCTAAACAGAGTGCCTCAATACCTCAAACGATAATTTAACAGAAATTTAACTCGCGTCTCCTGACACCATAATTTATTTCAGCTGATGAAAATTTTCTCTAAAAAAATGCACATGACCTCATATTGGTCAGAGTTTTGGAACCCTGAGACAGGAACAGGTAGATGACTGACACATGTATTCATGTTGATCAGAGAGCCCTGTTAAATTACCAAAATAGACAAGAAAGAGGCCCCAAGTAGAGTCTACACAGTTCAAAAAATAGAAGCCAGATACCAAGAAAGTGGCATCAACTGACCTAGAATAAAAATTGGATAATGGCACTACCTGAATGCATGACACAAGGTCTCGAACAGGACCTGGCCTAGCATTTCAAGGTTAAACATTAATTAGTAACAAGAAGATGAGTGACACGTGTAGGCATCGTGCTCAGAGAGCTCTGCTAAATTCAGAAAACAGACAAAAAGGAGACCCCAAGAAGAGTCTCCACATTTAAAATACTTAGGGCTAGATACCACAAAAGTAGCTTCAATTGCCCTAGAATAAAAATTGTATAGTAGTAAAATTTATGCAGCACACTGAAAAATACAAAATCGTCTACTCAGTCAAGTCTGCCACTGGGATGGAAAAGTCTTTGGAAATCCATGACTTGTTCAGCTTAATGAAAATTAGGTAGTTTACACCTTAAGGGGACAGCTGGATGCACTTATCCATCAGGACACAATCTGCAGCACTGAATACACTTCTGAGAGAAAGCTGGCTTTGGGGCATGGCAAAATCTCCAAGGCACATATTACAAGCTTAGGCAACTCCTCCATTTTAATAGTACAAAACTCAAAAGGGTACAAGCCCCTCTGATGGCATTTATAATGTGCTCTAGATACGCCTGCACCATCCCCTCCAGTAGTTCACTATGTGTCAGACTTGTTCTCAGTTCTGCTGGTAGACGGGCTGGTTTAATGAATTGGTCAAATGACTCCCAGAAACTGCTTCTGACAGTTAAACTGCTGTAGTCAAAGTTTCTACGCTGACGAGTCAATGTCCCCCGATTGAAAGTGTTGATGTGCGATGTGTCTTTAACTGCTGTGTTGGGGAAAACCAGTCCTAAGATTGTCCAAGTTTTTTTTGATACCCCATCATGCAAGTGTCCCTGTCCATGGCAGAAAGCATCTGGCTAAATTTACTGTTGTACCACGCATCCAAATGTATGGCAACCCAGTTGTCATCACTAATTCAAATCATAATGATCATATTGCAGATAGTGCAGCAAGAAGGCGCTCATGTGTCTGATACATCTCTGAGGTCCAAATCCTTTTTGTCTTGGTGGTAACAATTGAGCTTCCTTCCTCCATCCTCTCTCACCAACCTCGGACAGCTGAAAGGGGAATAATTTCTTCTTAATTTCATGACTGTCCTGTGCACATCACCTCTTTATCTTATCCTCCTCCATTTGTTCCTCGGCTTCTGCACCTTCAATAACAGTTCAACTGGTAACATGAGCAGCTTCTGTTTCTGTACTCCATGCTGCCATGACATATGGCTGTGCAATGAGAGTCTGGACCTTTGAGAAATTGGTATCCTCTATGTATCCTCCTCTTCCTCCTCTTCAAATTCTTGGACCATCACCTCATCCTGCACTTTTCAAAGTTTTCTTCAGCATGTAGATGACTGGAATTGTGATGCTGATGACAGCATCATCAGCACCAACCATCTTAGGGCCATTTCAAAACTGTGCAGAAGGGTGCAGAGGTCCTTGATCTGTGCCCACTCTGAAAACGTCATTTGCAGTACATTCGGCTCACCTTGAGTTACTGTACGTGTTGTTACATACTGCGCCAGCGCTTGTCCCTGTCGATGCAACAAGTTCAGAGTGGAATTCAACCATGTGGGCACATCGCATATCAAATGATTAACCGGTTGTCTGAACAACCTCTGTAGCGATGCTAGCTGATTAGCCGGGGGTTGCGAATGGCAGAAGTGAGCACTCAGAGATCATGATTTGTACAGCAGCTCATACAGGCATGAATAGTGCCGTAGGAATTGCTAGACAACCAGGTTTAGGACTTGAGCCATGCAAGGCACATATGTAAGTTTGCACCAGCATAGGGCTGCCACCAGGTTTGCATCATTATTACACACAGCCTTCCTTGGCTCTAAGTTTAGTTGAGACAGCCATTGGTAAAACGTGGCCTGCATAGCTATCCATAACTCTTCAGCTGTGTTACTGACCTCTAAAAAGACAATTTCAGCACTGCCTGATGGTGGTGAACCCTGGCAGCACAGTATGGGGGTGGAGGAATTCTCTCTGGACTGTTGGAACATTAAGCAAGAGGCCGAAGTCACAGCTGGAGGCCCTAGAGGAGGTGAAGGAGGCAGAGGTATAGGATGAAGTGCAAGATACATAGGTTTGTCCCAAAAGTCTTGGGGATTTTAAGTCTTGGGGAGTGGCCTCTTCTCCACCTGGCCACACAGCCACCAGAGTCACTCAGTGCCCCGTCATTGAAATATAACACCCCTGGCCATTTTTGCTTTTCTAGGTGTTAGTGATGATATTCATCCTATCGCACACAGAATTTCTCAAGGCACAGGTGATGTTGTCTGCAAAATGATGGTCTAGTGCAGGCAGTTTTCTTAGAAAAGTAATAGTGACTGGGAAACTGATACTGGGGGCTGCGACAGCCATCAGCGTTCAGAAACCATGTTGTCACGTGCTCAGATTGCACTGACTTCGCTGATGCAGCTGTGTGTGTTTGGTGTTTGCATTTCTTCAGGAGCTGCATGGGGTACGGATGTGAAGGTCTTCTGCTCAGCTGCTGGTGATGTAGGTACAGATGTCAAGGCCTTGTGCTTAATTGCTGGTTGATGTGAGATTGGATGTGGCTCAGCTGGAGTTCTCTCCCCCTGGCCTTTAAGTAGCTTTCCCTTTCCCCTGTCAGACACCATTGATAGAGTTATTCATTTTTGGTCACTGAGCTGTTAAGATGCCTTGCTACTGAGCTGAAATCTCACCTGGAGTTATATTGCCTTGGGAGTAGCTGTGATTCCTGACCCATGGGAGGAGGTAGGGGACCTCAGCCTAGGGTTAATTAGGAGCTTAGGAAAAAGGGTGATGACTCGGACCTCCTCACCATCAGTACCTCCGAGAACAGGGTGAGACAGGGACCCCAGCATCAGAGTCAGATTAGGCCCCCCTGACTCCCTTCGCCCATCATACCATCTAGTTACCTGATTGATTCCTTTTCCTCCTACACATCTGTATCCACCAGGCAGAAATTAAGCTTTTCAGAGGCCAACAAATTGGAGATGGTGAAGTCCAAGCTCTTTACTTTGGGATGTGTAAGAGGACATAATCTTTTCCATGACCACAACTGTGGGACCAAAGGCTGGCTGCTGCGCTGAAAGAGGGTGGAGTAAGGTGTACCTGACAAACTGCTGCACTGAGAGGGAGGTGGAGGTGGGAATGTTATGGTGGGTTGACAAAGAAGTGCTGTGCTCTGTGTCTGAGATGAGTCAAAAGCAGCAGTCATCTCCACTTCCATAACAGCTGACGGGCTCTCACTTGCCCTGACTGTAGCGGGTAAACAAGTAGAGGTTCTGTGGCTAGAGACCTGTCAGACATCACTTGCCACGGTAATAGAGAAGGAAGAAGCAGCAGATGTGGTTGATGTGGTGTAAGGTTTTCAGTGAGGCCCGCTATGCCCAGTTTTAGCACAGTGATGGTACCTTTACACGCCGCTACTGGATGGTGGCAACAACCGGGTACATGAGAGAAATGTATTTTGCACCGCCAATTCAACCCGAGGTAGCGGCGTGTGAAGACTGTTGTAGCCATCCGCCAGTGGCGGCACCTGTTTCAGAGCACTGCCCTAAAACAGGTGGTTACCCAGCCGATGGTAGCGACCTGTATCGGCGTGTAAAAAAGGAACAGAAGGGTTGTTTCTACACCATGCTATGTACCTGGTATGTACCTGGGGCATGACACAGCCTCCGGGAAACCTTCAGCGATCATAGGAGGAAGCTCCTGCGTTACGATTGGTTGTTGCTGCATAGGGCGGCATATTTAAGGAGCTGACCAGTCACACTACACAATTGCTCTAGCGTCATGTATTAGTCAGCCTCCTGCGCTGCCTGGCCAATCATGATGTTATTGCGTTGTCCTATCAGCGTACGGACGTCTCGTAATCCACAATTGTGGCACGCCTATGTGTTGTCCCTGCTGCACCAGGTCCGCCCATATTAGCTTGTTGTAGCGGTGTGTAAATGAGGTAAGGTGCTCTACAGAAGGTAACTTGAGACACCCGGCGGTGTATCCAGAGATAGATGTAACCTACCGTAGCGCACCTTGTTGCGGCGTGTAAAGGTGGTGCAGGTACCGTTGGCAACCGTTTGTGCGTGCTCGTGCACATGAAGCACCCGGTTATTGCCACCATCCAGTAGCGGCGTGTAAAGGTACCATAAGAGTAGCACACTAGGGACTGGGGTATTCGAGGCCGAGCTGTACTGTCTCTGTAATGTCAAGGTGCCGGTCCCAGTCCCGATGTCCCAGATGCAAGTAAAGGGATTATTTACAAGGCATTTGTTGTGACACCAATATAATGGCACAGAAGGAACAGGGGCACCAGTGCTGCCGGCTTCACGGAGGACAAACTGTGGAGCAACCGGTGTCAAACCAGGAGGTGCCAGTCTCAAAGGCAACATGCAATATAATCTTGAAATAAAGAAGACGGCACTCACCGGCGTGTTGCTGTGTTTATTCAAGGTACACTGTTCACATGGTGCAGGGAGGGGTGTAAAGCTGAGATGACGACGGCACCGTTTCGCGCTGTGTGCGCTTCCAGGGGTCACGTCACTTGCAGTTGTTTTATGCTCCCTGATTGGCTGTCGGCCTGGAACATCAACTCATAAAATGCTGGGAAAAAAAATGGAATTCGATGCTACTCTTACCTCTCCTCACCTCCTCCTCTCATCAAACATGTGCCTATACCTGCTATTTAAATATATCCCCGGCACACAATAAAAGAAGAGAGATGATTATCCTTTGTGTTTTTTATTTTTGAAGGTGAAAAACAGGTTGTATCACACAACGTTTCGGCTCCAGTTGAGCTCCTGTCCATCCACCCAGACCAGCCACCATGCTGCTGCACTGACACAAAGGACGGAGTCATATGCTGAGTACCTCAAACAGGCAGGTACTGGCCTGAGCATTTGCTCATGTGGGAACTGAACCACAAACCCCCTTTCTATATATACAGAAGACTCACTTGAGAAAGGCTCAACTGGAGCCGAAACGTTGTGTGATACAACCTGTTTTTCACCTTCAAAAATAAAAAACACAAAGGATAATCATCTCTCTTCTTTTATTGTGTGCCGGGGATATATTTAAAGACTTTGTGGCCTATTTTTCCCTTGTGCACCTAAACGGTGGTCGAGCTATACTATATGCTCTCTGATATACCGGCTATTTAACACTGTCAGAAGGTAGAAGGAAATAATTACATAAACGCAGTAATGCTTTTTTTATCCTGTCAGTTAAAGAATGCCACGTTTGACGATTTTTTTTGTACATTTTTTGTGTTTCCAATCCTGAACCGAATCCCCAATGTTTGTTCCAAGTTTGAAATTGGCGAACATGTTCGGGGAAAGTTTGCTCATCTTTACCCATAATGCCCTGCAGGTATGACATGTTATGGATTATCATACCTTGTACAGTGGTGGTCAATACTGGCGCCATCACAGATCAATGGTTCCCGGTGGAGCACAGTCTGACAGCAGAATGGTTTTCCATTTACAAAGTCACTGGGTAAGTCTCTCCTGTAGAGTGTAAGCTCTTGTGGTCACAGGCTTCTCTCCCATGTGTATTTTATACACAAGAAGTAATTGCAAGCTTTCCAGTGTTAAAACGTGCACAAATTTATTTGGGGCAAATCAGACTTCTGCGATGTTTGAAAGATCTGCTCATCTCTACTTACTATGACAACGGAAACTCATCTACTATATAATTGCCTAAGACGTTTTCGTGTCGGACCCCGACAACGTGCCGTGGATATGTCACACTCTGTGACGTCATCACGGCGAAGCATTGGCCGCGTAGCGGCCATTGCGAGCCGCTGACGTCACCACGCACGAGCAATGGCCGCGAAGCGGCCATTGCGAGTCGGTGGCCGAAAATAGAACCAGAGGCTCGGCCACAAATTTAGCCATGTACCGCTGAGGTAGCGCGAGCAATGGCCGCGAGGCCATTGCGAGTCGCTACCTCAGCCGCCCTGTGCCCCTGTGCCCCTGTGCCTCAGTGCCTCAGTGTGCCCCTCTGCCTCCCGCTCCTAACCTGTGCCCCTGTGCCCCAATGCCCCTGTGCCCAAGTGCCCCTGTGCCCCTGTCACCCCCGCCATCCCCTGTGCCTCAGTGCCCCTGTGCCTCCCGCTCCGAAGCAGCTGCTGTCAGCACATGCTGATACAGTGCTCCGGAGCCTGTGCCCCTGTGCCCCAATGCCCCTGTGCCCAAGTGCCCCTGTGCCCCTGTCACCCCCGCCATCCCCTGTGCCCCTGTGCCTGTGCCCCAGTGCCCCTGTGCCCCTGTGCCTCTGTGCCCCTGTGCCTCTGTGCCCCTGTGCCCCTGTGCCCCTGTGCCCCTGTGCCTCTGTGCCCCTGTGCCCCAGTGCCCCTGTGCCCCTGTGCCCCTGTGCCTCTGTGCCCCTGTGCCCCTGTGCCCCTGTGCCCCAGTGCCCCTGTGCCCCTGTGCCTCTGTGCCCCTGTGCCTCTGTGCCCCTGTGCCCCTGTGCCCCTGTGCCCCAGTGCCCCTGTGCCCCTGTGCCTCTGTGCCCCTGTGCCTCTGTGCCCCTGTGCCCCTGTGCCCCTGTGCCCCAGTGCCCCTGTGCCCCTGTGCCTCTGTGCCCCTGTGCCCCATTGCCCTGTGGATTACCGCAACCGCGCCGCATATTAACTCGCTGGCTCAGTGCGACCACTTGCGGCGCGGTTGCGGTAAAACCCATAAGGATTACCGCAACCGCGCCGCATTGCGAGTCGCTGGCTGAGTGCGAGCACTTGCGGCGCGGTTGCGGTAAAACCCGTAAGGATTACCGCAACCGCGCCGCATTGCGAGTCGCTGGCTGAGTGCGAGCACTTGCGGCGCGGTTGCGGTCAAACCCATAAGGATTACCGCAATTGCGCCGCAAGTGCCAGTTGCGGCGCGGTTGCGGTAATCCCCATAGAAAGTATAGGGGGACTTGCGGCAGGTGCGGCAAGTGCGGTTTTGCCGCACCTGCCGCAAGTCCCCCTATACTTTCTATGGGGATAACCGCACCGCAGATGCGGTTTTTTAATAAAATAACATAATTTTAATACAAAAAAAGTCACTTAAAATACAAAATAATAAATAAATTTAATAATAATAATCGTAAAAAAAATAATAAAAATAAATAATAAAATAAAAAATAATAATAAAAAAAAAAAAAAATTACATTAAGATATTAATTACATTAATTTATTAAAATATAAGTATTGGACCCCCCCAAAAGTATTGGACCCCCCCAAAAAAATTATGTGACCCCCCCAAAAATCCCCATAGAAAGTATAGGGGGACTTGCGGCAGGTGCGGCAAGTGCGGTTTTGCCGCACCTGCCGCAAGTCCCCCTATACTTTGTATGGGGATTACCGCAACCGCACCGCAGATGCGGTTTTTTAATAAAATAACAATTTGAATACAAAAAAAGTCACTTAAAATACAAAATAATAAATAAATTTAATAATAATAATCGTAAAAAAAATAATAAAAATAAATAATAAAATAAAAAATAATAATAAAAAAAAAAAAAAAAAAATTACATTAAGATATTAATTACATTAATTTATTAAAATATAAGTATTGGACCCCCCCAAAAGTATTGGACCCCCCCAAAAAAATTATGTAACCCCCCCAAAAATCCCCATAGAAAGTATAGGGGGACTTGCGGCAGGTGCGGCAAGTGCGGTTTTGCCGCACCTGCCGCAAGTCCCCCTATACTTTGTATGGGGATTACCGCAAACGCACCGCAGATGCGGTTTTTTAATAAAATAACATAATTTTAATACAAAAAAAATCACTTAAAATACAAAATAATAAATAAATTTAATAATAATAATCGTAAAAAAAATTATAAAAATAAATAATAAAATAAAAAATAATAATAAAAAAAAACAAAAAAAAAAAATTACATTAAGATATTAATTACATTAATTTATTAAAATATAAGTATTGGACCCCCCCAAAAGTATTGGACCCCCCCAAAAAAATTATGTGACCCCCCCAAAAAAAGTATGTGACCCCCCAAAAAAAGTATCTGACACCCCCAAAAAAGTATGTGACCCCCCCCAAAAAAATATGTCACCCCCCAAAAAAATGATGTGACCCCCCAAAAAAAGTATGTCACCCCCCAAAAAAAGTATTGGACCCCCCCAAAAAAGTATGTCACCCCCCCAAAAAAGTATGTGACCCACCCAAAAAAGTATGTGACCCCCCAAAAACTATTCACACCCCCCCGAAAAGTCCTCACACCAGCTATAACTACTATAATCAAATTAATGCACATTCTAGACACCCGATGCATTTGCATCGGGCTCACAGCTAGTACTTAATAACAATGAATGTTTTTCGGCTGTAGGACATCAGTTCTAGAATCACATTATCTAAAATAATTAGAAAATTATTAAGAATCTGTAAAGTGGCCAAAATGTAAATGTGTTTAATCTTATGAATTACATTGAACATATTATTGCACAATTGAAATCTCTTGAAATTATTGTTGCAGACATGACGCATTCAACTATTTCCCCATTAACTGATTAAATCACTTTGTGACTTGTGTTGGCATCATCAGTAATCCTTAGATAACTCCTCACCGTGCTTAATAGTGACTCACAGCAGTTAGCAGCCCTGGGAATGCCTCGAGGTGCCTGGTTTCACCCGCTAAAAATCAAACAATTGTGTTACTGTGCATAATGTTTTTTTTCTTTACCTCTCCTTTATTGTAGGGAATCTATGAACATTAATAAATGAGAAAAGGTACAAGTATCTTCAATTACTGTAAAAATTGCTTGATGAAATATTCCATAAAAGTTTAAAATGACATACAAGAATATGAAGTGATCACACTAGTGAGGAAATCACTACTTGGCCTGCATATGAACTGAATCAATTGTATATCAATAACATTACATACATACTTGCATACGTGTGCTACCAACAATAAAGGGAATCTGTCACCAGGTTTTTGCTATAAAATCCGAGAGCAGCATGATGTAGGTAGAGCAACTTTAACTCCAGCAATGTGTCTCTTACTGGACTGCTTGATGTTGTTTCAATAAGTGTTTTGTCAGCAGGAGATTATCACTACAGGACTAGGTGTCTGGTGCCTCCAACTTGTTCTATATAATCTCACCCCCTTTAATGGTTAGCAGCTTTCTGTCAATAAACAATGTACACAGAAAGCTACCAATCAGTGGTATGGGCAGGATTATACACAGCTCTGCATTCTGAGCTCTGCTAGATCTGCAGTAGAGAACACAGTGATTTCATCACAACCACTGCACCCAGTAAACTAATTGAAACATTAAAGGGATCCTGTCACCTCCAAAACGCCACCTTAGCTTCAAAAACATGTCCCTGCAGCATCCTATCACTAATCTCGCACTACTTTTCTCTCTGAAAAGATCTTGTGAAAGTGAAGAAAAACGTTTTATAACTTACTCATTAGTGATGTTAATTAGCAGGGGCTATATTCGTTAGCCCTTAGGGCGTGTTCTGATTGTGCCTCTTTGTCATAAGATCATGCCCTAATGGGCGTGATCTTCTATTCATGTTGTATTCAGCGCCTCCCTGCTCTGCACGGCGCTGTCTGGGCTGCAGTGACGCGAATCGCGTCATTTCTGGAATCGGGTGACATCAGTACACCCACGCCGCTGTGTACTGCTTCAAGCACCGCATGCGCAATGCGGTGCTTGAAGCCTAAAGAGAGACATGGTTGTACTGATGTCACCTGATCCCGGAAATGACGCGATTCGCGTCACTGCAGCCCAGACAGCGCCGTGCAGAGCAGGGAGGTGCTGAATACAACATGAATAGAAGATCACACCTATTAGGTGTTCACATCTGGGCGCTGTCAGAGCTTATACAGCTGATTGCTGGGGTGCTGGCTGTTGTTGATGACCTGTCCTGTGGAAATTATATGGAGATGAAGGATTACACTATACAACGTGTCCGACCATACTTCGTAAGATAGCTCAGTAAAAATGGAAGTCAATGAACATTTACTGACTTGCTACATTGTTGCTCGTTATGGGCAATACAATATACATACTCTTTACATATATTCATATATGTGCATGTAATTTGTCCAGAAACTTTCCTTTACTATAAATGTCTAGTCGAAAACCCCCTGAAATGACCACAGATATGACATCCCTACGGCCAATAGCTTTACTTTCTTTTATATTTGACTTCAGGTAAATATGAAATAAATCGAGGCATGATCAGTATTTCAGAAATGGAATTCAGCGCCTGTGTTTGTCACATTACTGACATGTGGATTGCAAGTTGTAACCACTTAAACTGTATCTTTCATTTACAACATCAATTGGATCAAGGTTCAATGCATACCTCTCCATATCTCAGTTCACATTGAAGGGCTAAGACAGGCGGACAACGCCTTTAACTTGACATTCTTTTTTTCAATACTTATTAACAACATATCAGTTATCACTGGAATCCGTCATTAACCGCTTCCCACAAAATGACATAACTACTACCCAGATGGCAAGTGATTTCCCACAATCCAATATACAGTTACGTCACAAGGATGACACTGGCTCAGGACTTGTGCCCGTGCCGTCTATATCAAGAGGCAGCTGTTATACATGGCTGGTGCGTGTGCTAGCTCTGCTTTGATCACGTCAGCTCCTCAGATGTTACTGTCAGTAGTGACAGCAGCAGGTAAGATGTTTTTCAGAGGTGAGATACCTCCCTCTGTCAGACCATGTCCTGCTTGAACTAATGGGGATGTTCAAATACCGTACATGACAGTGACGCACGGACCCACGATGTCTGGTGCACAACACATAACAACTGATGGGGAGACACCAGGGGGGGCAAATACAGCGTAAGGCCTTGCTCATAGGGAACAGGGGACAGGTGACCTTCTGCACTCATCTGTGGCTGTGCCCTAATCTTCCTACTGTCCCTATACAGGTTTTTTCAACTCATCACCGAACAGGATACCTAGGAGCTTGTTGGCCCTGATGTTAGTCATCAATAGGGAATGGCTGACAGGAGTGCTAGTCTCAACGACTGCAATAAAGAAGACAAGAGGGAAGGGGGGACAGACTGGGAAACAACACACCAACTTCACACCTGCTGCATCGCTCCCTTGCAGCAGACAACTAAGGCCAGCTTCACACCTTGGACAGCCCCGGACCTGATTTGAAAACAGAACCGGAGGGCAAATATGCCCTCCGCTCCTGTTTGCAGCCTGATGCCGCTGATAGGAGCCGCAGCTGCTGTAATTTCAAGATCGCGGCTAGCGGGCCACTAGCCGCGGTCCTGAAATTACAGTAGGGAACAGCCTGTGGTGCTTTAGTTTAGCATTGCTCGCTGCTAAACTTTAGCTGCCAGTGTCCGGTTCACGGATCCTCCCGGATCTGGGCAATTCGGCACCATAGACTCCCATGTCAGGGAGCGCCAGATTGCCCCAGATACGGGAGGATCCGGGAGAATCCAGGAGGATCCAATTTAGGCAGATTTTTCGCCCCAGACACAAAACCGTGGCAAGCAACATTTTTGTGTCCGGGAGGAAAATCCAAATTTTCCCAACTCCTCCCAGACAGATGGAAACCAGATGGCACATAGCATAGTTTACACCGGACAGCCTCGGACCTGATTCTACCATGGTGTGAAGCCGGCCTAGGCAGTAGTCAGGTCTCCAGAAAACCTCCTTCACCATGGGAAGTTTGGCTAGGAATGTTCAATCTCCAGTAAAGCATGCTGGAACCATGTGACCATATAAAGGGGATGGGAGTAATAACAGAGTGGCCACACCTGGACAAGAACTAGCTAGTTTGCTAGCAGCAGAGACTGACATTAATTCCTCATTCGCCAAAGGAAAAAAGCACGTTTTGTAAGAAGTCTCAATATAGACATGAGACAGAGGTCCAAAACCAGTCACAAGTCTCCCAGGTGAAAGAGACCATCGTGACAGACCATTCGTAAAATAGCAGTGTGTTCATGGGGGTGCCAACAGTTATTATGACAAGAAAGAGGCTTAATAAAAGGTGTGGTCTAATAGTAAAACACTGACAGGTTAGATAATGCACCTTACTACATATGTAGTACAGAATGGCGTGTGGCTGTCGTCATGGGTGAGGGATTGCCTTCAGACGTCCCTGCATGTTACATAAAACCATGTCCCTTGTGTAGTGTAGGTCAAACCTCTTTGCAGGCCACATGTTGTCATTGACTTCGTTAGATCTCGGTCCAGATAACAGAGGGAGACCACTATTTAATTTTAAACAACAGTTCATTACTGGACACAATTTCTCAGTTACAACTTCACATGTGAGATAGTGGGCATAATCTTTAAGACAGTTCCAGTTCTACAGTACATATTTAGACTCAGTTCTAGTTCCCACTAGGCTGTTTCCATTCTTTCCTGTCCTGTGAGTTTCAACACAACCAAGTGCAGTCCATGACAGTCACTATCCTGTATATTTGGCTCCACATCTCTTCTCCTCATAGAGGTGGCGGGATTAGGGGTCTGACCACTAATGCGAGAAAAGAGCCTCATGCTCAACACATTCCTTATGAAGGTCTCTTCTCCATGTAGCGGTGGAGGGTAGGGGATTTGCCCTTCACTTGCAGATGAGGTTCTGCCCGGGAAAGACAAGTTCAATCATGAACCAGTCTATTCTGAACTGTTACCTCCTAGGCTTGGAGTCTTGTCGCTACTGTCTCGTCCTCTTGGGCCACTTTGCTAGACAATCATTCTTTAGTTATGACAGTGTCTCTCAATCTGTTTCTCGATCACACTCTCGGATCTCGCTGTCTCACTCTGGTCTCTTTGCTCTAGTTAGCATGAGTCACCCAGTATATGTGGTCTTGATGACCTCTTGGATCATATGCCTGTAATAGTTTCTGAAGGGGCCCTATCTGAAGTCTAGAAGGAAACAGTGACTTACCCTGGAGACTAACCCATCCCATTCTGGGATAGTTCCAATACTTTACAGTCTCTGACCTGTCCAGTCTGATGCTGAGCAAACTCTCATACAAGCATCCTACACATAACCTTGCTATCCATTAAATAAGCAAACATCCTATTCCTATACATCATACATTATTCATATCCAGGGGCCCCAAAAGTCAATTTGGCCTATAGAAATAGACTATTGCTATTAAAGAGGTGCAATAATTAGGGGCCCTGTTGGAGCTTTCGCATCAGGGCCCATGAGCTTTAAGTTATGCCACTGTGCATATCACAATACATTACATTACATCAGAATAGACATTATTTACAGAGACGACGCATGAGAAAATTCACGTAACCACCATACAATGGTGTGACAGGTGTCTTCAAGGAGGAAAGTGACAGCCAATCCACCTCCTTACAGTTGTACTGTGAATTAACCATGCAATCTAAGGGTCATATGTTCAAATTCACTTGTGTGACTATGAAAGAGAGCCTGTCAGATCGTTCTATGCACCTCCGCTATCACTACCTGTCCCTGCACCTTCCTAGGAGACTGGAAAGGCGGGCTGTGGGGATGCATTCTCCTTTCCTCGCTGGCTTTCCAGGTGCCACCAAGGGTGAATCAACACTTCCTGCCGCCTGAGACAAAAAGCAGGGTCGGGAGGTTCTGGTGGCGGCGGACAGCTGAGTAGCGGGGGGGGGGGGGGGGACGGAGGATGCTATCGGCGGCGGACATCTGAGGGGGGGATGCGGTCTGTCGACGGTGGACGATTGGGGAGCTGGGGAGGGGGGTTGGCGCCACTTACCAGGCGGCCAGGACAGAAGACAAGAAGCCGCAGTGAGCGCAGCTCCCTTCAGCTCTGCCGCTCCCCCTGTCTCCTTGCCGCCTGAGCCAAAGGCTCATACTGTCCAATGGACAGTGCGGCCCTGGGTGTCACGCTGGGCATCATCGTTCCTCTTCTTGCTTGACATTCCTGCCTCGTCCGATCATGTGATGTACGATCGGAACGTCATATCTGGTCCGGTGCATTGTGGGGGCTGATCATGTGGTATGGGGCGACTCCGGCGCATGTGCAGTGTGCATATTGAAGCCGGCCCATACTATGTGATAAGCCCCCACAATGCACTGGACCAGATATGGTATGGGTCCTTCCCTGGAGGGATATATGGCTAGTCCTGTGTTTGAGACTCCTAACCGAGGCTCCACAGACTCTATTTGCATATTCATATTTCCCAGGGGGCAATGTGCCTAGGAATTCACTGTGTTTGAGCGCTTTAGCCAGCTGCCCGCAGTGTTTTCTTGGACTGGTCTCCCTGAGATCAGTGAATACTTTGCAATTTAGATATGATGTTCTGGCCGGGTATCACATGATCGGACAAGGTGGGAATTTCAAGTGTGGCGCCCCGGGGTCCGGTAATCACACTACAAGCTTGGAGGTGAGGCAAGGCATCCACCAGGTAAAACACACGTATAACATCTTCCACCTTGGGCCTGTAGGGGGAGCTCTAAAGGCTGATTTCAGGTTAGCTGCTGATGCCAGTTGAGGTCCCCTTTAAATACAGGTGCAGGGGGTGGAGCTAGTGAGTTCCAGTCAAGAAAGCTCAAGTGACAGTTGAGTTCAGGAAAGGACTGAGAGGCACCCTAGGGACGGCACCATGTTAGATCTGTCCTAGGGAACTAACTGTGTGATAAGCCCATAGCGAGGGTCTGAGGAGGAGAGGAAGAAGATCAGGGAGAGTACTGAAATTAACCAAGGGTGAGTGTGGAGCCCCGGGGTCCAGTAATCACACTACAAGCTTGGAGGTGAGGCAAGACATCTACCATGTAAAAAACACATATAACATCTTCCACCCTGGCCCTGTAGGGGGAGCTCTAAAGGCTGATGTCAGGTTAGCTGCTGACGTCAGTTGAGGTCCCCTATAAATACAGGTGCAGGGGGCGGAGCTAGTCAGTTCCAGTCAGTAGAGCTCAAGTGACAGTTGAGCTTAGGAAATGACTGTGAGGCACCCTAGGGATGGCACCATGTTAGGCCTGTCCTAGGGAACTAACGGTGTGATAAGCCCATAGCGTTACCAGTGCCAACTCGCCCAGGATCAAGTAACGTACGGTTACTGGAGACTGAGGTTGTCGGGGATTCCATACCCAGTGACCAAATGCAGAGAGCGGATGATTTTATACACCCCGCTGACTACAGAGCCTAAGAGACACAGCCGTACTACAGAGCCCAGGAGAGATAAGGAAAGGTACAGCCAGAAGAAGGGTTCACGCTGCCTGTCACATGACTAGTCCAGAATAGAAAGGGTCACAGCTCAGCTCTATGCAGCCAGGGCCCACCGAACACATTACAATAGGAAAGCCTCAGGACTTGCCTGGTGTGGAAAGCCCTAATTTGCCTCCAAACTCCGGACCCCATAAACAACTTCAATCAGTAGCTGGCAATACCTGAACTACATCATTAAAGGTAAAGAAATTGTGACTTTTGTGTCCGTACATCCTTCTATGAGCTAACTCCTGCATCCCATGGTCACCTCAAAATAGACTATTATTACTGGCCCATGGGATAAACCAGCCCTGCCCGTGGAGAGCTTATTACCTAGCTGCGTCACATCACCACCCCCCGGAGCTGAGGCAAGTAGCGGCGGTCACATCTGGCCCCATACCATGGATTGCATCACAGTGACTATCAAATTTTAATTTTATTCTCACCCCTTTTTACATTTTTCCCCTTTTGATTGCAGTCCCTCCAGGGCAACGGAGCAGATCCACGGCCACTACCGTGACATACCCCTGTGACCAGAAAAGCAGGGACCGGTCCCGAGTAACCCACGGCCCTGGTGGGTGATGCAGAAGCAGGAGGAGGAACAAGCCACAAAATGATGACGCCCAATGGGCCGTCCTGCAAGCCAGAGAAAAGGGGAGAATGCAGCCCCGGAGCCCGCCCTTCCGGTCTTCGAATAAAGACGGTATATGACTTTATAAATCATTTATCTCAATCTTTATAGGGTCCTTTTAGAACAGACAGGGATGGTTAGGGATCAGCTGAGAAGATGCAGGGACAGGTAGTGATAGCGGAGGGGCATAGAACGACCTGACAGGTTCCCTTTAAATATATTAAAATAAATATAAAAATATTTTTTAAAGGAATCTTTTGCTTGTGCTATCTCATGTGAGGGCAGTATGGTGTGGGGTAAAGAACCTTATTCGGCAATGTATCACCTACTAGGCTGCTTGTTGCACTTTTGGTAAAATCACTGCTTTATGTGTATTGATCTACCAGTTCAAAGATTTTATCAATACTACAGCAAGCAACACAGTAAGTAACATATTGATGGAATCAGAGCCTCTATCCCTATATCATGCTGCTTTGAGATTAGGTGGCAAAACCTGATGACAGTTTCGATATACAGCGACAAGCAAAAGGGTAACAATGTTTTGAACTTTTGACTTTCAGGCTCTATATCTCACCATCAGCTACAGCTTTAAGCGTGAGACTACCTTCATTTTATAGACAATATTCTTGGCTATCTCATACATACGTTTGACTTGCAGCTATTTAACATATATTTAGCTATGCAGATTCTTGTCATGTCACTACATTTTTATGGTTTTGCTCCTAAAAATCTAGATTTTAATTTTTAATACATTGTTAGTATTTTTTAGAGCCACCTTTGGTTTTCAACACTGCCTGAATTCTTCTGGACATGCTCTGTATCAGATTCAAGCATATCTCAACATCTACTCCTATGTCTCTTCTACACATTTCCATTGTTGGTGCATACTGGTTGACTCAGGCTGGGGTCACACATAAGCCCTTGGTCCGTTTTTGCCTTCATTTTTGTCATTTTTTTTTTCTAAGTCCAAAAACTGACAGAAAAACGGATTGGATGTAATAAACACCCTGTCCGTTTTTTTCTGGACCTCAAAACATTGCTCTGTCCGTTTTTGAGCCAAAAACGTTGCTAGCAACGTTTTTGGCATCAGTTAAAAAACGCATGCGTTTTTTTTAACATGGGGCCCTATGGGAAACGCATGCGTCAACTCATTGCACATATAGGCAGCTGAGTTAACGCATCTGCGTTTTTAATGAAAAAATGACTAAGTCCAAAAACGTTCAGGGGTGCAGGAGGCTCAAAAAGCACCCAAAAAAAAACGGATTGGTGATGAAAATCACTTCCAAAAACGGATTTCTATGTGTGACCCCAGCCTCACTTGGGTATGTATAAGGTTTTTTTATTCAGCTATACCCACAAGTGTTTGATTGAATTGAGGTTTGGCGACTGTGAAGCCAATCCAACTCCTCTACTTCGTTGTCATTGAACCCATTTATTTGCCAATAATAATAAAACTACCATAAAAGTCAAAATTGTCTGTGGCACTAATGCTTATCAATCATATGTAAAAAAAAATCTATATTCTACAAAAAGATTGTTCTGATTTTGGGTCAGAGATGATGGTCCTGAAGTGGAAAAGTACTTCTAGGATTACAACATATTTTAATATTGTACCCAGTCTAGCTGCAGGGGTATTCATCTGGCCTCAAGAAATAAGCTGCTATACAGTTGCTGTGAAAAGACATCTTTACTCAGTGCTTTTTAGAATATCCATGGGCAGTTTCATCTCGATGTTGTAAAAGATCAACAATATTTACAATGCTTTTTCCTCTGTACTCATACTCACATGTCAGTGTGGCACTTTGCTACCTTCCAGTATGTGTTTAGTCTTAATTTAGCCTCCTCTTAGCAGTTATGGCCTCTTTACACGCAGCTACAGGTAACAGGTTTTCCACAGGTAACTTACTGGCTGAAGTGAAATCATGGAGACATAGTTCCATTTGTACACAGCAACAAGATAGAACCATGTCTCCATGATTTCACTGCAGCCAGTAAGTTACCTGTGGAAAACCTGTTACCTGTAGCTGCGTGTAAAGGGGCCATTACAGTCTCAATGCTACTTAGTATTTTGATTACGGTAATCTTTTCTCAAATGGACGAGTTTACAATGTTATAGAGCAATGCATTAGAACATGGGTGGGGAACCTCAGGCCTCAGGGCCGCATGTGTGGTGCCTCACCGGGTAAGTCGCCACCAGAGGTACTGCATTCCCGTGGTTAGGGATCCTAGTGCCCCTGTTCTCCAGGTCTTGGGATGGTACAGTTGAGCCCAAAGAGCACACACACAGTACATGACCGTTAGGCTCAGGGACGGTTGGTGGACCCTAAAGGAGGACCCAGATTCATATAGGGGGACAGGGATGTGTCAGAGTAGAGGAGAGCCAGTAGAAGGAGACCGGAGGAGTAACACCAGCTAACGAGGAGTAGTAGTCGAGAGTGTAGAGGCGGTGTGGTGCTGACTCCCGTGGGCTGGAGCCTCACTACCCCGTTCGCCCACAGGAGGGAGAGACTGACCGGCAAAGAAAAAGAACAGCCCTTGGGGTGCTGAACAGACAGCAATGCCTCGTCCACCCGAATCTGACGAGACAGAGGGGTTGGTGGACGACACAGGGACCCGGCCCTGAACACTGTGCGGATACTTTATGCTCGAGCCATAAACCCGGAGGCCCCGACTTCTAATGGGAGCTGAGCCAAACACCTGACACATCTTGGGAAAGGTGGCTGAACTAGGGAGCAGAGCCCGGGAGAGGAACCTAATGGTGACCGGTACACAAATAAGCACCTTTGGCCACCGATACTTGAGCTCTGTGCTGCAGAGAGCGTTGAGAGCCTGAGGAGCAAAGCGACGACCTGCTCGCCTCAGAAGAGAACTACTTCTTATAGCGCCGAGCGAGAGGAAAACCACCAGAGACTGAGACACCTAGAGCGGACAGAAAGGGCACCAACCGTGGCTTGACTGCACTAACCCAACTCTGGAGAAAGAACTGTACCAGAGACTGGCAGTGAGTGTACCCAGCGGCCATGTTTAACACCTGAGTAAAAGTAATGGAACTGCAGCTGTGGTGTGTGAGACTTTTATTAGTGGCGACCATCAGCTGCAGAGACTACCTGAAACACCGAGGGTACTGCTGACCGAGTAAACATCTGCAAAGATACAAGAAGGGTAAACCACTCCACTGCCCTGGGGACCGCTCTCCACCTGCGAGGAGTGGAACCATCCAAGTTGCCGGTCACCATCACCAGAGGTTCTGAAAGAGCAGCGGCTGCCCTGGCCGCATACCGCAGGTGGTATCACGAATACCCACTTTATCCCCTCAGACTTTCCCTGTCATCTTCGCCCATTTATTAAAATGACACCACCAGGGTCATGGGACTGGGTCTCGGCCCCTGTCTGTCCCCATGAAAAGAACTAAAAAGAGGTGAAGAAGAACAACGACTAACCGCCCGATTCCCAAGTCTTCCCCTGGAGTGGGCGTGTCAACCTTGCATCATGAACAGGATGCAAGTGACCCAGAAAGAATGGGTCTTGTGCGCCTTAAAGAACTGTGAAAAAACTGTGTAAGAACTAGCTTGCTAAAATAGCGGTGGGAGAAGAGCAAGCAGCACATGCAGGTCATGGGCGTGTCTAGGCCCTTGTCATGGGAAGGACCTTGGAGAAGGCGCAAAATAGCAGGCCCGCCCCAAGTACTAAAGAAAAGCCAAGGGGGCAGAAGGAAAAACGAACCACATGGTGCAAGGAGGGAAGAAGCATTATGGCGGACAGCAGTTACGTCACTCCGGCGGTCGAGCAAGAGAGTGTGAGAGCTCCCACTGCGGATGGGAAGGATAGAGACTGGGTACAGTTTACCGGACCCAAGAACTTTGACGAGACCATGAAAGAACTGAGCCAGTTGTTGAGCGCTGTGCAGAAGTGGGCCATGAACACCTGGATGCAGTCCTAGTACAGAAAGTAGTGCTACGAGCACTGGTGCTAGAACCCCCAGTACCACCGATAGCTGCACCAGTGGAAGAGCCTAAAGCAGCAGTGCCAGAGCAAGACCCGGCAGCAGCTCTAGTGCAGGAGCCACCAAGCCAGAGTCGGGCGGCAACCACAGAGTTGCCAGAGGAGTCACAGGCTGCAACACCGGAACCAAGCATCCGCAGACCAAGGATGATGCCGATGGGTCGAAGAGCAGTGAGGGCTCGGCAGAGGTCCTAGGAGCTGAAGGCGGTGGGGCGCATTGGGCCTCCAGTGAGACTTTGACAAGGGGAAGCCCAGTCATGACCCAGGCGTAGAACCAAGTTCGAGATAGGCAAGACGACGGCTACTAGGCATGGAGGCAGGCAGAGGAAGAAGAGGAGCAACGGCAGTGCAGAGACCATTGGCAGCTGCAGGAGGAAGCCAACTTGGTGGAGAAAAGGTGTATGAGGCAGACCTTGGTTCAAAACCCAGCAGAGTGGAGCTGCAGAGTAGTCGTGGACTTCCATCTTCATACTGGTTGGGGGTTTATTAAGGAGTATGGACTGGAGCAGGAGGTGTTCATAAGTCGACGGGACGTGGAGTCCTATCTCACGAAGGGAAACCCCGGTCGAGACCTCCACCCTGGCGAGGAGGTTGGCTACATCCGCTACAAGGGATAGAGGGGCTGGTATGCCTTGCACATATACAAGATCCTTCAGCCCCAGGCCCCGTAAGCAGAGCCAGACAAACTTTCCAGGGAAGAGGACAATTTGCAGGCAAGTGGCCTGTACCCCTAAGTGAGAACAGGAAAGTACTGTAAATACTAGTTAGCGTGTTCCAGTGTAAATAATGTGAATAAATAGTTGGGTCCTGGAAACTTAATAAATGTAAATTATAGCGTGTAAATAGTTAACCCGCCATAAAGACTGTGTGCCTGGGCAGAGGACACTGACTAAAAACTGTTTTGAGCCCCGGTAGGGGTAATTCTGCTCACAGGACTGTGGACTTTATCTTGATGAGCACTTTTTATTTTTAAGAGTACTTTGATGGACATTTTTTTTTGACACTGGACTTTGTTATTGTAGCGTTCAAGATTCCGTACCTCCCGAAAGGGAAGAAAAACGCTGATTGTTGTTTTTTGTTATTGTTATTATGCATAACAATGAAAAAACGTTTGAAAGTGTCCGAGGTACCGGGTCGCTCAGGAACAAGCTTATTCTGCCAAGGGGGAATATGGCACCCCACCGGTTAAGCCGCCACCAGAGGTACTGCATTCCCGCGGTTAGGGAGTGTAGTACCCCTGTTCTCCAGGTACTGGGATGGTGCAGTTAAGCCCAAAGAGCACACACACAGTACACGACCCTTAGGCCAGGGATGGTTGGTGGACCCTAAGGGAGGACCCAGGTTCATATAGGGGGACAGAGAAGTGTCAGAGTAGAGGAGAGTCAGTAGAAGGAGACCGGAGGAGTAACACCAGCTGACAAGGAGTGGTAGTCGGGAGTGTAGAGGCAGTGTGGTGCAGACTCCTGTGAGTTGGAGCCTCACAACCCCACTCGCCCACAGGAGGGAGAGACTGACCAGCAGAGAAAAAGAAGAGCCCTTGGGGTACGGAAGAGATAGTGATTCCCCATACACCCGATTCTGACAAGACAGAGGGGTTGGTGGACGAAACAGGGACCTGGTCCTGAACATGATGCAGATAGTTTATGCCTGCTGGGAGCGGAACCATCCAAGCTGCTGATCACCGTCCCCAGAGCTTCTGAAGCAGCGGCGGCCGCTCTCGCCGCGTACCGCAGGTGACGTCATGAATACCCCCTTCATCCCCTCAGACTTTCCCTGTCATCATCCCCCGTTTATTAAAATGACACCGCCAGGGTCATGGTATCGGGACCCCTGAGAATAACCAAAAAAAGGTGAAGAAGACGTGTTTTGCCAACTTCCTGCCCTTTAAATCCAGCTACCCAGTGATCTCTATGCCCCAGCCTCAGTCTCCCCAGTGAACTATATGCTCCCAGCCTCTCCTGTGATGTGTATGGCTCTAGCAAACCTAGGAAAGCAGTTGAAAAGCCCATGATCAATATCACCTAACATCACAGCCACACGAAAGAGAAGCAGCCCCAGCCACTGCAGTAGAGTGAGGTGATTGTTCAACCAAATATAGCGGGTAATTTTCAAGTCGATAATTATGTGTGACCCCTAACAGGATGGTAGAAATGTCCAAATGGCCCCGGGCAGAAAAAGGTTCCCCACCCCTGCATTAGAAGAAATCATCCACTAGGAAGGTATTCCTCAAATGTCTTTGATAGAATCACCAGGAGAGGTGGATCCTCCAAGCCCTAGGTCCAAGTGGAAGTTATTCCTCAAATGTCTTTGATAGAATCCCCAGGAGAGGAGGATTCTCCAAGCCCTTAGTCCGTGTGGGCACATGAGCCCTGGACGTCAGTGCAGGAAATTTATGAGGAACTTGGAACAAAGACAGCTGAGGGCCTGGAAACCACAGGTACACAGGAGATGTCCAGAAAACTGCACACAGGTAGGTGAAATGCTGGAAACTGCAAGTAGACAGGAGACAGCTAGGAGATCGCAAGCAGGGAGGTGGGATTCTGAGAACAACAGTTAGTCAGCAGTTATCCAGGAGACCGTAGTTCGTAGAAGACCAGCACTCCACTTATAGGTTAAAGTTAATGGTGCTAACGGAAAGGATCCAGGATCCGTAGTATAAGAGAAATAGAAATCCAAGCACTCATTCAAAATGTTAATATGCTTCAAAGTGATTTATTTGAAAAAAATGGTGCAAGAGAGTGACCAGCAGGACAGATAACGTTTCGGCCTCACAATTGGGCCTTGATCACATAGTCACTGCAGTAGTGTGCATGGGACTCACTGAGTAGGGAGTACTTTGTGGGTAAACTTGTAGTTTCTGTGTATTGGTATAGGGATAAATCCTGTATTATATCAAGAGGTATGATGAAAGGATTCAAAATCCAGGGTAGGAAGCAGACTTGTGGATATGGTATACAGGTTATCCAGAGTATCATTCAGGTAGTATCTTAAGTAATCAACAAGTCAATCCCTTACAGTAAATCCCAGCTTTTGTTACAGTCTCCTATTGGCTGTAATTAATAGGGTAAGGAACACCTTTATGATTGGTGTCAGTGGGTGCCGGAACGTCCAAGGGCGCATTCACAGCCTGGGCACTGGACGTGCCGGCACCCACTGACACGAATCATAAAGGTGTTCCTTCCCCTATTAATTACAGCCAATAGGAGACTGTAACAAAAGCTGGGATTTACTGTAAGGGATTGACTTGTTGATTACTTAAGATACTACCTGAATGATACTCTGGATAACCTGTATACCATATCCACAAGTCTGCTTCCTACCCTGGATTTTGAATCCTTTCATCATACCTCTTGATATAATACAGGATTTATCCCTATACCAATACACAGAAACTACAAGTTTACCCACAAAGTACTCCCTACTCAGTGAGTCCCATGCACACTACTGCAGTGACTATGTGATCAAGGCCCAATTGTGAGGCCGAAACGTTATCTGTCCTGCTGGTCACTCTCTTGCACCATTTTTTTCAAATAAATCACTTTGAAGCATGTTAACATTTTGAATGAGTGCTTGGATTTCTATTTCTCTTATCCAGGAGACCGTAGGCAGGCAGGTGGGAAATTGGGAACTTCAGGCAAATGGGGGACATCCAGGAGATTGAAGACACTAAGGCGGGATGCTGGAAACCACTGGTATGTGCGAGACCAACACTGAAATCCTAATACCAAAAAATAGGTGAGTGTGTTGGTGAGCCTTACATATACCCAGCTGGGTGCTCACAAGGGATCATACTGAGCCACCTGCAAAGCCTGACATGGACCACAACAGAGTCTAGCAGTCTAGCAGGGTGAGGAAACCAAGGCATCAATCATGGACAGGTGCTTAACAGTCTTTCTCTCTAGTAGTACTTCAGTGCTCTTTATAGTCCTCTATATCCTTTCCTGCAGCCCATTGTTTTCCCACCCATGCATAAAAAGCATGAAAACTGCTTAAAAAAACAAATAAAGGTTCAAATTACCCTTCCAATGGTTCTATCTTAACTGACTGGAGCTATATGATCTGTTGTGGTCATCAGATCTCAGGATCAGCATCTAACCACACTCCACATACTAGGCTTACAACCAGGGCCGGCGCCAGCAGTCGGCGCACCTGGACGAGTGTCGGGGCCCTGGAAAGCTGGGGGGACCCATCTGCCATCAGGGACTGCCCAGCAGCACTACCACACTGCTAATTTGCATGCAATGTGCTTCAGGCGCCTCACATGCAAATTAGCCATGTGGTGGTGCCAGGGGCAGTGGCAGTTCTTCCATGGCCGACTGCAGTAGTCATTATGCTGCGTCTCATCACACTGTTGTGGACAATGAGGAGAAGCGCAGAGCCAGAAGCAAGGATGCAGCAGTGACCATTACAGTATTTGAGGAGGATGGGGGAGTGGAGGGAAGGTGAAAATAATTGTTTAATTTTTTTTTTTTTTTGCTCTGTGCAGCATGATGGGGATTATATGTGTGGCACCCTGTACCAGGTAACCACAGGCTTCCCTAGGACACTAAAGGATTTTCTACAGCTGGTAACCACACTTACACCCAACACCTTCCTCCCCAGACCTGTAGGGGGAGCCCAACTGGTTGCCTTAAACCAGTCTCCCCTATAAATACAGGTGCTAGGGTCAGAGTTAGACACAGTGAACAGACGCTAGAAGAGCTGTGAAGGTAGCTCAGAGACAAGTGAGCTGAACTGGTACCCGGAGCCGTGCTAGGCCCGAACCAGCACACACCAGAGCCAGTGTGAGGGTCCAGAGAGTAGGAACCAAAGGCAGAGGTGAGGAACACTTTACCAGGGCAGAGGAGCCTTACCGACTCACTCCACCAGAACACCGGTCACTGGAGCCCGAGTCTGCAGGGGGCAGAGGAGATAGACCCAGCAGAGA
This sequence comes from Allobates femoralis, assembly GCA_033576535.1. Classification (NCBI taxonomy): domain Eukaryota; kingdom Metazoa; phylum Chordata; class Amphibia; order Anura; family Aromobatidae; genus Allobates; species Allobates femoralis. Next base: position 138,248,025 of record JARQOC010000009.1, on the reverse strand, counting down.
ATCCAGCATCCTGAGGAGGCTTAGCTTCCCGGACACCCGCAGCACCGACAATTGAGAGCCAGGGACCGCGGGGAGAGAGATGGCGGTGGCCCATGAGAGAGCCCTCAGTGCAGCAACACGGGTGTGGAGAGAGAAGTAATGGTCCGGTTAGGTTCCTTACCTGCCAGACTCAGAACGGGAGAGCAGAATAAGGAGGCCTATATCCCAACTCGCTGTGGAAGTCCTAAGGTGTTTCCTTCACTCCAGACGTGTGTAGCTACAACCAGTCATCAGTAAAGGTACCAAAAGACTTTAATGTGTGCGTGTCCCTACTTCAACTCATTCCGCACCACACTGACTACGCTCCCCTACTCCAACCCTGTGCAGCAATGACTGTGCTGCCTTACTCCACGATCATAACTCTTAGCCCCGGGGATCCCGCTCCTCCTGTAGGGAGCCACTCCGCCTTGCTGCCGCTCATCACCCCGAAGACCCAAGCAGCGCCGGTACCTTCACCGGAACCTACAGGTGGCGTCACGACTGACAACCCCAATCCCTGTAAATATATCCCTTTGTATTGTCACCCAAGGGCACAGGCTCGGGCACGGACCCAGGGCCGCAGCATCCATGAGGCGACATGAAGTGTCAGCCTCAGGCGGCGAGCCCTGCTGGTAGACATGGGGCGGCATCTTCAGGAGCGCCTGGTGGTAGTGCGGCCCCCTGCAGATGCCGCTCCTACAGTCCTGGCCGCCGACGCTGCGACCAGGCTGCTTGGCGTATCTGGGGCTGCTGGCGGGGCATCTGCCCCAGGCTCAGCAGACTCCTGCTGCAGCGGCAGCGGTCTCCAAACACCAAACACCCCCCCCCCCTCCAGTGTGGCAGTGTGAGCGGCCGCGGTCTCCAAACACCCCCCCTCCCCCACCCCCCGTGCGGCTGTGTGAGCCGGCTGTGTGAGCCGGCTGTGTGAGCCGGCTGTGTGAGCCGGCTGTGTGAGCCGGCTGTGTGAGCCGGCTTCATGCTTCACTGTGCCTCGCGCTGACAGGACCTGTGATGATGTCAAAGGAGGGGAGGAGTCAGGCGGGTCACATGATCAGCTCCTCAGTATGCAGCCAGGACTCCACCATGGTGCTGGATGAGGTGAAGTTTATGTGTGGGGCTGAGGATTGACAGTGTAAATTAATGTAGCAGAGCTGTGTATGTATGAGGTATATGGAGTGGAGCTGAGTGTTCAAGGTGTACAGAGCTGAGGTGCGTGTGTATGAGGTGTATGGAGTGAAGCTGTCTATGTACGAGGTGTGCGGAGCGGAGCCGTGTGTGTATGAGGTGTACAGAGCGGAGCCCTGTGTGTACGAGATGTACAGATTGGAGCTGTGTGTGTACGAGGTGTACAGAGTGGAGCCGAGTGTGTACGAGGTGTACAGAGTGGAGCTGTGTGTGTACGAGGTGTACAGTGTGGAGCCGTGTGTGTACGAGGTGTACGGAGCAGAGCCGAGTGTGTATGAGGTGTACGGAGCAGAGCCGCGTGTGTACGAGGTGTACAGAGCGGAGGCGTGTGTGTACGAGGTGTATAGAGTGAAGCCACGTGTGTACATTGTGGAGCTGAGAGTGTACAAGGTGTACGGAGCGGAGCCGCGTGCGTACGAGACGTACGGAGCGAAGCCGAGTGTGTACAAGGTGTATGGAGCAGAGCCGAGAGTGTACAAGGTGTACGGAGCGGAGCCGCGTGTGTACGAGGCATACGGAGCAGAGCCGTGTGTGCGAGGCTTTCGCAGCGGAGCCCAGTGTGTACGAGGTGTACGAAGCGGCGCCACGTGTGTACGAAACGGAGCCACGTGTGTACGGTGTGTACAGAGCGAAGTCATGTGTACGAGGTGTACAGAGCAGAGCCACATGTGTACAACGTGTACGGAGCAGAGCCGCTTGTGTACGAGGTGTATGGAGCAGAGCCGCTTGTGTACGAGGTGTACGGAGCAGAGCCGTGTGTGTACGAGGTGTACAGAGCGGAGGCATGTGTGTACGAGGTGTATAGAGTGAAGCCACGTGTGTACATTGTGGAGCTGAGAGTGTACAAGGTGTACGGAGCGGAGCCGCGTGTGTACGAGACGTACGGAGCGAAGCCAAGTGTGTACAAGGTGTATGGAGCAGAGCCGAGAGTGTACAAGGTGTACAGAGCGGAGCCGCGTGTGTACGAGGCATACGGAGCAGAGCCGTGTGTGCGAGGCTTTCGCAGCGGAGCCCAGTGTGTACGAGGTGTACGAAGCGGCACCACGTGTGTACGGTGTGTACAGAGCAAAGTCATGTGTACGAGGTGTACAGAGCAGAGCCACATGTGTACAACGTGTACGGAGCAGAGCCGCTTGTGTACGAGGTGTATGGAGCAGAGCCGCTTGTGTACGAGGTATACGGAGCAGAGCCGTGTGTGTACGAGGTGTACAGAGCGGAGCCGTGTGTGTACGAGTTGTACGGAGCAGAGCCGCTTGTGTACGAGGCGTACGTGGTGTACGGAGTTGAGTGTGTACTAGGTGTACGGAGCGGAGCCATGTGTGTACCAGTGGTGGCCCCCCCGAGCATGCCGCTCCTATAGTCCCGGCCGCCTCTGCCGGCAACATTCTTCTCCCAAGTCCTTGCCGCCGCTGTCCACCCCTCTGCAGCTCACCACGGCGGGGAACAATGATGTCATCACTTAGCGCCGCTGTGCTGAGACGTGCAGAGCTTCAGAGGAGATGCTGAGGAGAAGAGGTATTTACTTTTTATTTTTTTAATAGTTTTTTTTAGTGAGTACACTGATGGGAAACTATGTAATGTACAATATAATATAGGACAATGGGGGTGCAATATACTATATGGAAAACTATTGTGGCCCATTATATTATATGGAAGACTATGGGGGTGCATTATACTATAAGGAAGGCTATAGGGGATGCATTATACTATATGGAGGACTATGAGGGTGCATTATACTATATGGAGGACTATGGGGGTCCAATATGGTGTATGGAGAGCTATGGGGGTGCAGTATGCAATATGGGGGTGCATTATGCTATATGGAGGACTGTGGGGGTTCATTATGCTTTTATGGAGGACTGTGGGGTGCATTATACTATTTGGAGGACTGTGGAGGTGCATTAATGTATATGGAGGACTGTGGGGGTGATTATTCTATATGGAGGACTGTGGGGCTGCATTATTCTATATGGAGGACTGTGGGGTGCATTATACTACATGGAGGAGTGTGGGGGTGCATTATTTTATATCAAGTACTGTGAGGGTGAATTGTTCTCTATGGAGTTCTGTGGGGGTGCAATATGCTATTTGGAGGACTACGGGGTGCAATATACTATATGGAGGACTGTGGGGGTGCGTTTTTCTATATCGAGTACTGTGGGGGTGCATTCTATTTTATAGAAGACTATGGGGGTGCATAATATATGGAGGAATGCGGTATACTATGTGGAATACTATGGGGTGTATTATATTATATGGAGCAAATTATACTGTTTGGAAGCCATTATAATATTTGGAGGGCTCTGTGGGAGGCATGATAATACTTGGAGGCTACAAGGGAGCCTTTATACTTTATGAAGGGCTATTTGAGTGCTGTGTTGGGGGTCATTATACTGTACATAGGTCCATTTTACTACATGGAGGGCTGGGCAGCAGTCATAGTTGGGGATCATGCTGTACTGGGGTAGTTGCAGGAGGTGCAGTAGGGTCATCATACTGTGCGTGTGGAGGAATGCACTGTGGGGGATCATACAGTGTTTGTGGGGCACTTTTGTTGGCATCACACTTTAGAGGGGCAATTAAAGGGGAATCTAGGGGCTTCAGTAGGAGGAAAATTACTTTGTAAAGGCTGACATATTGTGAGAGATGTACCTATGTGACCCAGCCAAATATTGCTTTTGTTGGGGGGTGCCCAATTAGAACTTCTGCTATGGGGCCCTATGATTTCTAAGATGCAGGATGCATTGTCCCTCTGCTGCAGGACTGATTGGCCATAACTTAGGCTGGTTTCAGATTTGCATTTGTGTCTGCATGCGCAGGGCATGCAAACGCAGGGCAAACGCTGCCATACTGATGTGAACGCAGTGGAGATTCTCATCAGTATGGTGCTCGGCCAGCCAATCAGTGATCTCGACGGCGGCCGGGAGGCGGAGATCTGTGGCGGAGATCTTCCACCTCCCAGCCGCCGACGACGAAATTTCAATGTGATCCGCAGCGTTTTCCTGCGCCGCCATGCGGAGGACAGTGCGGATCCATTGAGATCCATGCATTGTTTGTGCACTCGCGGCCACTTGCTGATAAAACAAGCACCTGTGAACGCACAAAAAATGCAACATGTTGCATTTGGAGGGCGGAAGAGGGCGTATAAATTATGCGCATCCAAACGGAACCGTTCCCATGTTAAACATAGGAACGCAGCGTTTGGCTGCGTTCTGTTACGCTTGCGTTCCGAATGCAAATGTGAAACCACCCTTACACAACAGGTCCAGTGCTGCCCCTCGGTACATTCAGGCATCCAGCCATCTTTCTCCTGAGCAGCGGTTGGTCGGTGGTGCTCTTCCCCCTTCCTGCTCCCATATCCTTTGCTCAACCCAATAGGAAGGACCCTGTTATTAATTACATAAAGACAGCCCCGTGTGTGGCGCTTGTGATTGGCTAAGCAATTCGGGAGTAAGTGTGGTCTGTTGGATGGAGAAGAAGCGCCATTTTACCAACTTAGTGCAGTGGCGGCTTGTTGATGCTCAGACTGCAGGTCTTTACCTGTGTTGTGTGGAAGGTGCGGCATGGCGACTTGTCTGAATATTCAGTGCCAGGCAGCGGTCCAGAGTTTTGCAGGCGTGTGCCAGAGGTTGGCAATCAGTTCTGCCTGCAGGACCACGGCTCTGCCAGTTGTCATTATGTGTCTAAATGCTTGTGCCAAGCTGCCATTGCCATTAATGATCCTTGTTCTGGATTCTTCTGTGTGGTTCTTGTATGTGCGTGTGATGGCGCAGACATCTTTGTGTGGACATCTTTTTTTTCTGCTTCTGTAAACTAAAATGTCCACTATTTTGCTCATTTTTACAGGATAAATATAAATCTGTAGGAACCAGATTTATTTTTATCAATTAAAATATTTTTCTTGCGGGTGGGGGTGGGGGGCGCCGTTTTGCAGTTCGCCTCAGGCAGCAGAGAGGCTAGGTTCACCCCTGCACGGACCACCCATGACATCCCCGCAACTGACCGCCCGAGACCTGAGTACCCAATCCCTTGTGGCCCCAGACATATGTACCAGGATGGGGACATACATACCAGGATGGGGACATGTATACCAGCGTGAGGATGTATAAACCAGAAAAAGGGAGATATTTACCAGGATATGGACATATATATCAGGATGGTGGACATATATATTAGGATGGGGACATCTATGCCAGAATAGGGATACATATACAGTACCAGGATAGGGGAGATATATACCAAAATGGGGACATATATACCAGAATGGAGACATATATACCAAAATGGAGGAGTTATATAGCAGGATGGGAATAATATATACCAGGATGGGAGGCATAGATACCAGGATGGGGAACTTATATACCAGGATAGATATTCTGCTTATTTTCCCAATAAAGATCAGTTAAACTGCTTTGTCTGGAAAGGGCAGCGGGAGTAGCTCAGCTGCAATGTGTGGTAAGAACGCATAAGCTTGATGCTGCCCTGCTGAAGAGAAAGGAAGACTGCAAAGGTAAGTTCTATATTAGCCTCTATATCATAACATAAGTTCTATATCAGCCTCTATTTTATATACTGTATACAGCCCACAGCCTCTTTATTATAATCATGAATCATGGTATGTGTTAAGAGGGCCCACTGAGACTGTTTCACGCAGGGCCCACAAAGACCTGGAGCCGGCCCTGCTTCCAACACCTACCTCACAGACCTGAACCAGGTCAGCCCAAAATATCAGTTTCCTTGTTAGATTAGCACCCTTAACCTGTTATTATACATAATTGGACAACAATCAGCAAGTACTAAATTACATTATGCCACAAGCTATGCCTGAGGATAAAGTGCAGGTTAATCAGGTTTATTATAACCATAGGATAAATAGAGCACAACCATCGATAAACAGACAACTTACTTATAGATTAACCACACAGAACCAGATTTGATGGGTGGAAAACTGGGCAATTGCTTATGACCCCTCATAAGGAGAAATGAATGACCCCCATAATATAAAATAGGGTAAATGTTAAATACCGCTATATGTGCATAATTATCGTGCTTATCGTCATATACTTAATTAGTGAGAAAAGACGGAAAAATATGTTTAAAAATGGTCTTCTCAGTTTAATTGGTATTAAAATAGCCAATTAATAAACTTATTAAAGTATAGTGTTCAGATAGTTACAAAAAGATAATCTATGTATTCTTCTTGGTGGCGATCCACGGATATGGGGTCATCCATCTCACCAAGACTGCTGATCGTCTTCTGTCCGGCATGATGGTTCTGCTACGTTGTCTTCCGATGGACAGCCTCGAGTGTAATGAGAGTCCCCCGGAGGGAGAGCCCCCCACCCATTGGTACTGCTCATTCTTATTGAGTGACAGTGACATACATTATTACTATACATGGACACTTCTAGACACTTCTGGGATGATGCAATTTCTAGCTATATGTATAGCCTGGCCATATCACATATACTTCTACTTTGTCAGCAATATGTACGTTACAAATATCAGCAGATCAATATACGAATAAATTAATATACCGTATATACTCGTGAATAAGCCGAGTTTTTCAGCCCAAAAATTGGGCTGAAAAGTCCCCCCCTCGGCTTATACACGGGTCATACGGTATGCTGTGGGGGGGGGGAGCTGTGACCGGGGGCTGGTGGAGGCAGGAGGGGGCCGCGGTGACCGCAGGCGGTCACGTGGGGCCGCCTCATTAGTGCAATGAATATGCACGGCATCCCCCCGTCCATCAGCGGCGGGGGGATGCCGTGCATATTGCACTACACAGCCCCCTCTCCTTAATATGCGTCCCCCAGTAGTAATAAACAGCCCCCCCCCTCCTTATCATGTTCCCCCCCGGCTGCGGCAGCTGTGAAAATAACAAACACTTTATACATCACCTTCCGGCGCAGCTCTCCGCTCCTCCGGTCCTCAGCTCCTCCGCTCGCGGTTTCTTCTTCCTTGTTGTGCCGGTGTCATGTGACCGGGCGCAGGAGATGACGTCATTTCCTGCGCGCGGTCACAAGCCGGCACATCAAGGAAGAAGAAGCCGCGAGCGGAGGAGCTGAGGACCGGAGGAGCGGAGAGCTGCGCCGGAAGGTGATGTATAAAGTGTTTGTTATTTTCACAGCTGCCGCAGCCGGGGGGGAACATGATAAGGAGGGGGGGGCTGTTTATTACTACTGGGGGACGCATATTAAGGAGAGGGGGCTGTGTACTACCACTGGGGCTGCTGGATACTACACTGGGGCTGTATATACCTCTGGGGCTGCTGTATACTACCACTGGGGCTGTATATACCACTGGGGCTGCTATATACTACCACTGGGGCTGTATATACCTGTGGGGCTGCTGTATACTACACTGGGGCTGTATATACCTCTGGGGCTGCTGTATACTACACTGGGGCTGTATATACCTCTGGGGCTGCTGTATACTACCACTGGGGCTGTATATACCTGTGGGGCTGCTGTATACTAACTACTGGGGCTGTATATACCTGTGGGGCTGCTGTATACTACCACTGGGGCTGTATATACCTCTGGGGCTGCTGTATACTACCACTGGGGCTGTATATACCTCTGGGGCTGCTGTATACTACCACTGGGGCTGTATATACCTGTGGGGCTGCTGTATACTACCACTGGGGCTGTATATACCTGTGGGGCTGCTGTATACTACCACTGGGGCTGTATATACCTGTGGGGCTGCTGTATACTACCACTGGGGCTGTATATACCTCTGGGGCTGCTGTATACTACCACTGGGGCTGTATATACCTGTGGGGCTGCTGTATACTAACTACTGGGGCTGTATATACCTGTGGGGCTGCTGTATACTACCACTGGGGCTGTATACTACCTCTGGGGCTGCTGTATATACCTTTGGGGCTGCTGTATACTACCTCTGGGGCTGCTGTATACTACCACTGGGGCTGTATATACCTCTGGGGATGCTGTATACTACCACTGGGGCTGTATACTACCTCTGGGGCTGCTGTATACTACCACTGGGGCTGCTGTATATACCTTTGGGGCTGCTGTATACTACCTCTGGAGCTGCTGTATACTACCTCTGGGGCTGCTGTATACTACCACTGGGGCTGTATATACCTCTGGGGATGCTGTATACTACCACTGGGGCTGTATATACCTCTGGGGCTGCTGTATACTAACTACTGGAGCTGCTGCTGTATATACCACTGGGGCTGCTGCTGTATACTACCACTGGGGAGGCTGCTGTATACTACCATTGGGGGGCCTGTATACCACACTGCTGGGGGCTGTATACCTGTGCTGGAGTCCACCCTCGGCTTATACACGAGTCAATAGGTTTTCCCAGGTTTTGGGGGCAAAAGTAGGGGGGTCGGCTTATACACGGGTCGGCTTATACACGAGTATATACGGTACTATTTCTTTGATAACTATACCCAGTATTTGAAGTAAATATTAATGAAGAAATTTATGTTCTTACAGTAAACAGGCCCGGTATGTCCTGATAGGTCTGGTTTACCTTTGTAAATAATGAAATTACATGGAAAGGGTTCATTTTGAATGTATATTTAACAGTAAGCTGTGGGCTCAATGAGCAGGTTCTGACTGTGTTTTTTACCAGGTCTGCACGCCCAATTTTCCGGCAGCCTGATGAGTTCAGATCATTAAACAAGTGTGATCATCAATATTGAAGTCATTCAGCACTTGTTTCCTGGCACATACACTCACACGTATATGTATATCAGGGTGGGAACCTCCAGGCCTTGAGGGCCGACAACAGTGCAGGTTTTCAGGATTTCCTTAGCATTGCACAAGAGTTGGAATCAGCACCAATTATATTATCACCTGTGTAATAGTAAGGAAATCCTGAAAACCTGTACTTTTGGGGGCCCTTGAGGCCTGGAGCTCCCCACCCCTTATGTATACAAAGAGCACATACATATTGACACATATATCTACCATGAGGACCTGCATTTTGATGTTCTCACTATTATATACCACCAGGAGCCCATATATTCTGATGTCCTTACCATTATATACCACCAGGAGCCCATATATTTTTATGTCCTTACCATTATATACCACCAGGAGCCCATATATTCTGATGTCCTTACCATTATATACCACCAGGAGCCCATATATTCTGATGTCCTTACCATTATATACCACCAGGAGCCCATATATTCTGATGTCCTTACCATTATATTGTGGAGCCCGCTGGGACGGGGCACTCGGTGCCGGACCGGGGTGCTGCTGGGGGATGTCACGGCGGTCCTGGTCCGGACCGTGTCCCGGGCCCGCACAATAAAATGGGGGGTTATTTACAGGGGATTTGTCACTCGTGACGCCACCCACTATATGCGGCCAGTAATGGGGCCGCCGCTGCTGCAGAACCTCCAGGGACGATGGGTTAGCAGCCTGGATGGAATAGTTCCTGTGGGCAGAACTGGGTTCCCCGGGGCAGTGGGGCTTCAGCTTAAGGATGACACACACACTCACGGTTTCTGTTGTTCTTCAAGTCTTTACTGGCAGATGGTATTACACAGTATTGTCCACGGAGTCTGTACCAGGTTGCTCCCACCCTGACTTGGCTTCCTACTTAAGCGCTGTGTGTGGCCCTGCTGCTGCTTGTAGCTATACTGCCGGCCCTGTCTCTGCTCGGCAACTTGAGTCCTCTGTGTCACTGACCCCTTCGTGTTGCTTTGCTATGGTGTGGTGAAGATGGTGGACCTTCACTATGCCGGTGTTTACTGTCCTGTCTGTCTCAGGCACAGCCTCGGATCCGGTATCCGTCTTGAGCGCCTCCCCGGGGTCAAGCTTTTGGGGTAACTCTTTATCCCGGGTATGTTCCTCTGTTACTCTGTCTCCTTTCCTCAGACCTCTCAGGACCTCCACTGACACTTGGCTCTGCTCCTGCTCCAGACTCCCACTAAACTAAAAACTGAACTGTCACTTCTGCTCTGAGGTAAACAACTTAGCTCCTCCCACTAGTGCAGGTGCCAGTTAAGCTCCTCCCACTTTCTAGTGTAGTGTTGTGTGGGGATTAAACCTGTGTTGTTTCTGTGGCATATTAACCCTTGGGGTGCCACAATATACCACCAGGAGCCCATATATTCTGATGTCCTTACCATTATATACAACCAGGAGCCCATATATTATTATTATAATTATTTTTATTATTATTGCATCATTGATTCCATGATGCTTTACTAGTGCTTCTCAATGAATTAGAATATCATCAAAAAGTTAATTTATTTCAGTAATTCAATACAAAAAGTGAAATGCATATATTATATACACCACATTCCAAATTATTATACAAATTGGTTTTACGTGTCATAGGGTTTTTTTGTTTTGTCAATGAAACCAATTGATGGTATTGTGTCTCAAGGCCACGTTACACACACAGATATATTGGTCACAGATCTCTGGTTGCAGTGAAATCATGAACTCATTGTTCCATTGTACACAGCCACAAAAGGGAGCAATGTGTCCATGATTTCACTGCAACCAGAGATCTGTGACCAATGTATCTGTGTGTGTAACTGGGCCTTCAGGGTTCTTTGGATCACTGAAATCAATCTCAGATAAATCTCTGTGATAATTAGTTTGGCAGTTGAGCCCAATAAAAGGAAAACTGAGTGTTCCACAATATTACGCAGGCCACAGTTTTCAAGTAACATGGGAAAGAAAAAGGATGTCTCTGCTGCTGAAAAGCAACAAATAGTGCACTGCCTTGGACAAGGGATGAAAGCATTAGATATTAGATATATAAACGTAAGCGTGATCATCATACTGTGAAGAGATTTGTGGCTGATTCTGAGCACAGATGTGTTCGTGCAGATAAAGGCAGAATGAGGAAGGTTTCTGCCAGGCAAGTTCATCGGATTAAGAGAGCAGCTGCTAAAAAGGCCTTACAAACTAGCAAACAGATATTTAAAGCTGCTGGTGCCTCTGGAGTCCCTTGAAGCTCAAGGTGTAGGATCCTTCAAAGGCTTGTTGTGGTGCATAAACCTACTACTCGGCCACCCCTAAACAGTGTTCACAGGCAAAAACGGTTGCAGTGGGCCCAGGCATACATGAAGACTTATTGTCAAACAGTCTTGTTTACTGATGGGTGCCAAGCAACCCTGCATGGTCCAGATGGATGGAGTAGTGGATGGTTGGTGGATGGCCACCATGTTCCAACAAGGCTGTGACGTCAGCAAGAAGGTGGAGAGTCATGTTTTGGGCCGGAATAATTGGGAAACAGCTGGTAGGCCCCTTTAAGGTTACTGAAGGTGTGAAAATTACCTCTGCAAAGTATATAGAGTTTCTGACTGAGAACTTTCCTCCATGAAGCAAAAAAAAAAAGCAAAAATGTGCCTTCAGGAGCAAAATCATCTCCATGCATGCCAATGCACCATCTCTTACTGCAATGAATACCACATTGTCATTGGCTGCTATGCTAAAAAACAGGAGAAACAGCACACATAGGGTCTTATCTGAGTAGGTGTATGGGTAGTACTTAGGTTAATGAACTAACCTTGTGTTGTTGTGGGAGTCACAACAACAACTGTCGAACTCAAACGGCTTTCAGCACTCCACCCAAGGTGAACCAATAGGAATCAATATAGAACGGGTGGTTCCACGCGTGCTGCAGTCCCAAACAAAACTTCCAATGAGTCACAATGGTTGAAGTTGGTTGTACCTTTATTTCATCTAACGCGTTTCGCGGGTCTACAGCCCACTTCCTCAGAGCCTTTGGATCTCGCATGGAACCACCCGTTCTATATTGATTTCAATTGGCTGTTATGGGCATAAGAGGAGATAAACTCATGGTGTGGCCACCATCTTCCTCTGACCTATAGAGAACCTTTGGAGTATAATCAAGCAAAAGATCTATGAGGGTGGGAGGCAGTTCACATCAAAACAGCAGCTCTAGGAGGCTATTCTGACATCATGCAAAGAAATACAAGCAGAAATTCTATAGAAATTCACAAGTTCAATGGATGCAAGAATTGTGAAGGTGATATCAAAGTAGGGTTCCTATGTTAACATGCAACTTGGTCTGTTAGGATATTTTGAAGTTAAACAGCTTTTTACTTCAGTGAATGTGACCTCCTAATGCTGCAAATTCAACAAATGAGCATTTTCAGTTCTTTCAAACACATCAAATGTTTAGAAACTTTACTGTGCCTAATAATTTGGAACAGTGCTTTTAGAGTTTTTTTTTTAATTTTGAAGATTATACTGTTCTCATTGGGAGGTTTCTTCAATAAAATTCGATATATACTCTACCGTGTGATGACTTTTATTACACTGACTGTTATTTGCACCGACCATTTAGAAAAATCAGAGAAAAAGAACATTTGCATAATAATTTGGAACATGGTGTAGAGTCATTACAAACAGAGTGATCTATTTCAAGTGTTTTTTTCTGTTAATGGTGAGGATTATGGCTTACTGCTAATGAAAACCCAAAGGTCATTATCTCAGAAAATGTAATATTCGGGATAAGAACAGGGTTTTAATGCGCTGCTGGCAATAGCCAGGTCCACCATCTTGAGGTATGACGTTTATTCGGTCAACGCGTTTTGGTCAAACTTTGTTGTCCTGATGAAGAAGCTGCTGCTTCGAAACGCGTTAACACTTCATAACACTGATGGTGAACCTTCAGGTATTGCCGGCAGCGCATTAAAACCCTGTTCTTATCCCGAATATCAAGTTTTATCCTATCATGGGTCTGCAGCAGCTGGTTACATGCTTCTGTAGTGTTTGTGTCTAGCAAAACCACAAAAGGTGAGCAGTTTCTTTATTTAATTCTACCATTCTGTCCCTGGATAAGACCCTATTTGTGCCTTTCCTTCTCCAGCTTGCACTGATCGGCTGATCAGGTTTGTTCTACTGGCAAATATCTCAGAAAATTAAAGTAGGGAGGATGAAGGGTTAAAAGCAAAAACCATGCTGCAGAGACATCAAAGGGTGAATATAATATTGATTTATTAGTTAACGTGTTTGAGGACTCCTAGAGATATGGCAATATGATTTTGATTTTTGATGATATTCTAATTCATTGAGATGCACTAGTACATGTGAAAAAGGGCATACATAAACAAGTACAATATTTATGACCAATACAAGGCCCATGCAGTTACTGGAGGAGAGAGGACCCTGCCTGCGAGGGCCCACAGTCTACAATGGATGGGTGAGGATACAGTATGTGAGGAGAGAGGACCCTGCCTGCGAGGGCCCACAGTCTACAATGGATGGGTGAGGATACAGTATGTGAGGAGAGAGGACCCTGCCTGCGAGGGCCCACAGTCTACAAGGGATGGGTGAGGATACAGTAGGTGAGGAGAGAGGACCCTGCCCACGAGGGCTCACAGTCTACAAGTGATGGGTGAGGATACAGTAGGTGAGGAGAGAGAACCCTGCCCACGATGGCTCACAGTCTACAAGGGTTGAAAGAGAATACACTAGGAGAGGAAGAGCTGGTTGTGCAATGGTTTGGTGGACTGAGACTCACTGGAAGTTGTAGGCTTGTCGGAAGAGGTAGGCCTTCAGGTTCCTTTTGAAAGTTTTTCACGATAGGTGAGAGTCTGATGTGTTGGGGAAGAGAGTTCCAGAGTATGGGGGATGCACAGGAGAAATCTGGTATGCGATTGTGGGAGGAAGAGGTAAGAGGGGAGTAGAGAAGGAGATCTTAAGATGATTGCAGTTTGCATGAAAGTAAGTACCAGGAGACCTTGTCACAGATGTGTGGAGGAGAACAATTGTAGATGGCTTTGCTTTCATTGTTAGGGTTTTCAACTGGGGCCTCTGAGAAATGAGAAGCCAGTGAAGAGCTTGGCAGAGAGGAGAGGCCGGGGAATAGTGGGGAGACAGGTGAATTAGTCAGGCAGCAGAGTTTAGGATAGATTCAAGGTGTGCAAGAGTGCTAGAGAGGAGGCTGGAGAGCAGGAGGTTGCAGTAGTCAGTGTGGGAAATGATGAGAGCATGCATGAGTGTTTTTGCAGTTTTTTGGTCAAGGAATGTATGTATCTGGGAAATATTTTTGAGTTGCAGTCAGCAGGATCTGGCAAGGGCTGGGATATGTGGCTTGAAGGAGAGGGTGAAGTTGAAGATCACCCCGAGGCACTGAGCATGTTGGGCAGGGTTGAGTGAGCAACCATTTAATTTGATGGATAGGTGTGGTGAAGCGGTAGAGTGAGATGGGGAAAAGATGAAGAATTCTAATCTGTCCATGTTTAGCTTTAGAAAAAGAGGAGAAAAAAAAGATCAAATAGCAGATAGACATTGTGAGATTTTGGTTAGTATGGAGTAAGGAGGTGATGTCGGGTCCAGAGATGTAGATCTGTGTTTCATTAGCATAGATATTATATTGAAAGGCTTGGGACTCAGGCTGAGGTTGTAGATGGAGAATAGTAGGGTTCCTAGAATTGAACCTTGGGGGACACTAAAGATGTGGGGGCAAGCAAAGGATGTGGTGTGGAGATGCTGAATGTCCGATCTGTTATGTATGAAGAGATCAAGGCGGGGTCAAGTATGCAGTACCAATAGATGAGAGAATCTATAACAGGAGGGAATGGTGTACAGTGTCAAAGGCAAAAGATGTAACAGGAGGTAATGGTGTACAGTGCCAAAAGGCAAACGACAAGTCCAGGAGAGGGACGACATAGTAGTGTCATTTGTTTTTGGTAGTCAGTAGGTCATTGGTAACTTTAGTTAGGGCAGTTTTGGGGTTGAGTGATGAGGTCGGAACTCAGATTTTAACCGGTCAAGAGGAAGCAGGAGGAGAGGTGGGAGGATAATTCAAGATGGACATTCTGTTCCAGTAGTTTTGAGGAATAAGGGAGAAGTGATATGGGGTGATAATTAGACACAGAGAATGGGTTGAGGGATGACTTTTTGAGGATGGGTATGATCAAGGTATGTTTGAAGAATGAGGGTAAGACACCAGTTGTTAGTCATAGGAGTTGAGGAGATGGGCCCTAGGGATGAAGACTGTAGAGAGGATGAGGATGAGGTGGGATGGGAGCAGGTCAAGCATAGAGGTGTTGAGATGTGATCTTGACAGGGGGAGAGCTGATATTCTGTCATAGTAGTGAAGCCAGTTTTGGTGAAGAGAGATAATTACTTATGAGGAGGGGCTGTGGGAACTGTGGGTCAAAGCTTTCTCTGATGGTATTCTGATGTCCTCACTAACATGTACCACCAGGAGCCCATACATTTTGATGTTCTCACTAACAGTTACCAACCAGCAACCCATACATTTTGATGTTCTCACTAATATATACCACCAGGAGCCCATTCATTCTAATGTCCTCACTTATATACAACCAGGAGCACATACATTCTGGACAGACACACACACAGACACACACGAACCAACACAAACAGAAACCAGTGCAAACACATACAAACATACACAGACACACACAGAAAGACACAGACAGACACACACTGACACAAAGACAGACACACACACACACACACACACACAAACACAGAGACAGGACACAGAGACAGACACACACAGAACACACACATGCTGAAACACACACATACACACTTACCACCAGTCATTCTCTTCAGCTCTTCTGCATAGTCCAGGAACTGTGATAGCATCATGGTCATGTGATCAGACACCTTATACAAATGTCACCAAAGGTCCTAAAGTCCCATAGAGTACAAGACCTGTGGTGACATCATGGTCACATGACCAATCACATGATCGTGATGTAACCAAAGGTCTTCAAGTAGTCTCCACTTTGCAAGCTACACTAATATTGCTATGCTCCTGCAGTAGACACTGGGGGGCCCCAAGGGCCTACCCTAACATCGGCAATGACTGTATGACACTAAATGATAGTAAGGCTACAGTATGAAGGCTGATATGTATAATACGTTATGAGAAAGACTGAAGCAATTTTTCGAATGTTGCCTAGATTTTAGACAGCTCAATATTATGCCCTGAATCATCAAGATCAGTGTTTTTCACTGACAAATGACATGCACCTCAAATCATATCCCAGTCACACCCCCATCCCATCTCAGCTTAAGTCCATTTTTCTAGAGCTGGGAGAAACTCACATTGCACAAAAATGTCTGACTTTTCAAAGCGATTTACTCTAGAATTCTGGCACAATCACTTTGATTAATCTGGGTCATAGACTAGACAGTGTTAAAGTGTGGCAGAATTATCAAAATGGCTGATTTTGTTAGATACATTTTGTGCATCTTTTTATCTGCCTAGTCAAAGGGGTTAATTCATCAAAGCTTTTATGACAAAAAACTGGTGTAGAGCTTTGAAAATGTTGCAACGTTTGGCATTTTTTCACCAGATTTACTCAGCTCCACTAAGATAGGGGCTAGGCTGGACAGAATTGTGGTATGTCCGGTCATCAAATTCATCAAAAATGCCATTGCTTGATTCAGACTGACTAAAGTGTAATTTCTTTTGCAGTGCATGGAGGCGCATGCCAATTATTACAGTAGTGTGCACCTGTCTTAATGAATTTAGCTTATTTTCTTTAGAACTCAACTCACTTCAAATTGTGGTCCAATTTGGATGGGTAAAACTGATTTAATGAATCATTTGTGTGGCGCCTCTCTGGGTAAACTGTCACCAGAGGTACTGCACTTTTGCACTTAGGAAGTGTGGTGCCCCTGTTCTTCAGGTGTCGGGATGGTATGGTTGAGCCAAAACACAACATACATGCAAGTAACAGGCCCCTCGGACAATGGGTGGACCCTGAGGGAGGACCCAGGCCACAAGAGGGGGACGGGACAGTGTTAGACATGTTAGTTCAGTAGTAGGAGACCGGTGGAGTAACATCAACTGACAGAGGTGGTCGGGAGTGCAGAGGCGGTGTGGTGCCGACTCCCGTGGGTTGGAGCAATGCCACCCTGCCTGCCCACAGGAGGGATAGACTTACTGACGGAGAGAAGAGCCCTAGTGGTGTGGATGAGACATCGATTCCCCGTACGCCCGAATCTGACGAGACAGAGGAGTTGGTGGAGGACACAGGGACCAGCCCTGCAGACGGTGCTTTTCTTTTCTTTTCAAAATTCTTTTTATTAACGCTTTGCAGTACATTGTAAAAGACAGTAAATCAACATTTTTCAACAATATAGTGTGAGTACATAGCCAGAGGAGAAAGAATCCACTTGTATATCTAGGATTCTAACAGTATAATTAACGGCCATATAAGTAACACTCTGAGACAGTTCAAGGATGTTGTTGGTCCTGCATTGCACGAACACGCTCCTGAGCCCCAGAGAAGTGATGGGCAGAGGTGGGGCGCACCCGGCAACATCGCCCCCTACATGGGAGCGGGTGTGAACCATTCTAGTGTCTCACAGAGAGATGCATTTAATAACCGCACTATAAAAAGTGCACATTGTTAGCTTTCAATAATAATTCAGATCTAAAGACTTTAAAGAGAGTAGAAGTAAAGGCAAGCCGATTCGCTTAAAGGGGGGGTAGTTAGAGAAAAGAGTCGAGAGAGAAGTAAGGAGATAGGAACGAAACAAGAAACAGGAAAGAGAGGGGTGTGGGGTGGGTAGGTTAGGACACGGGATATCTAACAGATTGAGTGGCAATGTTCGGTGATAACAAGTTAGGATGTCGAACTGTATCTGATCCATGGTGACCAGGTTTCTAAGAAGGAAGCTCGAGTGTGGTTCACATAGGACACCGTTTCTGCAACAAGGTACAACTGGTGAACTTTAGTGTGGAGCTGTTGGAGCGAAGGGACCTCAGCCGAGCGCCAGTATACCGGTATTAGGAGTTTGGCCGCTGCGATAATATTCTGGGCCAAGATTGATGTATATTTCTTTGTAGGCCATAGCCTGAAATTTAGCAAAGTCGTCTCTGGAGTTAATTGCACCCTTTCCCCTAGAACCAGAGTAATCAGTTTTCCAGTAATTTGCCAAAATGATGATATGACAGGACATTGCCACCAGATGTGGTAGTAGTTTCCATTTTCGGCACCACACCTCCAGCACTCAGCCGTGGAAGGAGCCCCCCATCTCTGGCATTTAAGGGGATCATGGTACCATCTCGTTATTATTTTATATGAGTTTTCTTGTGCTCGGACACATTGGGTGGGTCCATGAGAGGCTCTATATATGCGTGATATCTGTTCTTTCGTGAAGGTGTATCCTAGATCTCTTTCCCATAGAGAAATATACGCTCGTTTATGACAGTGGTTGGACAGTAAAAGCAAGTGATAGAGTTGTGAGAAAATTTTCGCGGGTCTAGTGGATCTAGCACAAAGTGTCTCATAGACTGTCATAGGTCTGTTCAGGTCGTCACTGTTAAGGTGACGACGCAGGAGGGTTTTAATTGAGTTATAGGCGACGAAGGTTAAAGTTGCCAAGTCCGGGTGCCTTTGCAAGTCTTGAAGGGGGAGAAGGGCACCGTCTTGGAGGAGGTGGTCTAAGGAAATACCAGAGTATTTAGGGCTCTTGGAGTGTCCGGTCGGGGTCGATGTAGAGCGTGCTAGAATGTCAGATAGTGACAAAAGGGGTGATATTGGCGGGGCTAGAGCGTCTAGTGAGTCACGCCAGAGTTTAAGGGTGTTTTTAGTATGGGGATTGACTATACGCTCGGTTCGGGTATTGGAGTGCATTAGGAATAGCGCTCTGAGGGGTAGGGGAGCAAGTGCCTCTTCAATCTCTATCCACTGCTTTTCCGTATTCCCTCGAATTATGTCTACCGTTCTCGACAGGATAGCTGCCTTATAGTAGAGCCTGATGTCCGGCACTCCCATGCCCCCTGATGATTTTGGGAGGGTAAGTGTACGGTATGCCACGCGCGGTCTCCTGGTCTTCCATATATATTTGGAGAAAAGGGAATTCACTTTATGGAGATAGGACGCCGGGATGTGTATGGGGAGCATTTGGAATAAATAGGTGAATTTTGGCAATATCAAGCTCTTCATAATGTTTTTCCTTCCCTTCCACGAGAGGTAAGCATCTCTCCATTGCTTAATGAGCGTTGACGTGGAAGTGAGCAGAGGGGGAAGTTCAGCGTGAACAAATCAGAGTCTGTGCGCCCCAACTTCACCCCCAGGTATGTTATGTGAGTCTTGGGCCAGTGGAAGGGATATGAGTTTTGCAAGGTCACGAGTGTGTGATGGGGAACGCGAAAGTCTAACGCTTCAGACTTGGACATATTGATTTTAAAGTTAGAAATGCTGCCGTATTGTTCCACTAGTGCTATCAAGGCCGGGAACCCAATCAAAGGTTTAGTGAGAAACACGAGGAGGTCGTCTGCAAACGCAGCAGATTTGAAATGAGATTTATTGATATGAACGCCCTCTATATCTCGATGTTCCTGAATGGCAATCAGTAAGGGTTCCATAGCCAGGACGAACAGGAGCGGAGACAATGGGCAGCCCTGTCTAGTGCCGTTATGTATTGTAAAGGGCTCCGTCAACGTGTCATTGATCTGAATACGGGCCGTCGGGTTATGATACATGGCCATAATGGTACCAACTAGCGATGGGGGGAAACCGAAATGCAGTAACGTCACCTCCAGATAAGTCCAATCCACCCTGTCGAAGGCCTTCTCAGCGTCCGTGCCCACCAACACAAGGGGTTGATGGCGGGATTTCACATATTGAAGGATATGTAATATTTTATGCGCGTTATCTTTGCCTTCCCTACCGCTCACGAAGCCCGATTGATCTAACGAGATCAGTGAGGGCAAAAAATTCCTTATCCTATGAGCTATCATACTGGCCAAAAGTTTCAAATCAACATTTAACAGTGAAATTGGCCTGTAGTTACTACATAAGTTGGGGTCTTTACCTTCTTTATGTATCAAGGATATTTTTGCTTCCAGCATTTGCTGCGGGAGGGGCTTACCCTCAAATGCCTCGTTACAAACCTTCAAGAGACGTGGTAGCAGAAGGGGTGCAAACGTTTTGTAGTAGTGTGCCGTGAATCCGTCGGGACCTGGAGATTTGCCTGTGGGACACTTCGACAGGGTGGATTGGAGGTCATTCATGGTGAATGGACGGGTCAGTGATTGTCGCTGGTCTAACGTTAACGTGGGTAGATTCAGTCGTGTCAAGAAGTGGGAGGTGTCCAGGCGCCTCTGTTCCTTAAGAGCCTGTGTGTCCGCAGGCCTGAGATTATATAGCCCAGAGTAATAGTCCAGAAAGGCCTCCTCAATGTGTGATGGGTTGCAAGCTGTTAGCCCCTGTGAGTCAGTAATAGAATGAATTAGAGTGCGGGCTTGCCGTTTACGTAGGTGTTTCAGGAGGAACTTGGAGGCCCTATCTCCATGCGCATACATTCTATTTTTCCAGGAGGCATATAATTTAGCTGATCTGACATTGAGAGCGTCTCTCAGTTTCTGCCTCAATTTGGAAAGAGTATCTAAGACTGTACGGTCAGAAGTATTTTTATGGTCCGTCTCCAAACGAGAGATTTCATCATAAAGTGTTTGAACCTCCTGATGCCGTTTTTTATTATGATATGACGCGATGGAGATAAGTTCACCTCTCAACACTGTCTTGTGGGCTTCCCAAAGAATTTGGGGAGATGTTTCGTGTGTATCGTTGAGTTGGAAGTAATGGTGAAGTGCGTCTGTAATACGTTTCCGCGTCATAGGGGAGTCAAGTAGGGAGTCGTTGAGACGCCAGGATCTGGATTTCAGTTCTGTCCCAGAGGTGGACATTGAGAGTAGTACTATATTATGGTCAGAATAAACATTGGGAATTATGTTTGCTTCAGATATCCGCGAAAGGCATAACCTAGGTATCAGAATATAGTCAATGCGGTGGTAAGACTTATGGGGGTTGGAATAAAAAGTATAGTCGCGCGTGGTCGGGTGCATATAGCGCCAAGAGTCAAGGAGATGCATTGAAGTAAGAATAGCCCGTATCCTAGCCAGATCTCTGGGTGTATATGTGCTCTTTCGTTTAGATGTATCCAGCATTGGCTCAAGCGCTATATTCAGATCCCCACCCACAATCAGGGTACCTTCTCTAAAGTTCTCTATTTTTTTTAGAGTAGAAACCAACCATTTTAAGAGTTTTTTATTAGGTGCATATAAACTGCATAGGGTTGTCAATGAGCCATTAAGGAGGCCCTTCACGCAGATATAGCGTCCCAAAGGATCCACCAGAGATTCTCGGTGTTGGAATAATACTCCAGACCGTAGTGCTATGGATACACCTCTTGATCCTGACTGAGTGGAGGTGGCATGGTACCAGGTGTTATATTGGCACCGCTCAAAATTCGGAATTTTGTCGGGCTTAAAATGGGTTTCCTGAAAGAACAGAATATCTGCTTTCTGTTTTCGTAGTCTATGCAGAGTCTGGTGTCGTGAGGCGGGTGAATTAAGGCCATGAGCATTGATTGTAGCAAATGTAATATTCTTACCGGTGTCAGGCATGTTGTAGTACTTGGCGATCGGCTGACATCCCTGGAGCTGGGTCGTGTTCCGTGCCTAGTAGGGACAGGGGATGGGTAGAGAGCGGGGGTAGAGAAAAAGAATCAGAAGAGAAAGAAGTCCTAGATAGAAGGAGAGAAGAAAATGAAGAAGTCTCAATTATCAAACAGTATGAACCAGTATAAAATTCAACATAGTTGGCTTGGACTATTGATAACCAACTCGAGGGGTTAGTTCAGAACGGAATTAACGTAAACAGCTGCATTATACATATCAAGTAGTATAAATTATGCGTAAGGGTTTGGTAGGAGAGGGTTATGGTTATGCAACGACCTCCGGAAAACAGAAGGTATATGTTTCCCTACTCCCAAGTATCGCCATAAGGCGGAGAGATTAACATGAACAATAACAGCTCTCTACCATGGCGAAAACGCATAAGTTGAGCGCGAATAAATGTAGGGTGAACCTGGGTAAGACTAGTAAAGAAATAATAAAATCTAAGGTAGTAAAGAAAGACATAAAATCAGTGTCAATCAGCTTATGATTGACTCCACTTTTCCAATGTTAAGTGACGAGGCGGGGGCTTTGGCGCTATTCTTCCCGGATATAGTTCAGGTGGCGTCGTCCGGGTCCTTGGCAGATGGTGATTTAGCGATCTTCCTTTTAATTCGTTGCGATTTCGGAGTTGCCTGTTGCCATGGTGTAGGGCCTAGGATGGGTTTTATCTTTGAAGCTGAGTGGAAAGCTTCCAGATCCGGGAATTTGTCAAGAGATATGTCCAAAGTTTCACCGGCCGCTTTCAGCTCTGTGGAGGTTCTGATGGTGAATCCCTGCCCATCCGCTGTAACAAAGATCCCAAACGGGAAGAGCCAGCGAAAGCGATATCCCTTCTGTAGGACTGCATTGGTAAAGGGTTTCAGTAGCCATCGTTTTTTCAAAGTAATGGCCGACAGATCTTGGAACAACTGGATTCGGGTACCTTCATAGGTTATCTCTTGTCGTTCCCGTGCTCTGCGGAGAACTAGGTTCTTTACACGGTAGTCCAGGAAACGGCACAGCACATGTCGGGGAGCTTCTCCTTGTTGTGGTTTAGGTCGTAGGGCTCTATGGACCCGCACCAATTCAATGTCCTGAGGGTCATGTTCAGAAAGTAAGTCTTTAAAGATCTCCACTCCAGCCTTTTCTAGTGCTTCATTGGCCACAGTTTCAGGGAGACCCTTAATCCTAATATTCTGCCGGCGTTCCCGGTTTTCATGGTCTTCAAGAGCAACATAGATGTCATGTATGTGGTGTTCATGCTCTTTAAGGCCCTCTAGGATAGCATTGGAGTGGTGTACAGTTGTTATTTGGGCATTTTCCAGTGACTCTAATCTGTGGCCTTGGTGCGTGAGGTCACGTTTAATCTCCGCTAGCTCTCGCCCTATCGGGCCGATAGCCTTGGCAAGGGCTCTCTTGATAAAGGAACGGGTCACCATTGGGTCTCCAGTTACACTACCTCCCTCTGAATCACTCTCCATGTCAGAGTCTGTGTCATCTGTGCAGGCCAGGACAGGCTTCTTGGTTGATTTAGGGGTGTCCTCCACGACGGCCTGTTTTTTAAGGAATTGGTCAACATCGGCTTGGGTTACAGCCTTTGCGGATTTAGGCACACTCTTGGGTGGTTTAATGGTCGTCTTTCCCATGGTGGTATCTGTGTTCACCGTGTGACGTATTTGTGCAGTTTAAGTCTATATGTCCCCTCTAATTGGTTATGGTCAGTTTAAGGATTCATTGGTCCAAATTGTGTCCAGTAGGACAGACAGCGGTGGAAAGGGAGTCTACAGGCACTGATATTGAAGCATCTGGTGCAGAGAGTGAAGGGCGCTTGCTGGGGGGTCCTCTGACCTCTTTGTTGTTGTGTATCAGGTTATCAGGTTTGTCAAAAAAAAAAAAAAAAAAAAAAAAAAAAAAAAGGTCCAGTTGACTAGTGGATAGGATTATCAGGGGTAATCCCCAGTATACAGTACAATGCCCAGTCTTATAAGCTGATCATATAGTGTCCCTTCAAGGCGGTAGTTCCCGGATGTGTGGGGGCTTCTCTCTGCGATAGATGGTATATGATGTGAGGGGTAAACAACGCTTCCACCTTCCCCAGTGTCCACTGACCTGTTGCCTCTTCACCCCACTATTGTAATCCCCTGTCACCACACACACAGCTCAGGCCAGCTACAGTTCTGTATTTCTAGGCCCAGTGCAGGCAGTGACAGGCTGTCTCTTATGGTTGAGGATCAGCCCTCACTTACCCTCTCCTGCAGCTCCTCCGGTCTGGATATGAGCGGTTCTGGGGGCTTTTCGGATGAATTATGTCACTCCAGGCAGGGTGTAAGTCTTCCTACTGCCACTGTTTGCAGGCTCCGATCCTTTCTATGCGGTAAGCTGGAGCGCAGGCCTCGGGTCCCGGAGCGGCCCCCAGCACTCCCGCCGGGTCACCGCTGGATTATGCGGTGGGGGCAGGGAGTCCCGGTCTCCTCGCTCACTCGCCGGTGTCCTCGGATCTTCAGACCGAGCGGCGAGCGATGTGCTTCTGAGTGCCCGCCGCTCCTCTCTAGTCACAGCACGTGCTGACGATCCGGCGCGGCCTAGCAGGGCGGGCGCCGCTGCAGCTCTGCCTCGTTGTAGCGGGGGCGGGCAGGGGATCCGGTCCTGTGGATCGTTCCACCGGTCAGATTGCTAAAAGAAGCGCCGTGACCGGTTCAGGGGGTAGTAGCTGTCTTGCTGTGGGTCCGATGGGTTCCGGTGGGTAGCCTGCGAGGGTGGATGGCTGTGATTCTGTATTCAGGCTGTGGAGCTCCTGGATACACGTCCTCCTCACATCGCGGCCATCTTGGACTCCCTGCAGACGGTGCTTAAGCTTCAAGCCCGAGCCGAAACAGGAGGCCTCAGACTTCTAACTGGAGCTGTGGCGGAACACTCGACACATCTTAGGGAAGGTGGCAGAACTAGGGAGCAGTGCCCGGGAGGGATCTTAATGGTGCCCAGGTCACACAGAAGCACCCTTGGCTACCAGTACCTGAGATTTGTGTACAAGCAGTGTGCGTGCAGGATGAAGTTAAGGACAGAGAACGTCTGAGGGAGAGACAGAGAGGAGGAGAAGAAGGGGTCTTCCAGGTAAGAGAAGCTATTTGGGAACTGAGGAGCCGACGAAGGTTCGACGAAGGTTCATCCCAAACAGTACACCGGACACCGGAGTCCTCACCTGCTGGAGAGCTCCAGGCTCAGCAGAAAATCTGGATCACCGTGGAGACAACAGGCTCCCGGGCACCTGCGCAGTCAATATCAAGGGAGGCGGACACCACATTACGAGAGATAGCGGCAAGCCATAGAGGGTTATCCCGCAGACAGCAAAGGTGAGAGAGCACAGGAGGCCAGGCCAGGTTTCACACAGACTGGAAGAGTAGTGAAGGAGGAATATCTAACAAAGCCACATGGAGACACCCCGTTCATTTGCCACTACCTAGGCCAACTGCCTATGCTTACAGACTGTGTTGTATTGTGAACTGTGCTTTTTTCCTGAATTGTTTACAGTAAAGTACTCGGGAGAGTGACTTTGCCTCCGTGTCTTTGTGCTACCAAAATTCAACCTTTTTACTTAGAGCAATGCTGCCCCGGAGGACCAGCTCCACCTGTAGGGAGCTTTGCCATCCTTGCCGCGATACCATCACCCTCCGGAGGATAGGCGGTGCTGGTGATCCATCACCAGGTACTACAGGTGGCGTCATGTGACAATAACTCTTATCCCCTGTACATAACCCCTTATTGAAGTGTCACCCAGGCCACGGGCTCAGGCACCGCCACTCGTGACATCCCCGTGAACCCCTCTGAGCCTGATACCCGAGTACCCCGAGCCTGGGGCTCGACATGTCCAGGACACACAGAAGCACACGTGGCTACCAGTACCTGAGCTCTGTGCTGTGGAGGGCGTTGAGAGCCTGGGGAGCAGAGTGATGACCCGCTCACCTCAGATGAAAGTTACCCCTTATAACACCGAGAGAAGAGACCCACCAGATACTGTGACACTTAGAAGGGAGACTAAGGGCACCAACCGTGGCTAAACTGTACCAACCTGGCACTGGAGAGATAGCAAAGTACCGGAGACTGGCAGAGAGTGTACCCAGTGGCCATGTTTAACACCAGAGTAAAAGTAACGGAACTGCAGCTGTGGTGTGAGAAACTTTTATTTGCGGCGACCATCAGCCACAGAGGCCACCTATGACACCGGAGGTACTGCTGACTGAGTGACCAACTGCTGAGGTACGAGCTGGGGGAAACCACTTCACTGCCCAGGGGACTGCACTCCACCTGCAGAGTGCAGGACCATCTAAGCTGCCGTTCATCATCCCCAGAGGCTCTGGTGCTAATAGGTGCATATGTTAGATGATCAGATCAGCTGACATTATTTTATTATTATTATTATTTATTTATTTATAGAGCACCATTGATTCCATGGTGCTGTACATGAAACTAACAGTGACAGACCGATACAGAGGGGAGAGAGAGGACCCTGCCCTTGCGGGCTTACATTCTACAGGGAAATGGGGGGAGAGACAGTAGGTTGGGTGTGCTCTGGTGGTGGTGGAGCCCCGGGTCCGATGGTAGTGGAGCGCCGGGTCTGATGGTGGTGAGGTGGCATTGTGGTCATTACAGGTTGGGGGCTGTTCTGAAGAGATGGGTTTTCAGGTTCCGCTTGAAGGTTCCAAGTATGGAGGACAGTCTGACGTTTTGGAGTGCAGAATTCCAGATAATGGGGGATGCTCGGGAGAAGTCTGGCAGGTGGTTAGATGAGGAATGTACAAGTGTGAAGGAAAGAAGGAGGTCTTGGGAGGATCGAAGATCACGAGTTGGATGATATCGGGAGATTAGTTCAGAGATATATTGAGGGACAAATAGTGGACGGCTTTGTAAGTCAATGTTTCTAGTTTTAATTGGATACGCTGGGGGATTGGGAGCCAGTGGAGGGATTTGCAGAGGGGAGAAGTGGAGGAATAGTGAGGAGAGAGGTGGATTAGTCTGGCAGCAGAGTTAAGGACAGATTGGAGAGGTGCAAAAGTGTTAGCAGAGAGGCTACAGAGGAGAAAGTTGCAGTAGTCGAGATGGGAGATGATGAGGGCATGCACTAGTAGTTTAGTAGATTGAGGGTTGAGGAAGGGACGGATTCCGGAAATATTTTTGAGTTAGAGGCGGCAGGAGGTGGCAAGGGCTTGGATGTGCGGTTTGAAGGACAAGGCAGAGTCAAGGGTTGCTCCGAGGCATTGGGCAAAGTGTGATGTCATTTATTGTTGTGATAGATAGGTCTGTTAAAGAAGGTGTGTGAGATGGAGGAAAGATGATGAGTTGGGTTTTGTCTACATTGAGTTTTAGGAAGCGAGAGGAGAAGAAGGAGGATATGGCTGATAGACACTCTTGGATTCTGGACAGGAGAGAGGTGACAACTGGGCCAGAGGTAGATCTGAGTGTCATCAGGTGATACTGGAGCCATGGGACTTTTATGAGTTGTCCCAGACCAAGGTTATAGATTGAACAAAGGAGGGGCCCCAGGACAGAGCCTTGAGGGGCCCCAGCAGAGAGGGGATGGGGCGAGGAGGTCGCGTGGGAGTGGGAGACACTAAATGTGTGGTTGGAAAGGTAGGAGGAGATCCAGCAGATGGCAAGGTCAGTGATACCAATGGAAGAGAGGATCTGTAATAGGAGGCAGTGGTCGACTGTGTCGAATGCAGAGGACAGGTCAAGAAGGAGTAGGACGGAGAACTGTCTGTTAGTTTTGGCCGCAAGTACGTCGTTAGTAATTTTGGTCAGGGCAGTTTCAGTGGAGTGTTGGAGGCGGAAGCCGGATTGAAGGTTGTGAAAGAGAGAGTTGGATGAGAGGTGGGATGAGAGTACAATGTGGACATGCTTTTCGAGAAGTTTGGAAGCGAACGGGAGTAGGGATATGGGCCGGTAGCTGAATGTAGAAGTGGGGTTAAGGGATGGCTTCTTTAAGATAGATGTAATTGTTGCATGTTTGAAAGCTGAAGGAAAGGTACCAGAAGTTAGTGATAGGTTGAAGAGGTAGGTTCGAGCTGGGATAAGTGTTATGGTGAGGTTGGGGAGGAATTGGGATGGTATGAGGTCCAGTGCACAAGTGTTGAGATGTGATCTGGAGAGGAGGTGTTCTCCTTCGATCATGGAGGGAGGAGGGTAGGAGGGTTAGTTGGAGAGAGGAGTTGTCTGGTACATATGGGTGTTGCGGTGGTTGGGTAGCAAAGACTTGTCTGATCTGATCAATCTTGTTGGTAAAGTATGTTGCTAATTCTTCTGCAGAGATATTAGAATTAGGATGGGGCAGTGGGGGGTGGAGGAGGGAGTTAAATGTGTTGAATAACTGCCTGGGGTTGTGGGACAAAGAGAATATGAGTGTAACGAAGTAGTTCTGTTTAGTGGTGGTGAGTGTTGACTTGAATTTGAGAAGTGCTTGTTTGAATGCTGTGTAGTCTTCATGCGAGTGTGTTTTCTTCCAGCGCAGAATTTTAGTAGAGTCTGTGTGCCAGGATTGTCTGTTCGTTTGTCGTGTTCTGCCATGAATGAGAGGGGCAACTGCATCAATAGCTGATGTGAGTGTAGAGTTGTAGTAAGCTGTGGCATTATCTGTGTTGTGGAGTGAGGATATAGATGAGAGAGGTAAAATGGCGTTGGAGTGTGTGTGAGCATCAAAATGTGTGAGGTTTCTGTGAGGGTGTGTGAGTTAGTGGAGATGGGTGGCAGGTGAGGAGGACAAGGCTGAGAAAGTAAGTAGATGGTGGTCAGGGAGAGGGAGAGGGGAGGTTGTGGGTTTAGTTAGGGAGCAGAGGCGGGTGAAGATGAGGTTTAGTATGTGTCCAATTGTGCGGGTGGCTGTGGAAGACCATTGAGAGAGGCCAAAGGATGAGGCAAGTGACAAGAGCTTGAAGGCTGTTGAACGGTGGGTGTCAATGGGGATGTTGAAGTCGCCCATTATGATGGTGGGAATGTCAGCAGAGGGAAAGTATAGGAGCCAGATGGAGAATTGTCAAAGAAGGCAGTGGTCGGGCCTGGGGAGTCGATAAATGACGGCCACTTGTAGGTTGGAAGGAGAGTAGATACAGACAGAGTGCGCTTCAAAAGATGAGAGGATAAGGGAGGTGGAGGAATCGGGTTGAAGGTGCAGTTGCTAGAGAGGAGCAGACCCACTCTTCCACCGTGTTTGTTACCAGTGCAAGGTGTGTGGGAGAAATTAAGTCCACCGTAACACAGCGTAGCTGGGGAGGCTGTGTCGGAGGATGACAGCCATGTTTCTGTGAGGCCCAGGAAGGAAAGTCTACTAGAGGTAAAGAGGTCGTGAATGAAGTGGAGTTTATTACAGATGGAGCGGGCATTCCAGAGCACTCCAGAGAGAAGTGGCGGTGGAGAGGGGGTCAGTGGAATATGTTTATAATTTAGGAGATTGCGGCTGTTTCTTGCAGGTGTGGGGTGATAGGAGGGAGGAATAGTGGTGAATGTTGGCTGTGGAGGACCTGGGTTGGGAGATATGTCCCAGCGGATAGCAGCAGCAAGGAGAGTACAAGGAGAGAGCAAGCAGGTGGGAGAATGAAAGTGGTCGGCTTGTTTTGTGTTTCATGTGCAGGGGATGATGCCAGCTCAGGCATGAGGTCGCATCAGCGGGAAGGAGGCGATTAAGGATGTACTATTATGCCCTTGGTCCTGAAGGGGTTAAAATATAAACAACTTTCTGAGAAAATGCTATTATCTTTCCATTAAGGTTATGATTTATACCCATTTGTACAATGTGCATAGACATAAAGCTCCCAATCAGTGCGGTAGGTGACTAAAAGTCAGCAGGTCAAGTAGTCTTTTAGTGATAATCTCTTGCTGATAAAACAATAATTTTATAAACATTTGACTTAGCAGCCCAGTTAGTGACACATTGCTGGAATCAGGGTGTCGGTCTCTACATTTTACTGCTCTCAAAGTAGATTTCAAAACTCTGCTTACAGATTACATGAAATATTATCTAGTACATGTACTTTGCCTCACCTGCAAGCACAGTAAAACACATACTCCAACAAATCAAGCTTCCTCAATCATGTCGACTTCACTATGTATTGTTGTTTTGGTAAACTGTGAGACACACCCATGATCTTAAACACCTTAGATCTTGAGCAAAGTATGTTAGTGACCTTAAGTTACCAATAAAATGCCTCCTATGTTCATCTTTGATGTATTTTCCCTCCTGTTCACATAGTATCTAATACAAGTTTCACCACAGAAAGAAATGAACTTACAGCTGCTTTTTTGTGGTCTACGTCAAAGTTGTATGTAGGACGCTAACCGCTCATCAAACACCTAATCAGCAGGTTGAGAGCCAGAAAATAATTGTCCATACTAATAGCTAGGACAGGTTACAGCCAGCTAGGAAAATAATTAAAAAAGAAGTCTCATTCTGTAAAAGAGGGAAGGGCAGGAATGTTCTCAGAGCTTCCTGGGTGTGGATCAGATTGTGTAACCTTAGCTGTCTCATGTACTCATCATATCTCCTCTGCTACAGTACATCATCATTGACAGGAATCAGGTTACTTCTTAAGACTAGGTGTGAGTCACAGTCGGATATTTATCAGTACTTTCCTCACTCTACCTGTGATCCTTAAGTATTTCACCAGATTTAGCAACACAAGGAGTCTACAATATTAACAAGGGTCATCTAGAATTCAGGTACCAAGACAATGGAAGATAAAGATGTAAAGAGAGCCAATGGCTCCCATTCTGAAGACGGCAATGAAAGTTTCCATCAAAATTCTGCAATCTCAAGTATTGATGAAACTCCAGAGATTCCAAATAGCCCTGGATTGGACGAGGGAGGTGTGAAGACAACAATCCTGAAAGGTAGTCCTGGAGCAACAAGTATGAAATTTAATCGTCTGAACCTTTATGGTGGATCCGATACAAAACCTCCTGGAAGTCCTGGACATGAGAGTAGAGAAAACCGGAGGTCTGTTCGTATAAGTGCTGGATCCAGTATAGATTCTGATGACGTCCTCTGCGATTCAT
This sequence comes from Allobates femoralis, assembly GCA_033576535.1. NCBI lineage: Eukaryota > Metazoa > Chordata > Amphibia > Anura > Aromobatidae > Allobates > Allobates femoralis. The sequence goes on along the minus strand of JARQOC010000009.1, from coordinate 138,217,362 downwards.
GCATCGATGACAAAAAGAAAGCTGTTAAGTCCTGTCTGGTTTGCCAGACTTCCTTTTGTGAACCTCATCTTAAACCCCATCTGGAAGGAGCTGCCTTTAGGGACCATAAGTTGTTGGATCCCATTAGGGACTTTGAAGCCAGAAAATGTCAACTTCACAGCAAGACAATGGAGCTGTTTTGTCAAACAGACCAAACGTGCATCTGCTACCTGTGTATGTTCCAAGAACACAAGAATCACAATACCGTGACAGTGGAGGCTGAGAAATATGTAAAAGAGGTAAGAGTTGATTTCGGGTTTATTCTAGGGAACTACTGTATGATAATTAGAATTAGGATAAGCTAAAAAGTCCAATGATTATAAATATGGCAACTAGAGGTGGGAAAAAAGTCATCAAGACATTGGGAGATTTTGAGATGGTTTCCGTCCTAAAATATGTTAATTTTCAATATTTGCTCTTTATAGGAGCAAAAAATTATTAGAGGAATGATACACAAGTGGGTTGACTTGACTCATGTAGACTTAAAGGGGAAAAAAAAATGTTAATGATCATCCACTATTTTCTAAAAATCAAATACTATGTCCCAATTGGGCCACGACTAAGCTTCCCTGGACTTCAGAATAGCAAATGTATCTGTTTATCAAGAGAGAAACTCTGGCAATCCCTTGGTTGCCGCCATTCAATTGGCGTTAATTACAGTGAGTACATTTTAATAAAACCATATTTCTGAATTAATCTCTATTATAATTGTATTACAGCGATAGCTCCAGGTTCAGACTCACATTAACGCTAAATAGCCCCCAGACATTTGACATCGTAACGTTTATAATACTCCAGATATGTTCTTTCTGCTGTTTATGATGATTTAATCATTATAATCGTGTTCCTCATTCTGTTTTAATTTAATTGGAAGCTTCTAGTCTATTGTGATAATATTTAATTCATTTAGATGGAATAAATTATTAAAAGTAACATGTTAAAAAGTGAAAAAAAATAACATTGAGAAATAATTACAATTGTCAGAGTCATATGAGTCTCACACTCCTAATAACACACTGAATTAATAGCTACATGGTAATTTTCCTGTCTCTAACGATTAATCTTACAACAATGAATAACAATCATTGTATACATGGATGATTTCACTCTGTAAATATCAAAAAGGAAAAGTGACAATTTTTGGGGATTTTTTTTTTTGTAAAATTAATACATTCGAAAGTTGATGATAGGGATGTTCCATTGAGGAATGTACGGTTTAGAAGAGGTTAATGCATATTCAGCTGTGGTCCTGTCTGAACAGACCATAGACTGAGGGCGTCTCCTTTATTACGACATTTCATGAATACCTGTGTGTAATAACTAAAATCTATGGCTGTTGTGCTGCCACACCCTGGGCGTGCCCGTGCATTGTGCAGACAAGGCGCTTGCCTGTAGCGTAGTCCGGTGTGTTAGCAGTTAGTTACGCACAATGACAACTGCTAAATCCCACCTAGAGGAGGTGGTAGTTGACAACTTGCAGTTGCTGCCTGCAACCATTTTATCTTTGCTTCTTTCCGTCAAAGCCTCAGGCATAAAAGCTAGATGGATCCAGAAATATTGCAGCAAAGCTAAGGTGGTGAAATACAGTAAAGGAACAAAAAGACTATATGATCATTGAAAGGGAACCTGGCAAGTCCTTTATGCCCTCCAACACAGCAGCATTCACATTTGAACATCAAATTTCCCTCCCTAACAAGCCTATATAACCTAATTCTCTAAAATCAATGTATAAAAAAACATTAATTACCTCCATTTTTCATAAGCCAAATAGGGCTTTGACAAGTAAAAGGTGACGGCTGTGCAGTCAGAGTCGGTATCCCTTTTGGTGGAGTCGGAGTCGGTTTAGGGAAATTGATGAGTCGGAGTTGGATGCTTGGCTTATTGACTCCACAGCACTGGTTTTTACACCTCTGCAGATGTGATAACATGATTTCCAAGAGTGGGCATCATGACTTAGGCTGGTTTCACACCACGATTTTTCCCTGTCAGGTTCTGTCCGGTGTTTTGCAGGATGCACCGGGCAGAACCTTACAGCCCTGGACAAACAGAACCGGAGGGAAAATATGCCCTCCGATTCTGTTTTGTGCTGGAATCAGCGGCTGCTGCTGTCCAGTGCTAAAATTTCACTATAGTGGCTGGAGGAGAGCTAGCCGCAGTGCTGAAATTTCAGCTGCGGCTCTTTCAGCTGCGCTGTCCAGGTGCTGAATGAGCGCAGCTTGAATTTCAGAGCTGAAGCTTGTTCAGCACCCGGTGTCCGGCAATGGTTCATTTTTCTGCTGTATCCGGCGCGATACGGAGCCCATAGACTCCCATGTTATGGGTGCCGGATCGCCCTGGATCCAGGAGAACCTGGGAGGATCCGGTTTTGTTCGATTTTTGCCCCGGACACAAAAAATGCTGTATGCTCTGATTTTGTGTCCAGGGCAAAAAACGAAATAAACTGGATCCAGCTGGACAGACACCAAACCAGATGGCAAATAACGGACATCCGGCCCCATCCGGAACCATAGGGATACAATAGGGGCAAAATCAGATCCGGGGCTGTCTGGTTCACACCGGACAGCCCTGGATCTGAAAAATCATGGTGTGAAGCCAGCCTTACTTCTGAAAATTCTGCACATGTGCACAGCTCATTTCAGCTGCATCATTGCGCCTCTGAAGCTTGGTGTACGCGCCCGGCTTCAGTGAGGCACAATGTGCATAATTGTAAAAACATCTTCTGCACTCCCGATAAAGGGCAGTGCGCCTCCCTGAACTGGGTTGTGATCACCTGGCTTGAGAGGCGTACTGACACTGCTGGAATGAGCTGCGTGCATGCGCAAGATTTCCAGGAGAAAGGCCTGACGCCGGCTCATAGAAATTATGTTATCACATCCACAGAGGTGTCATAAAATGGTAAGAGGCAGTCTAGTCTGAAGACACAACACCCATACAACTAGTTATAGCACTAATTTGCATACGAAAAATGGAGGTAATAAATATTTTTTTATACATTGGTTTTAGAGAATGATGTTATTTAGGGCTTGTTAGTAAGGGAATTTTGACGCACACATGTGACTGCTGTGGGCTTGGTTGGCATAAGGGATTTGACAGGTTTCCTTTAAAGTTACAATGTGCTTATATTTTTAAGGTACAGGTTTAAAGGGGATTGTCCTTGAATTCAGGGTATAATCAATAAAAACCTCTCAGACCAAAGCTGCACTTAGCGCTGTGTCTTCTGCCAGTCACAGGGCATCAATATCACATGATCGCCACAGTAAATCTGCATCTTCCAATCGACTCCAGCTATACATGTCATCTAAACATGAATAAACATCTCTTACTGGTGGCAGCAGTCACATGATGCCTCTTGCCATTGACAATAGGAGACGGGTGGGGGACACGATCTGGAAGCAGCTCCATTTTTGAGATACGTGTGTTTTTTCTTGTATGTAATTTTACACAAACTTGGAGACAAATACGTTAGACTTTGATAAGTAGAGGAGAATCATTTGAATATGTTTAATGCAATGTGATAACTGTCCCCAGTCACAGAGGAAGAATTTGATGCTATACTACATCTTCCATGCCGCCTACTAGAATCCGTCATTCATAATACTGATTTTCTTATGTGAGATGGAAGGTTGGGCCCTCTCAAGTCTCAGGCTCCTTCTTGCATGCTAATTGGTCCAGCTTTAGTCTTCAAAGATTAATAACTGGAACATTGGTCAAAGCTTCTCAGGTAGATACAAATAAACAGGGGTGTAACTACAATAGGTGCAGGGGCTGCAATCACACCTGGGCCCTGGAGCCTAGGGGGCCCAAAAAGTCTCTTTGGCCAATAGAAAAAAGTTATTGCTACAAAGATTTACAATAATTGGGCGCCCTGTTAGAACTTTCGCATTGGGGCACATGAGCTTCAAGTTATGCCACTACAAATAAAGGTACTTCTATTCCGTTAATTTGGATAAAGGGTCTTCTTTAGCACAGGGTAATGGTCCCCCAAATGCATTGCTGAGTAATGTGAGTAATCATTGCTAAGGCTGCCTTCACATCACGATTTTTAGGCATCCGAGTGTATCCGTGTCAAATCGGATACAGTCGGATGCGATTTTGCCTCCCATGTATCCCTATGGGGCTCAGATGTCCTCGGATGTGTGTCTATTGCCATCCGATTTTTGCACTATCCATAACTTTCTGACTTTGTCATGGAGCCAAAATCACAGACTGCTGCGATTTTGGTGTCCGTGACTAAAATCAGACATCACGGATGTCGGATCCGTGATGGTCCGTAGGACTACACAATGGTAGCCTATAGACATTGGATCCGAGTCTAAATCGGATCCGATGTCGCCTCCATAGTTATGTACCGAACGTGCCCAGAGGCAATGCTCAGTGCATAACCCTGCATCTTCTCTATCTGTTCCTGTCTGTCCCTGTATCTCCCTCCTCCATCTCCTCTCCCCCGTATTCTTTATCCTATCCCCCCTGTCTTATCCCCTGTCCTTTCCCCTCCGGTATATAAAAAATAATAAAACTCCTCCCGAAGGATACATCACCTTTCCGGCGGCTTCGGGGATACGACAGTCTCCATTTGCCGGGTACAGGACCTCTTGTGATGTCACAGAGCCGATCAGCTGACGTGGGACAGACAGGGACAGACAGGGAAGATGCAGGGAGAACAGGGAGAGACAGGGACCACAGGATCCACACGGATCCTGCATAGACACGGATACGGATGGCTATTTGCCATCCGAATGCAGGATCTGTGGCTGTCCAGAGGATCCGACCAAAACATGGATCCCCACGGACAGCCAAAAATCGTGATGTGAAGGCAGCCTAAGGAGTCAAAAGGGTTTCCCTATTTAATGATCTACATCTGTCCCTGTATAAGTGTGTATACTAAAATAGCTTTGTAGCTGTCAATCAATTATTTAAGACAACCGACTGGATTGCTAAAAGAAGGTGGAGCAAAGAAATCAGTAAATAACATCCACGTTAGGCTAGGACCACATTAGCATTGTGGCATCCATCTTGAAGGGTGCACTGATCAGCTGCATTAACGCAGGGTTACCGTAGTGCAACGCTGTGTTAATGCTGCCATAGAGTTATATAGGAAACGGGATGCCAAGTCCATGCAAACGTGTGCACACAAGTGCCTGTGTTTCAAATCTAGCACTTTTTCCAGCGGACAGCTGAACGCTGCAAGCGATTTCAAATGCAGGCACTTTTGTGTACGTTTGCATGCGCTGGGGATCTGCTCACTCCTATTACTCTATGGCACCATTACATTGCGGTAACCCTGTGTTAGGCCAGGGTCACATTCCCGTTTTTTTTTCAAAATCCTGATCCGGTTTTGAGCTTTCAAAAAGCTCAAAACCGGACCAGGAAACGCTCCTCATAGGAGCCCATGCAAAACACCGGATGGCTTCACAAGCCATCCGGTGGCCGTATCCGGCACTGCTGCCTGCGTTAAAAATCATGCAGGCAGCAGTTTTCGCGGCGGTTCCCTGTACCGCTGTGCAGTAACCGGATGGCTCAGGATGTGTAATCCTGAGCCATCCGGCAACTGCATAGTTTGCTCATCCCGGCTATTGCCGGGATAAGCAAACTGTCCTATGTCTATTAAAGTGTTAAATTTAGTGCCTAAAGGGATGTTTCAGGTCTGTAGGGGGATCTTAGACCCCCCTACAGACCGGCCGCCCACTCTGGTGGGCTTCTACTGTAAAGTCCACATGGCACGGGCTCCTCTGAGCTCCGTGCATGTTCCCCTACCTCCCGCCCCCCGTATCTGTACAGAGGGGTGCCTGCACCCCTCTGTTAGAATTATCCCTAAATGTGGCATCAACAGATTACAGTAATAAATTTCTATAGTTACGGCATTCTTCAAGTTCTTTCAGGATTCCTCTATGGGCAGGGCTTTGTTCTTCTGCCGCCGCCCATGGAATGATGATGCCCGCCTCCTCTGGCCTTCACCCTGTGTTTTCAGGGCGGCCGCGTCATGAAAGGGGCGGGGCTACGGAATGACTCGAACGTAGCCACGCCCCTTTCATGACGCGGCCGCCCTGAAAACACAGGGTGAAGGCCAGAGGAGGCGGGCATCATCATTCCATGGGCGGCGGCAGAAGAACAAAGCCCCGCCCATAGAGGGATCCTGAAAGAACTTGAAGAATGCTGTAACTATAGAAATTTATTACTGTAATCTGTTGATGCCACATTTAGGGATAATTCTAACAGAGGGGTGCAGGCACCCCTCTGTACAGATACGGGGGGCGGGAGGTAGGGGAACATGCACGGAGCTCAGAGGAGCCCGTGCCATGTGGACTTTACAGTAGAAGCCCACCAGAGTGGGCGGCCGGTCTGTAGGGGGGTCTAAGCCCCCCCTACAGACCTGAAACATCCCTTTAGGCACTAAATTTAACACTTTAATAGACATAGGACAGTTTGCTTATCCCGGCAATAGCCGGGATGAGCAAACTATGCAGTTGCCGGATGGCTCAGGATTACACATCCTGAGCCATCCGGTTACTGCAGTGCGGTTTTCTGCACACATTTTTGTAAAAAAATGTGTGTGCCCGGCATTGCATTCACCGCATCCGGATCCGGATGCGGAGAATGCAATTCTTGTTTTAAATGTGACCCTAGCCTCAATGCTGCTGTATGGTGGTCCGGTCAGACAAATGCCACAAATCTACTGTGGACGTAGCCTTAGGCCTCGTGCACATGCTGATTATTTGATGAGTTTTTTACCTCAGGATTTGTAGCCAAAACCAGGAGTGGATAATTAAATACAGAAGTGGTGCAGGTGTTTCTATTAGACTTTTCCTCTGATTGCTCCACTCCTGGTTTTGCCCACAAATCCTGAGGTAAAAAACTCAGCAAATACTGAACGTGTGCACGTGGCCTAATACTGCATATTTTCCCAGCAGTCTACATTGAATATATCAATATGCACAGCTCAGCTTTCCTTTTCTTTACCATACTGCCTGCAGATTGTGAAGGATTTCCAAGCTGACAGCTTCCCTTTAAGAAAGTTCAACATAATATTAATATGTATAGAAAAGAGAGAGGAGAGAGCACACATAAAAAAAAACCCGGTGGTCAGTCTAGTGGGAATTTGTTTGTGGTGGTGGGTTGCATTGGCCGCTCATCTTCCATTGTTGTGCACCCAAGCACAATGCTGGTGTATTGCTCCGCTGTGTGGATGTGGCCCCAGGTTCGTTCTTCGTCTCCTTCCTGGTCCGGATCACGTGGGAAACTCCGGTCACTTGACTGCCACATCAACGTGACAACACCACAGGTCTTTCAGCCGGCTCAGAGGACGTCTCCTACGTGCAGCAGCTCCAGCCACACACCCCACAAGGGGGATTTTTACTTTGATTGAAAGATAGATTTGTGGTCAATGTGGAGCGCTCATAAGTAGTGAGACAAGGATATTGTATTATGCTTAGGCACTCAACTTTATTAATATGACATACCACTACATGTTTCTACAGCATACCGTTATCTTCCTCAAGTGAGAACTCCATATTGACCACAAATCTATGTGTCAATCAATGTAAAAATCCCCTTGTGGGGTGTGTGGCTGGAGCTGCTGTATGTCGGAGACATCCTCTGAGCCGGTTGAAGGAACTGCCATGATGTCACGTTGACGCGGCAGTCACCACGTGATCCGGCCCAGGAAGGAGATGAGGAACGAACCCGGGGCCACGTCCACACAGCGGAGCAATGCACCGCTAAGAGGAGGAGAACTATACTAGATTTCTAATTGTATGGATTTGCTAATATTATTATGAATTACACCTACTACATATTGGCATAGAATCGTGGAGATGGGAATTACTCTTAAAAACACTCCATGCTCATTTCCTGCAGTGGCACTTTTCCCATGCTGTCTCTCCTGGTGGGTCACATAATATTGTTATATCATGTGACCGCTGCAGGTAATCGTCTTCCATTGATTGGCTGAAACCAGGAACACTTATGGTACCTTTACACGCGGCAACATTTCTAGGGTGTCAACAGGTAACTTACAGGTTGCAGTGAAATCATGGAGACATTATTCCATTTGTACACAGCAACAGATAGAACCTTGTCTCCATGATTTCACTGCAGCCAGTAAGTTACCTGTTGACACCCTAGAAATGTTGCCGTGTGTAAAGGTACCATAATGGTTGTAGCCAATTATTATGGGGGTTCCCCTGAAACACGTCTGGTGTTTCTGCTCCCCCATGTGGGATTGTGTGATGTTTTTATAAATTTTACACCTAATAAAGAAGGCTCTGAATAACTTGACTTTGGCTCCAGGAAAATCTTCTATTCATGTTGATCAGTGGCAGCCAATCCACTTCACCAGGAACCCAAGGAACCGTGAGTAATCGTGGTTGAGCAACTATTCCCCTTACCCTTACCCTACTATACAGAACAGGAATGGTGCCTCTCCAGGTTGTAAAGAGTGTCTTTATTTGTATTTTTATCCATTCAAGTGATTAAAGGAGGCCAGTCATATTGTACATGCAGTCCAATCTGTGTACAGCACAGTACAGAAATGGAGAAGCTGAGTAGAATGATTGATATATAACTTTGATTAAAGGGTATATCTGGGATTTAAAAAAAAAAAAGATGTACCTAAGTACTAACAGGCAAGTAGTTACCAACCACCTGCCTGTTGTGCCCGGCGTCATTCAAGCCAACACAGAGCGGAGTAAGACCGATTCTGCCGGCAATTCAACAGAGCGACGGCTTCTCTATTCTGTTGATGGATGTCATAGCCAACTTCATGCTTATTGACAGTCAGACAGTTAGTTAAAAAAAAGCCACCACTCTGTTGACGACGACATTTTATCGCCGGCATGAGCAGTCTGTTATGGCAACGAGCACAACAAGCAGATAGGTAGCAACTCCCTGCCTGTTGGTGCTTGATCATATTTTTTTTAAATCACAGATATTTCCTTTATGCATAACTTGCATTAATTGAAACCCCTCTTGATTGACTGCATAAGTCAAGTGGGTAGTACTGCCAGTGATTGACAGCTGTCTTTGCATGCACAGTCATATAGGGAAGACTGTCAATCACAGAGTAGGACTGCCCCCTGGACTCATGTGGTGCCCTGCCAAGCAGGTGTCACAGAGGGGTACTGCACCCGTAAAGGAGGTGCAGATACTCCAACTGCAGGTAGACCTAGGATGGTGGGAGGAACCCTATCCCAGCACTCCCACACTAGCTTACAGGAGTTTACGGGAGGTTACCCAGGAGGCAATAAAAATACCTGTAGGGGGAACAAGAAGGATCTTGAGAGAGGGCTTTGGAGAAGTGAGTCTGGATCAGATAAGAAGCGTCTGAGACAGGCTAGGTCACTCGGCTGAGGGACCAGGAGGGATGGAAGAAAGAGAACGGGATTAAGGAAAAAGAAAGGAAGCTTTTCCAGGAGAGAGCAGCCAGTCTGAGAAAAAGGGCCGTCGGCAGGTCTCCCAGACAGCTTACCGGGCACCAGAGCCCGCACCTGTGGGATACTTTAGGACCACAGAGAATCCGGAGTCCCGTGGAATCTTCAATTCTCCTGGGCACCAGAGCGTACTGAAAGAGGGTACCAGGCACCGTCAAAGGAATGAGCGGCCAGCCAGTAGAGGGTTACCCGACGGCCGCGAAGGTGAGAGAAGAAAGGAGGTCAGGCTGATTCCAAGTCACCAGGCTTCATAATTTAACTGGAAAGCAGGAAAGGAACAGACGAGGTTAGAGCACGAAGACACACACTGAGGGTTCCACCATACCACCTGGGATCCACCTGCAGCCACCCGTAAAGTTACCTGTCCTCATGCCATCAGGAGTGCTGAACTGTAACTTTGTATACTACCAATGCAAATGACAGTAAAGTACCCGGAGAAAAGTGAATGTGTCTCTGCTGTGTTTTCCCTTGCATGAACTTGTTCCCTCATACAGGAACGCTTCCCCGGAGGTCCAGCCCTACCTGTAGAGGACTTCACCAAACTAGCCGCATTAGCATCTACCTCCGGCGGACTGTGGCGGCGCTGGTGGCACATCACCAGGAGCTATAGGTGGCGTCACAACAAACTTGTATATAGTGTCGAGCCCCAGGCTTTGGTGTACTCGGGTATCAGGCGGCAAGGGTTAACTGCTGTGTCACGGGGAATGGTGGCCGCGCCTGATCCCGTTTCCTTTGGGACTATTCTTTTGAAAAAGGGGTTTATGTACAGGGGATTATATACAGTTTGTTGTCGTGACGCCACATGCAGTTTCTGGTGAGTTGCACCATCGCCGCCACAGTCCGCCGGAGGTAGATGGTATCGCAGCTAGGATGGTGTAGTCCTCCACAGGCAGGACTGGACCTCCGGGGCAGCGATTCTGTGAAGAACAAGTTCATGCAAAAAAAGATGCAGCAGAGTCAAATTCACTTCACTTTGGGTACTTTAGTGGAAACTTTAGCAGCATTGGTTACAGTTCTCAGTTCAGCATTCAAATATTATAGCAGGTAGGTAATGGGTGGCTGCAAGCGGATCCCAGGTGGTATGATGGATGTGTGTGCCTTCTTTCCCGTCTATTCCTTCCTGCTTCCCAATAATTTTTATGAAGCCCGGTGACTTGGAATAAGCTGGACCTCCGTTCCTCCTTTCACCCTCGCTCCCGTCGGATCACCTTCTACTGGCCAACCACTGAACCATCAAGCGGTGCCTCGTACCCTCTTTCGGTTGCTCAGGTGCCTGTGGTGGCCTGTAGACTCCCCAGGACTCCGGATTTTCTGTGGTCCTGAAGTATCCCACAGGTGCGGCTTCCGGGACCTGGTAAGCTGTCGAGGAAAGACCTTCTCAAGTCCTAGCCTTTCATTCTCCTCGATGACCTGCAGGCAAAGACCTCCTTGTTCCCTCTAGAGGTGATTTTATTCCCTCCCGGGTACCTCCCACCGTGTGATCTAGTGTGGGGTGCTGGTTTATGAGTTCCACCCACCATTCTAGAATCTGCTTGCAGCTGGAGTATCTGCACCTCTTTTACAGGTGCAGTACTCCTCTGTGACGCCTGCGTGGCGGGGCGCCACAATAGCATCCCCTGTAAATACACCCCCTTTTCAAAGATATACCCAGGACACGGGTCAGGCGCAGCTACCACTCCCTGTGACAACAGGAGCGTTAACCCATGCAGCCTGATATTCAAGTACCCCAAAGCCTGGGCTCAACACTCATATGCTACAAACTTCAGGGATTTTACTGAATCTCTACACTATTCTGCCTGCAGATCAGATGCCATTTTCAGGACAATAAATTACGGTACCTATATGGAGGGGCTGTCCAGCAGTGGATAACCACTTAAAATGTAGTTAAAATTGGAGACCATTAACCCCGTTGCATTTCCCATTCAGCTTTTCTGCTTGGTATTTAATGTGTTGCTTAGCAATTTGCTATTTCCTAGGTGTATACAGTGTAGAGAAAGTCCACATGGTGCTAAAGGTGATTGTCTTTCTTCATAGCAAAACAGGTTCAGGGACATTCATGTTCACTTATTATAATGTAGAGTCATATTAATCTTTCTTACTATTCCTGATAGGAATTCTCAGCTGAAAGGATTTTTTTCGTGATGCCTTTAAGGAGAAACTCCATAAAACGATCTAATTTGAAGGTGTTATTATGGAATTCTGCAAACAGTAATGACTCAGGTCTGACCTTTGGGGTTATAATTTCAGATCCCTATGACTATGTCAGCAGAATACAGGCTGACATTCATCATGGCAGGCTGTGTGTGCAATAAATATATACTGCCATTAATATTGACTGTGTGATACTTGGAGAAAATGACATTCTGCTCTGAATTTCTTGCATATTTGCAAGGTATTATTAGATTGTTCAAACTTGCAAATGGAGATATTCTGATTATAGAACATTAGCAAATATGTCACTTAAATAATTGTATAATATTCATTGCACCATTCCTTGAATAATGTATACAGCACAATTTAAGATACATGACACAAAGCGACAGAAGGCAACACAGATACGAGTACATCTTCCAGATTCTATTGGAAGGAAGGCCTCCTATCCTCCATACATTGTGTATTTTTTTTTGAGCACTGTTAGGCTAGAGTCAGACCTGCGTCTACCCCTGAGCCTGGCCAATCGGTCACAATCTTAGTTTCTGCACGGAGCAGTGCAGAGTGTTACCAGCACGCAACGCTATGCGCCGCCAGGCTATTGATCTCTATGGCAACCGTACGCTTACTGCAGCCACCGGCTCCACAGAGATCTCCAGTATCTGCGCTTTTGCAGAGCGCACAGGAAAACCTGCAAACAGCGTTTCCTATGCGCTCTGCAAAAGCGCAGATACTGGAGATCTATGTGGAGCCGGAGGCTGGGGTAAGCGTCCGGTTACCATAGTAATCTATACACAGGAGCACATAATGTCACATGCTGGTAACGCTATGCGCTGCTCCGTGCAGAAACTAATTTTCTGCCGTATCCTGTAGGCTCAGGGGCAGAAACAAGTTTGACCCTAGCTTAAGTTTCTGATGGATTTGCCAGGCTCAGGGGCAGACGCATGTCTGACCCTAGCCTTATATACTTGTCCCTACATTTTGTTAGTTAGACTATCTACGGCTAGGGTCAGACCTGCGTCAGCATATAAGCTTACGAATCCATCTAAAACTTAGTCTCTGGCAGACGCAGTGCATAGCGTTAATGGAATGTAACGCTATGCGCCGGCTGCCTATGCATTTCTATGGATACCTGATGCTTCGCACAGCCGCCGGCTCCCCACACAAGGACCGGATAAACGCTTTTGCAGAGTGCACAGGAAAATGCTGCAAACCGCGTTTCATGTGTGCTCTGCGATAGCGCATATTTGGTCCTTGTGTGTGGAGCCGGCGGCTGCGCTATGCTACAGGTATCCATAGAGATGCATAGGCAGGTGGCGCATAGCGTTACATTCCATTAACGCTATGCGCTGCACCTGCTGGAGACTAGATTTAGACGGATTTGACATTTTGTATGCTGATGCAAATCAGACCCTAGCCTAACTTCTATTCTATTTTTTCTTCTAGTTCCTGTCTGATGACGAGTTGTTTAATAAGCTCAGTGCATGCTGGGATACTCAAGCAAAGTGTCATCAAGGACAGAGTCTGAAACAAAGCATCATCATGACACTTATTTCAGGGGCTGGTCTGTCTCACTATGTCCCTCCCTGCTCTGTCCCAGCTGTCACTGTGCTGACCACAGCAATCTGCAACTTGCACAGTGCCCACTCTGTTATCTTCTCAGATCTCTAATAATCAGCGCTGTTTATACCCACCATACAGACCAGTGATGTCATCAGTGAGGTTGCGCTAGTAAGGCACTGCTCTGTTACTGGCTGGTCATTAACCATCTGAGCCTATAACAGTGAGCACTGTGCTGCAGATCCCAGATCACACAGTGCTCTGTGGAGGGAAAGGGCAGGGACAGAGCAGCTAGGGACATAGAGGGATAGACCAGCCCCATAATAATGACAGTTCATATCAGGAAGGGGGACGAGGCTGCGGTCACTGCCACATACTCTACCCCTGATGACACTTTGTTTGAGTATACAGGCATGCACTGGGCTTGCAAATGAATCATCATCATGTACACAAAAAGAGAATAGTAGTTAGGCTCGGGGCAGACTAGTGTCAGCCTTTTGGCTGATGGATCCATGTAAAACTTCTGCAGCCTGAGCGCATAGCATTAACGTAATGTAACACTGTGTTCAAACTGCTCATATATTCCGATGGTTACTGGTCTTCCAGGGCAGCTGGCCGCTTGACACAGAAGGACCGGATATGAGCTATTTCTGATTGCACATGGAAGCGCGGTTTGCAGCATTTTCCTGTGCGCTCAGAAAAAGCTCATATCCGGTCCATCTGTGTCAGGCGGCCAGCTGCACTGGGAGACCGGTAACCATAGGAATATATAGGCATCCTGAACACAGCGTTGCAGCACATTAACACTATACGTTCCGGCTGCAGAATTCTACGTTTTACACGGATCCATCAGGCAAAAGGCTGATGCTAGTCTGACCCTTGCCTTATATAGAGCAGTTAGTGAACAGTAGGGAATTTTTAATGCAAGTACTGTATATTATAAAGTAACATAAATCATAGCATCAAATAGATAAGGATTTAAATGAAATTTGCTTTTGCCTCCGGATTACCTCTTGAAAGGTAAAAGTCTGGCCTGCTCTTAGGAAAATCACATGATGCATGGCTTATTACAGTACAGTACAGTTATCAAAGCTCTCTATACTAATGAAGTTCCTGTTCACTGATTGCAAGTGTTCAGCCCAGGCTTTGGGGTACTCAGGTATCAGACTCCTGTGTCATGGGAGTGGTGGCCGCGCCTGATCCCGTGTCCTGGGTATATCTTCAAAAAGGGGGTTATATTTACAGGGGATTTTATATACAGATTGTCATGACACCACCTGTAGTTTCTGGTGAGGAGTCACCAGCGCCGCCACAGTCCACCGGAGGTAGATGGTAATGCGGCTAGTTAAGCAAAGTCTTCTACAGGTAGGGCTGGTCCTCCGAGGCAGCGTAGTGTGAAGGGGCAGCTTGTAGTGGAGCTTGGGATGGGGAGTGTTGGAGCAGTCTATGAGGGGCACCGGGAACGGAGAGGAATGACACATGCACACTGCAGAAGTCTCTTTTACCTTTTACTGGTGGCACGCAGGTAAAGATGTCCAGGGCACTGACAGGTGACCAGGTTGCACAGTGGGTCCCAACAGCAAGTGGGTATAAGGCCTACTCTGTTCCTCTTTGGTAATTGAAGCCTGCATGAAGCCAGACCGGCCTCTTCTCTCTTCCTGACTCTGGTATCTGTCCTCTCCTCCTGTGCGGTCTACGGGTTACCCTCTCTGAACACTGCAGTAGTGCACTGCTGTGTCTGGCTCCCTCTCTTCGACCCACAGAGGGACCGGGTGGCTGAAGCCTCCACGGTGGGACGGGGTTCTCTGTGGTCCTGGAGTATCCCACAGGTGCGGATCCCCGATGTCCGGTACGTCTTAGGGCGAACTTTCACTAGTTCTTCACTCCCTTTAAGCTGTCTGCTCCTTGCCTTCTGTCCCCACTTAGGCTTGTGGGACGTCAGAAGGGCCACTCCGAGTCACTGGCTCGGGCCTGACTGCAGCACCGACCACTAGGACGTCTTCGCAGCTCTCCTAGCTTCTGCTCACTCTAACTAACTCCTTCCCCAGCAGCAGTATTTATAGGGGAACTCATCTAAAGGCAGTGAGTAGACCTCCCCCTACTGTGTCGGGGTGGAAGCTGTTGCATGTAGTAGGTACCTGCTGTGGAAACCCAACTGCATTAGAGAAGTCTGTGGCTACATGTGTGAGTAGGGCGCCACAAGTATATATCTTGAAAACTGAGATAGATGAAAGCACAATATTCTAGAATGTTTTGTAATTTTGTTTGATAAAATGCATATATTTTATTGTATTCAATTTACATCTAACATTAAAGGGAACTAACCAGCAGGATTTAGGGCTATAAAGTGAAGCCAGTGCCTTACAGGCACTGTGATGCTGAGTGCAATTATACCTTTACTTCAATGATTACATGTATGATTGCAGAGAAAACTGTTATTAAACATTGGGAATCTGCATGACATTTGCATAAGTGCAGCACAATGTCATTATGTGGGGCTGGTTTTTTTTGTATTACTCTCCTATTTGCTCTAAGCCAAACCCTCCCCCGTCCCTCCTCCTTCCCCTTTCACTCCCTCCCTCCCTATCACTATATAGCAGGTACATTAGGTCTGACATTGTGCATAGACATAGCATAGTGTTAGGCTTCTATGTACTCCAGATCATCACTCCCTCCCTCCTGTGTCTCTGGATTCTAGATCCCACTGAATTTTCTCAGGTTGTGTGTGATCGCAGTGCAAGAGAATGTCCCGCCCCCTTTAGATCACAGTTAAGGTGAAGGCCATGCCCCCTCCAGGTCACAGTGCAGAAGGCCCCACTCCTCCATGTCACGGTGCAGCAAAAAAGTCCCTGTCCCCTCCAGATCACAGTGCAGGAGAAGGCCACGCCCCTCCAGTCTCTGCATGTCCTTAACGGTCTCTTCTCACAGACCTGTGACAGTGAGGAGAGAGCTGAGAACTAGAATCTGGAGACACAGCAGGGAGGGATGATCTGGGGCACATAGGAGCCTGACACTGTGCTTAGGGATGGGCGAATCTACTCGCTAGGACTCGTTACTCGGCGAGTAGTAAGGGACTCGCAGGACTCGGTACTCGGCGAGTTTCCCAGTGATGACTCGCACGAGTCCAATGCAAATCAATATCAATCCTAGTTTTGTCAGAAACACTGACAAAACTAGGATTGCCATTGTTTGCATTGGACTCGTGCGAGTCATCACTGGCTACTGTGCCAGTGATAGCAGGGAGACTCGCAAAGTAACTGCTGTTTCTTTGCGAGCCGAGTCCAGCTGTCTTCTCTGTGCAGCTCCAGGGTCCTAGAACCTGCCTGCTCACAGACATGATGTAGCAGTGCTGAGATTGTTCTCAGTCTGCTCATTCCCTGTGCATGTAGCAGAGAGGACATCGCGTTTTGGACTACGTCGGACGGAAGAGGATTTTTTTAATTAAAGATGGAGTCCCTAATGGCTTTTTTTTTTATTTCAAATAAAAGATTTTCTCTGTGTTTTTTTAACCCTTTATTGGAGATTCTTAGTGGCTGGGTCAAACGTGGCCTGACATTAAGAATCTCGGGCTTAATACCAGCTTGTATAACAAAGCTGGTATTAACCCCTTTATTACCCAGCGTGCTACCGCCACCAGGGCCGCTGGAAGAGCGGGGTTCAGCGCCAGAGGATGGCGCTTCAATGAACGCGCCATCTTCTGGGGCGGCTGCGGGCTGCAATTTGCAGCGGGGGGTGCCCAGAAAGCTTGGGCATCCCTGCGCTGCGGATTCCAGCCCTCAGCTGCTTAGCTGTACCTGGCTAAACATAGAAATTGCGCGGAGCCCCACGCATTTTTTTAAAATTATTTAATGAATTTCAGAGTCAGAGTCTCAGAGTCAGAATCTCAGAATTTCATGAAATAATTTAAAAAAAATGCGTGGGGCTCCGCGCAATTTCTATGTCTAGCCAGGTACAGCTAAGCAGCTGGGGGCTGGAATCCGCAGCGCAGGGATGCCCAAGCTTTCTGGGCACCCCCCGCTGCAAATTGCAGCCCGCAGCCGCCCCAGAAGATGGCGCGTTCATTGAAGCGCCATCCTCTGACGCTGAACCCCGCTCTTCCAGCGGCCCTGGTAGCGGTGGCACGCTGGGTAATGAAGGGGTTAGGGCCAGCTTTGTATTATCAGCTGGCCCTAAGCCCGAAATTTATGGTGGTCACGCCAATATTAGACATGACCGCCATGAATTTCTATTAAATTGTTTTAAAAAAAACACAACACAAAGAAAATTTTTTATTAGAAATAAAAAAAAAAGCCATTAGGGACTCCATCTTTAATTAAAAAAATCCTCTTCCGTCCGACGCAGTCCAAAACGCGATGTCCTCTCTGCTACATCCCCTGTGTATAGATATAGATCTCTATGCACAGGGAATGAGCAGACTGAGAACAATCTCAGCTCTGCTACATCATCTCTGTGCACAGACATTCATGTCTGTACACAGGGAATGAGCAGACTGAGAACAATCTCAGCACTACTACATCAGGCAGCAGGCAGGCTCTAGGACCCTGGAGCTGGCAGCCAGCACAGAGGAGACAGGACTCTTATCTGTGCGAGTCAGCGATTACTTACAAAGTAAACGAGCAATGCAAATAAATGACAAAACTAGGATTGCTTCAGGCTGAAGCTTCCGAGACACATCTGCGAGTTGTAAATCTCACACTACTCGCTATTACTCGCTTCCCCATTCATTAACATTGGACTCGCTAGACTCGCAACGAGTAGCGAGTCCTGGGCTCGGACTCGCTAGAGTCAAGCGATTCCGAGTAATTTAGGATTCGCCCATCACTAACTGTGCTGTCTCCATCCACAATGACAAATGTCCTATCTCTGTAGTGACAGGGGGAGTCAGAGGTGAGATAGAGAGGGAAGGGGGAGGGTTTGGCTTAAAGCAAATAGGGGAGTAATAAAGGAAGCCCAACCCCTCTTATGATAATGTGCTGCACAGATTTCCCAATGTTTGATAACACTATTCTCTGCAACCATACATGTAATCATTGAAGCAAAGATATGATTGCACTCAGTATCCCAATGCCTGCCAGGCTCTGGCTTCACTATATTGTCTTAAATCCTGCTATTTGGTTCCCTTTAAAAGTAATCACCTATACTCAGGATAGGTGGTAACTTGCTGACTCGCTGCAGTCTGACCAACTAAAAATGGAGCTCTGTCTGAAATGGGAGAGGTGGTATGGCCTTGCATGCAGATTAATACACCACTCCATTTGACTGGCAGATATACCAAAATACAGTGGTTAGTTTTCTTTGTTAGTCCCGTAGGCTATGAATGGCAGGGTGGTTTGCACACGTGGCCACTGAATCAATTTTTAGGAGTATTTGAAAGTCCAACTCTTGGGTAAAATGGTAAGATTTCCCCAGCAATCATCTGACTATCACTTATCTAATAAATATGTGATAGTTTCAATTTTGAGAATAATCCTTTAGATGGGTGTTCCAGTTGGCATAAATTATCACCTATTGACAGGATAGGATCCTCCACCATGTAAGTGGTCGGCTACTGCTCCATTCACTCTCTATGAGAGTACATGGAGCATCAGGGGCGTAACTAGAACTGGCAGGGCCCCATAGCAAACTTTTGAACGGGGCCCCCTCCAAGACACACCCCCAATGACACGCCCCTCCAAGACACGCCCTCAATGACACGCCCCTTCAAGACACACTCCCTTACAGGCCCCAGCAGTATATACAGCAGCCCCAGTGGTATACAGCAGCCTCCCCAGTGGTATATACAGGCCTCAGCAGTATTACAGCAGCCCCAGTGGTATATACAGGCCCCAGCAGTATTATAGCAGTCTCCCCAGTGGTATATACAGGCCCCAGGAGTATTATAGCAGCCTCCCCAGTGGTATATACAGGGCCCAGCAGTATTACAGCAGCCTCCCCAGTGGTATATACAGGCCCCAGCAGTATTATAGCAGCCTCCCCAGTGGTATACAGCAGCCTCCCCAGTGGTATATACAGGCCCCAGCAGTATTATAGCAGCCTCCCCAGTGGTATATACAGGCCCCAGCAGTATTATAGCAGCCTCCCCAGTGGTATATACAGGCCCCAGCAGTATTACAGCAGCCTCCCCAGTGGTATATACAGGGCCCAGCAGTATTACAGCAGCCTCCCCAGTGGTATATACAGGCCCCAGCAGTATTATAGCAGCCTCCCCAGTGGTATATACAGGCCCCAGCAGTATTACAGCAGCTCCAGTGGTATACAGCAGCCTCCCCAGTGGTATATACAGGCCCCAGCAGTATTATAACAGCCTCCCCAGTGGTATATACAGGCCCCAGCAGTATTATAGCAGCCTCCTCAGTGGTATATACAGGCCCCAGCATTATTACAGCAGCCTCCCCAGTGGTATATACAGGGCCCAGCAGTATATACAGCAGCCCCAGTGGTATACAGCAGCCTCCCCAGTGGTATATACAGGCCCCAGCAGTATTACAGCAGCCCCAGTGGTATACAGCAGCCTCCCCAGTGGTATATACAGGCCCCAGCAGTATTACAGCAGCCCCAGTGGTATACAGCAGCCTCCCCAGTGGTATATACAGGCCCCAGCAGTATTATAGCAGCCTCCCCAGTGGTATATACAGGCCCAGCAGTATTATAGCAGCCTCCCCAGTGGTATATACAGGCCCCAGCAGTATTACAGCAGCCTCCCCAGTGGTATATACAGGTCCCAGCAGTATTATAGCAGCCTCCCCAGTGGTATATACAGGCCCCAGCAGTATATACAGCAGCCCCAGTGGTATACAGCAGCCTCCCCAGTGGTATATACAGGCCCCAGCAGTATTACAGCAGCCCCAGTGGTATATACAGGCCCCAGCAGTATTATAGCAGTCTCCCCAGTGGTATATACAGGCCCCAGGAGTATTATAGCAGCCTCCCCAGTGGTATATACAGGGCCCAGCAGTATTACAGCAGCCTCCCCAGTGGTATATACAGGCCCCAGCAGTATTATAGCAGCCTCCCCAGTGGTATATACAGGCCCCAGCAGTATTACAGCAGCCCCAGTGGTATACAGCAGCCTCCCCAGTGGTATATACAGGCCCCAGCAGTATTACAGCAGCCCCAGTGGTATACAGCAGACCTCCCCAGTGGTATATACAGGCCCCAGCAGTATTACATCAGCCTCCCCAGTGGTATATACAGGCCCCAGCAGTATTACAGCAGCCCCAGTGGTATATACAGGCCCCAGCAGTATTACAGCAGCCCCAGTGGTATACAGCAGCCTCCCTAGTGGTATATACAGGCCCCAGCAGTATTACAGCAGCCCAGTGGTATACAGCAGCCTCCACAGTGGTATATACAGGCCCCTGGTGGTGGTATATACAGGGCCCCTGGTGGTGGTATATACAGGGCCCCTGGTGGTGGTATACAGGGCCCCTGGTGGTGGTATACAGGTCCCCTGGTGGTGTTATATACAGGGCCCCTGGTGGTGGTATATACAGGCCCCTGGTGGTGGTATATACAGGCCCATGGTGGTGGTATATACAGGCCCCTGGTGGTGGTATATACAGGCCCCTGGTGGTGGTATATACAGGCCCCTGGTGGTGGTATATACAGGCCCCTGGTGGTGGAATATACAGGCCCCTGGTGGTGTTATATACAGGGCCCCTGGTGGTGGTATACACAGGGCCCCTGGTGGTGGTATACAGGTCCCCTGGTGGTGTTATATACAGGGCCCCTGGTGGTGGTATACAGGGCCCCTGGTGGTGGTATATACAGGCCCCTGGTGGTGGTATATACAGGCCCCTGGTGGTGGTATATACAGGCCCCTGGTGGTGGTATATACAGGCCCCTGGTGGTGGTATATACAGGCCCCTGGTGGTGGTATATACAGGCCCCTGGTGGTGTTATATACAGGGCCCCTGGTGGTGTTATATACAGGGGCCCCTGGTGGTGGTATATACAGGCCCCTGGTGGTGGTATACAGGGCCCCTAGTCGTGGTATATACAGGCGGCCTGTGTCCCTCATGCCCCGGTGAAGCGGGGGGGAGGTGCTAGTGGTGCCGGCCGGGTGAGAAGCAGGGGGGGGGGACGTGCTAGTGGTGGGCGCCGGCCGGGTAAGAAGCGGTGGGGGTGGCGGGTGCTACTGGTGCCGGCTGGGTGAGAAGCGGGGGGGGGGGTGCTGGTGGTGCCGGCCGGTGGGAAGCGCACAATTACCTGCTCTGCTTCTCCCGGCTTTTGGTGGGGCGGGCACTGCTGCGCGGCTGCAGGAAGTGATCACTGCAGCTCCTCTTCCGGATCCTCTTCCGGCTCTATCGGGGTCGCGGCGGGCGGCTGGGGGTACAGGCAGCAGGGCCCCCGGGGAGCTCGGGGCCCCCCAGGGGAGCTCGAGGCCCGCCGATCGCGGTACTTACGCCACTGTACCGCAATGACCGGCATAGCAGACGTAGCGGCGTTTGGTCCGGGCCCCCCACAAGCGCTGGGCCCCAAAGCGACTGCTACGTCTGCTATGCCGGTAGTTACGCCCCTGTGGAGCATGCACACAGCTGCACCATTGAAACGGATATAAAAGTACATATTATGTGAGCAGTGGAGGTCCCTGCAATTAGACCGCTACCAATCTTGTAATTATCACTTATCCTGAAGATTAGTGATTACTTCTATTTCCCCAAATATTCCTTTAAGTCTGCTATCACATTGCTTTCAGGAGATTTTTTCCTTAAAAACTTTTTATTTATATAAAATATATACTAAAAGTCAACCTTAGGTGACACTCTGTGTGTCATGGTCAGAGCACGGACCTTGATTCACGGACTGTCCGCAGATCTCCTGACCTGAACATAACAGCCTCATATATATCTAAGCCTGGCAAGACCCATGGGACAGTCCATGATCGCATGGCCTGGGCTCAGTCTGTGACACATGGATGTGTGAAAATGTCATTACTTAAACCTATGACATTATGGGGGGTCTTTTAAATGTCCTTATCTTCAGACACACTTCCCTCTGTAGGCAAATTGTCTCCTCAGAGAGGAAGAAGACAAACTCTAGTGCCACCCATTGGAAGCAGCAATCCTGATGGCCACTTTACACGTCCCAACATTGGGAGCGCGCATTTTTTGGGCAGAATTCCAAGATTGCATAGGAGATGTTACACAGCGCGGCAGGCAACGCAACTGCGATGTGTACACCCCCTTGTACGACCGACCCAGGAACGACCATTTAACATGGGAGAGAATAGGGGAAGTTGTACTCCAAATCGTTGTTGGGCTTTCACACAGCACGATCAGGCCATATCGTCCATCCAATATCGGGCCGTTGGAGAGCATGCTCATTTCCTCCCCGATATCGTTTTGGCATCGTTCTTGCATCGCATTGGACTTTTACACCACACAACACGCGAACAATCGGGCCAACGCACGAACCACGTGACTTTTTATCGGAGTTGGACGCCGATATCGGGATGTGTAAAGTGGCCATAAAAGTCAGTATCAACCCTTTAAGAAGCCTTGTCATATGATTTAGGATTAAAATCACACCAGAATCTCAATTTGTAGACATGGTGTTAAAAGATTTAGTAAAAGGGCTGGAAGTGAGCTTATATAGAGACTTTTTAGCTGTCAACAAGAAAACCCTTGTGCTCCATTATCCCCGGAAGCCCACACTCTGCTATGCCAGTTAATTTCGGCTGGAGTCTGAACCATACACGCAGGTCACCAGGTTAGATCGCTAGTCTGCACAGTGAGGATCTAGCACCAAAATGTCCTCGAATTGGAGTTTTAGAGTCGGGAAACTGCTTGTTTCGGCTCCCTCCCTTTAGGCTAATCCAACACGACACGTTTTCATTTTTTTAACAGTACACCACACGCCTTTATGAAAAATGTTTTTAGGGTGGAGAATCTGGGCAGATCAAATACACAGTAAATTCATCCGCCCTCATCCAAAATATATACATATAAACCCTTTAACAAGCAATAAACTACTGGCTCTCCTTCAGCTATAAATTTACATTTTTTAGTCTGTATATTTTATAATTTGTCATAGGATTTAAAAGCTAAAAAGAGAAGTTGTTGCTGTCATCTTAGAAAGCTCTGACAGTTTATCTTTTCTTATCTGGGCAATAATTGCTTATAAAATTGTTGGGAACAGCTCTGTGAAAGAGTGTCTTCATAACTACAGTACAAAAGGTCATTAGTAACAGAAGCAAATGAGTATACAAACCATAAAATATACATGTGGCGGAGCCTGTGTGTGAGGATCTGAGATTTAGATGAGAAAATGTCATTTGCTGGGTAGAAAAACAAAATTGTATCACTAACTCTAATAGTTTATTCATGGAGAAAGGAAATGTGTCTTATATAAGGGTGATAACAGTATTCTAAATATATTAAAAAAACATCAAATAGAAAGAGGAAATACAATTAATTAAAATGAAGTGAAACGTTCGTAAAATGTAAATAATATTTGTAAATCATTTGCTTACAATTCACCTGAATTCCTCTTTACAAAGAGCAGCTCATTGTGGGAGCGCGGTAATTAAGTTTTTCGGTAGTGTCATTTTATATTGGTGACCTAATATTAAAGCGGCTGTACCCTTGAGACAACTGTTTCTTAAACAATCCTTTTACACTCCATACATTTCGGCTGTTTCCATATTCTTCCAGTGGAGAAAGACACTTTCAAAAAACCCTGGAAGCACAGTTGTCTACCTGAAAACAAAGGGATTGGTTGTTAAAATTCCAATTACCTAATCCCCCTTTTCCCATGATATCATCATGATATCATACACATCAGATACTTGACTAGTCCCATCAAAATGGACCAGTTCTGGTGTGGATGGGATCCTTTAGGACAGGCCATCAACCTGTGACCAACCCCAAGAATAACCAGAAATCATCAGCACAAGAACGTGTACCATACTACAGTATTTGTGGCTGCTGCTACAGTTCATCTGTGACTAAACTACAGGTCAAATACAAAATTATTGTCAAATACAAAAAAATTGTGTTTAACACTGTTTCTGTGCTGCAGTGAAGAAGCTGCTGCCTCTTGTTCTATCAATAGAGCATTATTAAAGCGATACAACGTGAACTCTCCCATCCATCCTGAACTCTGTTGCCCAATTAATCCACCCTTCCCTCGCTACTTCTCTGCCTCTGTCAATACCTTCACTGGCTTTTAATTCCCCAATCTAAACTACTCACAATGACTTCTAAGGCCATAAATAAACTGTTTCCCTCATACACCACTGAACATAACTCCTGATTCTTCTCTACACTTAATCTCTGGTCTACAAAAGATCTCGTTCTCCTCTCGCAAATTCCTCACCCAAACATCTCCAAGATGTTTCCTGAGCATCCTCCATCCTTTGAATTCATGTCAGCTCATCCGATTGTCTACCACAGTGTTACCCAACCTCAGTTCTCAAGAGCCACCAACAGTGCATGTTTTCAAGATTTCCTTAGTATTGTAGAGTGATAATTATATGAAATGCATAGGTGATGATTTCAACACTTTGTGCAATGCTAAGGAAATCCTGAACACATGCACTGTTTTTGGCCATTGAGGACTGCACTTGGCCAGGCCTGTTCTACAGGAGTGTGTGTAGTGTCTTGACTGCAATGCTAAGGAAATCTTGAAAAGATGCACGGCTGTGGGCTTTGAGGACTGGAGTTGAGAACACTTATCGCAATATTTGCAAAGTTTAGATGCAACTTTCAAACTGAACTCCAGAAAAGTTGACACCCTTCAATAATCCTTCTGACATCTCCCTATCACTGGAGCGGCTCCAGCGCCCGACCTTCTGCCTCCTCTCCTCCTCATTATCCTGTAGAATGTAAACCCATGAAGGCAAGGTCTACTCCCCCTTTGTAAAGGTCTATCATTTGTTTAATTTTTATGTATGTTCCATGGATGTAAGCTTTTTGTCATGTACAGATCCCTTAAATTAATGGTGCATTTAAAAATAAATAATAATAATAATAATATGTTTATGGTAGTCACACTGACAGATAGAAGGGTTACCTGTTTGTCATAATAGACAGCATACAAAAACTATTATTTTTTACTATTTCACATTACGACAGACAAAAATATATTGCTGTCTATTAAATGATAATTTGTATAAATCTAACTTTAAAAAAGATGCAGCTTGTCTAAAAAAAAACATAATAGAAATCTACTACAGTCATAGTAATAAAAAGAGAAAAAAAAAACTACAGTCTTCCAACTAATAGTAATGAGCACAATCTCAATGCTGATTGCATTTATTTTAATTTTTTTCTCATGGGGATTTATATAACTTTAATAAAATCTTGTAATCAGCAAAGAGGAGCCTGGATTATACTGTAAACCAGCCACATTCATGGGCTGAGATATATTCAGCCTAATAAAATACTAAATTTGGACTCAGGCATTTTTGGAAAAAAATGGATTTCACCTTTCCAAGGAGACCTTTGATAGGTCAATTAAATCAATGACATTATGAGATTGTCTATACATTTGCTTCCAGTAATGGCATTAAGCCAATAGCGTGTAAGAGGCTGGAGCTGGTTTTGCTTCCGACAGTAAAACGTTTATCCTTGGCAGGCGTCTGGGTCCTTCAAAACAATTTAAAATGCAAATGAAGACGCTAAAAGCTAATTAAGAAAACAATTAAGGGTGGTGAAGGGATTTGGACAGAATTGCGATCAGGAAATTCATATACAGTAATTTGCATAATAATATGAACAATATCATATCTATATGGTATAAATAACATGTGTCAAACAACAACAGATACCTATAATATAAATCAAGATCAACTTTTACGACTTTTTTCTTTATAAAACAAAGGACTATCATCCTTATACAGTATAGTGGAGGTTCTGATAACTTGTGGAGCATACTCTGGTCCACCATCTGATTACATTTCACCCGTGGCACTGGCATCAATTCCTTCCACCCTTCAGCATACTTTCCACTATGTTGGCATCTTGGATGCAGATAACAGTTGAAAGTAATGATATGAGAGGAAGCGTCCGCTCCCTTCCCCATCATTCTCCCTCTGTGTCTGATGTCTCAGTGCAGCGGACGCGATGATGTCACTATTTCATGCCTGTTGTGCTGAGTAATGAAGAGCTTCAGAGTGCTCGCTGCTGAGACTGGCAGAGTTTTTTTAAACTCCTTCACCCCTGGGTGGTTTTTCATTTTCCTGCTATTATTTTTTCCTCTCCTTCAAAGAGCCATAACTTTAACATTTTTCCATCATTATAGACCGCAGGCTTTTTTTTTGCGGGAAGAGTTGTACTTTTAGATAACCTCATCTATTTTACCATATAGTGTTCTGGAAAATGGGAAATTGCAAAACAAATTGCAATTACACAAAGGTCTTATTTTTATTCATCATGTTTACTATATCGTAAAAATGACATGTTGGTATGATGCCTCAGGTCGATATGAGATCGTAGATACCAAACATGTATACTTTTACTTATGTGATGAAAAAAATTAAGAAGTTTTTGAAGACAAAGCATGGCACTTTTAATACCTTTCCAGCAACCATTTTTCATAGCGGTCTCATTTTTTGGGCTCTGAGACTGTGTGATGACTTACTTTTTGTGTCTTGAGATGTCATTTCCATTGATACCGTATTTGGGCACATGCAATGTTTTGATTGCCTGTTATTGCATTCTATTGCAAAGTTGCAGCAACTAAAAAAACATAATTTTGGCGTTTAGACTTTTTTTCTGTTACGCAGTTTATAGATCTGATTAGTTGATTCTAGATTTTGATAGAACGAAGATTTCTGAACATGATACCAAATATGTGTAATTTTTATAGCTTTATTTTCAATGGTACAAGAGTGGTGACATGAACTTTTATGTTTTCTATATTTTTGAAAACTTTTTTAAAGTTTTCTTTAATTTACAGTGCCCCCTAAGGGTATGTGCCCACTGGGCGTTTTTTGGTGCGTTTTTGGTGCGTTTTCCGCTTGCAGAAAACCTTTGGTTTTATGGTAATGTATGCTAATCTGTTCCTGCGGTTGGGCTTCCCAGCAAAACCTATGGGTTTTACAAAAACGCTGTGCCCACACACTAGTTTTGCAAGTGTCAAGAACTGTCAAATACCTGCGTTTTTGGTGCGGATAGCAAAGAATGGACATGTCAATTCTTTTGTGCGTTTTTGGTGCAGTCAATGGGAAAAACGCAGCTTCAAAAACGCACCAAAACGCAGTAAAAACGCGCAAAAAACGCAGACAAGATTTTAGCATTTCTCCTGTCAAGGACTCTAGGATCCTCAGGTTTTCCTGCGTTCAGGACTGCAGCAAAAACGCCTAGTGGGCACATACCCTTAGGCTCCTAAGTACTGCAGTGTGCTATCTCTTGTGTTGTGCAGAGAGAGAAGCTTCAGCACAAATGATCACTTTCTGCCGGTGACATCACTCGGGCATCGCTGGCAGGAATTGAGTCATGACAGCATCCTTAGTCATCAGCTGATTCCGCGCTGTCATAGCAATGCAACGAGTCCCCATGGTTGCACTGTAGGGTCACCAATGCCGGCGGGGAACCAAAGGGTTAACAGTGCCAATCAGATCACTGATCCAATCAGTGCTGTTAGCCACTCATATCTTGAAGGGGTTAATATGGTACCAGTTATACTGTATTGGGGACAATATGGTGGCAAGTATACTGTATTGAGGACTGTGTGGGGTACATTATACTGTACTGTATTGAGGACTATATGTGGCATAGTATACTTTAAAGAGGATTATATGGGAAATTATTCTGTATGGAGAACTATGTGGGATACATTATTCTGTATGAAAGACTATATGGGGCCATTATTCTGTAGGGAGGCTTATGTGGGACCAGTATTCTGTATGGAGGACTATGTGGGACTATTATTCTGTATGGAGGACTATGTGGGATACATTATTCTGTATGAAGGACTATGGGGCCATTAATCTGTACGAAGGACTATGTGGGGCCATTATTCTGTATACATGACTATGTGGGGCCACTATTCTGTATGAAGGACTATATAGGGCCATTATTCTGTATGAATGAGTATGTGGAGCCATTATTCTGTATGGAGGACTATGTGGGGCCATTTTTCTGTATAGGAGATTATGTGGGGCCATTATTCTGTATGGAGGACTATGTGGGGCCCCATATATTATATAGAACACATATAGTATAATATGTTGATTTAACTGACAGACAGGTGATTGTCCAAGTATTGAGACCCAGGTGGAAAACTCTTGATGATGGAACGGCATTTGACAGGAGACATAATGCCTTCATATATATTACATTAATTCTGGATGAGCCCAACAATTATAACAAGACTGACTGTAATGGGGGCCCTGCTGACTTTCCATTTGTTGGGCATGGTCAATTTTAACATCCAACATGTTTGTCCCCATTGTTGATAAACCATCACCAGGGGTATCTCTGGCAGTGGCCCACTAAACTTCTGGTTGCACCAAACGTTCATCATGAACAGGTTTGGAGACAAAGTTGTCAGCCAACAGCGATCACAAATATATGGCCACTTTTTATGGTGGTCTTCAATTCAACATAATAACATTGTCATGAACCATAAATCTGAAAAACTATTGTGTAAAGGGTTATCCCTTTAATATTATGTTCTGTAAATGGCTACAAGTCAACTACAATCAAAATTACTCCCAAACATTTTTAGAGTGCTTTACTCACTGGGCAACTGGGGATATAATGGTGCAAGTGGTAGTACTATATAACATGGGTGAGTAGACATTACATTATGTGTTTATTCACAGTGTACATACAACCTTATAACTGTGAACTCACAATCCAGCAAATAATTTAACTAATAAGTATGATACAACTTTGCAAATTCTGCCTTGCATAAAGTTTGATCCACAGGATAATAATGACCTGACGATTATACAATGTGTCTAATGCTTCGTGTTCCTTCTATTAAAGACAGAACTGTCTGAAATCCAGGAGCAGCTTCACCTCCAGTTACTTGACGTAGATGATGAAGTGGAGAAATGGCACAAGGAAAAAGATCGTATAAGGGTAAGAAAACTGTCATCATTATTTTGAAGCTTTGATTTTGCATTTTATTCACCCATAGTCTTGAAAGCTTTGTCACCCATTCTAAGACTAGCCAAAGTACAAAGTGAGCGGCACATACTGTAGATGGGATTTTATTAGCCATGTAAGATGGTGACAGCACATGATGAGTCTGCTAGGACATTTTAACACACCTATAAGAATGTATCCACATCTTTAAAGACTTTACTTTTTGCTGGTGAACCTGACTATTCCTGTGGGACAAAGGATTAAGCAGCATCTTGGGTGAAGTCAGGCGGAATCAATTGTATTCTGCATAGAGTAAAAGAGGCCAGAATTACATTCACTACAGAGAGAATGTATGCTTTACTGCTATTATGGACAACTATATACATCCTAGTTTGACAGCAACAGAGAATATCTATCTATCTATCTATCTATCTATCTATCTATCTATCTATCTATCTATCTCTATCTGTTCAATTCAGAGCAGCATTTTTGGCAAAGTAAGTGTACAATATTGAATATTGGACTGTTGGAATGATGGATCGATGCACATCCAGGGTGTGGATGCTAGGTATATATACATCTATCTATAAAACCTCCATTACTGACCCTCTTTGGCCATTCTTGGACCCATATAAGTCTAAACGTACAAATTGCCACCTCTATTTTCCCCCTTATTTAGAGAAAAAGTGTTGCAAACTATGTAATCCAATGCAAAACATCAATGTTTATTAACAAAAATCACACAAGAAAATGTAACAAAAAATTATTACCCAGGTATAATACAAATGACTAGGAGTGGAAGACCACTCAAGCATAGGACACATAAAAGATAACCGACAAAAAATTAAAAGGAGGTTGCTTAACCTGCTCCCAGAAAGTTCGCACAAATCTAGTCACATTGGAACCATGTTACCCAAGCAGGCATAGGACTGGCCAAATCCCTAGCCACAATCCTAAAATCAGATCAAATAACATGTTGTAAGAATAATTAACTTGAGATATGGAGGTTATAAGGTATGCTGGGACAAGAAAACGCAGACACCCCTCCGTACCTCGACGTACGTTTCACTGAAATAGCAGCTTCGTCAGGAGGCATGGTTATGGTTAAAACGAGCCCATTATATATGCCCCATAATTAATGATTAATGCCCCTATTAGTGGCAGCTGTGACCGGAAGTGACGCCGTGTAGGAATCACGTCATCCGCCGTGTCACTCGGCAATGCTCACGGACGCGAAGACCGGTGCCGACAGAGCACATGCATGTTGGGCGCTCTGCACGTTGCCAAGCACCCAAATAAACAAGGGTGTCAATGAGAGCCCAGGGGTCAAAAATACAACAAAGGATAGTAGAGTGAGAAATATTACCCAAAGAAAAGGAGGGAGGACAATTAAAGATCGAAAACACAAGCACAACACAATAAATATATCCCACAAGGGTGAAATATCACTAAGAAAGATAGAGCTAACACTAAATAGTGATACAATAATATAGCTCACTATAAACAACAAATCACAATATATGAACGGGTAGTAAATGAAAAAAGCTGGCTAGTAAAACAATCTACATACTGTTTGATATATACTCAGCCAAAAATATAGATAAACCATCTACTGTCATATTCATATAGATGAGAAAATCATTCATTGCATCTCAAAACAACATGTGTCAATGAGACAAATAGCTTAATCATGGCTTAATCAGCTTGCGATCTTCATCATAGAGTATTACTCTAAATCCAAAATAGACCATCAGTAAACAACCTACAATGGACACATATAAAGGGGAAAAGTTAAAAACAAGTTAAGAAAAGTGAGCCTACAAACCACTAAAAATAAGAACTTATGGCTATCTCATAGAAATGCTTTGAAGCTGACCACCTCATTGAGGCCATATGTAGTTACCGTATTCAAAAGTGTAATCCACCTCATCTCCTTCTGGAGGAGACATTTTTTAAATGTCACCTCCCCATGCACCCATATACACCTGGTCAATTCCTTTAACCAGGAATTTAACTTTCAGGCCCCTGGAGTTAGAGTCATTAGTAAATATTTCAGGTTTGTTTTGATCTTATCAATATCCAAATTGAGCCGCATTCCTAATATCCCTGACATACTCCTGAACATGAACCCTCAGTGATTTAGTGGTCATTCCCAGATATATCAGGCTGCACGGACATGTGGCTTGGATAGATTACCAGCCCCTGTGCTACATGCAAAAGATGCACGATTTTGTAAGCCTTCGTGCCCATCAAATCATTCAATTTGTAGCTCTTAGTATATACCTACACACCCAAATACGGAAAAGTGCTCCACAAAGGGCCTTTGCTGTCAAAGATGTATTTGCTCTGTGGAGGCACATAGTGGCTTGTGGTGAGGATATCCCTAATATTACGGGAACATCGCTAGGTAATGGCAGGTTTCTTAGGCAATGAGCAAGACAAATCTTTATCCGAGAGTAACAGCGGCCAATGTTTAGAAAAAGAATCCCGGATTTCTCTCCAATTGGAATTAAACGTGGTAATAAAACTCACAACATTTTCCCCCTTGTGCTTGGAGCCTGAATGTGGGGCCAACAGGGTATTTCTATCTTTTTCAAAGCACGCTGATAACCTTTTTGTATATCCCGGGGTAAGTACCCTCTCCTCAGAAACCTACCCTACAGGATACGGGACTGCTTCAAGAAGATGTTATCATCAGAGCATACTCTTATGCTCTAAAAAACTGCCCATATGGAATTGAAAGTTCAGACCAAATTTGTCGATGTACTTTTGCAAAAAATATCCGTCTATAACTTCCCATCTGATGACTTATTGATAGACAATTCCAGAAAGTTCATGCTCACTCTACTAAATTTCCATGTGAGCTTGATGTTTAAATCATTTATATTTAAACAATGCAAGAATTCTTCTAGTTGTGATGTGGAGCCATGCCATATAAATAGGATATCATCGATGTAACGTATCCATGAAATCACCCGCTTATGACCAGGGGTTTCCAGACCATATCCTCTCCCACAGCCCCAGGAAAATATTTGTATAAGAGCGTGTGCTAGCTGCCCCCTTTGGGGTCCCCTGAAGCTGTAGGTAGGGGAGGTCCTTGAAAAGAAAGAAATTATGGCTTA
This sequence comes from Allobates femoralis, assembly GCA_033576535.1. NCBI lineage: Eukaryota > Metazoa > Chordata > Amphibia > Anura > Aromobatidae > Allobates > Allobates femoralis. The sequence goes on along the minus strand of JARQOC010000009.1, from coordinate 138,185,025 downwards.
GCAGAAAACTTAAAATTTTGATAATGACGTCCTTATGAACTGGACCAAGATTGGTCATATTAAGAAAGAATTCTGCTGCCCTAAGTCCCTGGTCATTGCGGATGGAAGTATATAGGGACTCCACATCGCATTTTACCAGAAGCATGTCATCATCCAAAATCACCTCGTCAAGTCTCCTCAGCACATAGTGGCATCCTGTACGTAAGATGGAAGCATTACAACACAGGGTTTCAAATAAAGGTTAACATATTGGCAAATTGGTTCACAAAGACCCCCTATCCCTGGACTATAGGTCTCCCGGGTGGAGACAGGGGGTCCTTGTGAACCTTCGGAAGTTAAAAGTAGTGGTAACAGAATGCTCCTGGAAGGAGAGAGTCCCTCATTTTAGTAGTAATGGTGTGGGATTCAGCCCCATCATCCAGTAAAGATCTCAAAGCCTCCTTGAAACTGAGCATCAGACTATGTGGTAGCCTTCAATAACAGCAGGTGTTATTAAGCTTTTAAATGCCTCACGTCGTACTTCTGCACAGGCCAGACCACCACATTTCCGCCCTTGTTCACCTGGTTTTTTAGAGAGTCAATGGCTAATCTCTGCTCTCTGGTCAATTTATCATTTTTGATGATTGTTGGTGATTTACTCAAATCTTGTTTGACCAGATGCAGTAATATACCAATTTGTGGACAACCGGCCTAGGCAGAAAGTGTTTAGAAGACTGTGCAGATGTATGGGCACCCCAATACTATCCCTAGTTTGATTATCGTCAGAAAGAGAAGTCAGATCATGCAATGTTTATAATTCATCAAATGATGTTGATGCTGGGTCATCTGAACCATATTGTTTCCTCAAAGTCAATTAACGGCAAAAAGCTTGAGATCCTTCACAATCGTAAAGAAATCGAACATTTTGGTAGGAGAAAAAGAACGACCACATGAGAGGACAAGCCTTTTGAGTTAGTAAGAACATGGCTAGATAGATTAATTACTTTTAGTTCCTCTTGTGTGGATACCTCCTCCTCATGTTGTAATGTTGAGGGTATTTTTTGCCCTTTGGCGTTTGGGCGGACACCCCCTGATTTCCTAAAAAATCTGTACATTCGCCCTCAAGACCGAAGACACACTAGCACAGACAGAGAACGTGCCACTTCTGTATTCCCCATCTGCCACGATAGACTCTCTGTTGTTGGTAATTTAGACAGATCCCTTTTACATTTTTTTTTCCTGCCTGGACCTCTGTCTCCCACCTATTAAGAGTTTCCTCCAGGGAGCTATCAAAAATTCTTAATTCTTCTTTGAATAATTTTGTTTGGAGGTGGTCCCTGATGCTTTCAATCTCTGCGTCCAATACCTCTAAAGACTTCTTGTCCTGCCCAATCAAGAGTTCAAGCAATGTAGTAGAGTATCTAGAAAGGGCCTCCTCCCATCTGTCCACAAAATCCTGTATCTTGAGTATTTATAGGGGGGTAACATTGGTGGGGAATAATAGATTGTTGTAAATAATTCTAAAAGAGTAGCTTTGTTCCACCATAAACGCACTCGCTTTTTGAGCAGGTTTTTTATTTTCTGCTTCAAATCGGCAGTGTCCTGCTCCTCAGGTCCAATCACCTGCTTATCACCAAAAACAGACCTGAGCTGAGTTACCCAGGTCCTCTCCTTTTTTTAATGCCATGAACCCTGTCTGGGGAACTGTAGATGAAAATATGTACAATTAATAAAACCTACATTACTGACCCCCTAGGCCATTCTTGGTCCCATATAACTCTAAACCTACAAATTGCACCTCTATTTTCCTCCTTATCTAGAGAAAAAGAGTTGCAAACTATGTAATCCAATGCACAACATCAATGTTTATTAACAAAAATCGCTCAAGAAAAATTAACAAAAAAATTATTACCCCGGTGTAATACAAAAGACTGGGAGTGGAAGACCACTCTTAACCTTCTAGTGGTTATCCTTTATGTGTCCTATCCTTGAGAGGTCTTCCACTCCCAGTTATTTGTATTACACATGGGTAATAATTTTTTGTTACATTTTTCTTGTGTGATTTTTGTTAATAAACATTGATGTTTTGCATTGGATTACATAGTTTGCGACTCTTTTTCTCCAGATAAGGTGGAAAATAGAGGTGACAATTTGTAGGTTTAGGCTACATTCACACTCTGCGTATTTCCTGCACTTTTGGGAGTTTTTTGCCATGTTTTGCGGCCGTGCTACTTAGCACATGTAAAAAAAATGCGGTACATTCACACACCGTGTTTACTGACGACCACATTTCTCCCCCAAAAGCGCAGGAGTGAAGAGATGTCGCACGGGAGAGAAGAATCCTGTGTTCCTCCCCCGTGTGACAGGTGTGACATGCCTTTTGGCTTTCGCAGTGTATTAATATACACTGCGAAAGCTAAATAAAAGTATCAAAAGTTATTAAAAATAAAAAAATAGAATCCTTACCTCTCCGCTGGCTGTTCCGGGAGCCGAGACATCCATGTCTGATCTGCTGCCAAGACCATAAAGATGTGATTGACCGGAAACGATCATGTGATATGTGAAGTGCATATCACATGATCGCTACTGGCCAATCACATCTTGAAGGTCCTGGCAGCAGATCAGATGTGGATATCTCGGCTCCTTGAACAGCTGGCGGAGAGGTAACGATTAAGTAAAGAACACTGGATTTTTCCTCCCCCGTGTGACATCACATCCTGCAGCACCACCATTATGCGCGTTGGAATTGCGCATTGTCTGAACAACGAAGTGTAATTCCAGTGGTTAAAATGGAGCCTATGGTAGAAAGCACACGCAAAAAAGAGAAGATAATTGATTCTTTTTAAGCACGTGCTTTCTCCCATATAAGCACAGCGTAAATTTACGCAACGTCTGAACGGCAAAAGTGAAAGTCCATTCACTTTGCCGGCAAATGCAGACGCAGATGCGCTTTTGGGGGAAAAGCGCTCACAAAAGTGCAAAAAATATGCGCAGTGTGAACATAGCCTTAGAGTACATCTATCTATGAACAGTGGTGAAAAAAGAATTTAGTCAGCCACCAATTGTGCAACGTTCTCCCACTTAAAAAGATGAGGTCGGCCTGTAACTGACATCATAGGTGACCTCAACTATGAGAGGCAAAATAAGAAAACAAATCCTGAAAATCACATTGTCTGATTGGGAAAGAATTTTTTCAAATTTTGGTGGAAAATAAGTATTTGGTCAATAACAAAAGTTCATCTCAATACTTTGTTATATATGCTTATAACACATTGATGCATGGAAGTTAGCATGTTGTACTTTTTATTATATTCTGTATATTGGTGAATTAATGATGTCATTGAAAAAAGTGAAAGAAATGTATAAAATCTGGGCAGACCAGACAGTGTTTGATAGACAAAGGGCGTGTTCCCGAACATCCCCCCTTTTCCATGCTGGGATAAAAGTTCTCTTTGCATTAGAACTGGAGTGCTGAGACTCTCTCGTTCAGTTGTATGTATCAGAAACTTTATCAAGGAAAGCTTAATTAATGCACCATTAATGCTGTGCTGCTACTTTCCATTTGGTATCTATCTTATCTATCTTTTATCAATCTAACCATATGGGGCTGCACCTTGACACGCTGACATGAAGGGACGCACGACTCCGCTGAACACAGTATAGGTGAGCAATAATTTACATTTGGGAACCAGTTAGTACTTTAGAGAGGGATATAGGGACCAATTTGTCTACCCTTGTATTATCCCTTGCCATAATGCTGGGACAGAATATTGTCACTTTGCACTAGGACCCTTTTATCACTGGTGTGTCAGGATGCACAAATGAGACTGTAGAGGCTACTCACAGAAGGTTCCAGCGTTTGGCCAAACAGTCAAAATCCTAAAAAAAAAGTCTCTGTTGCTTTAAGAGACATTTCCCTTTTAGTGAAAGCTGGAGGTCACTAGGATTCAGCTGATCCCTTACCTTGAGCTGTGTATATATTCCCCTTGATTCCCAGGATGCACTGCTGGTGATAGCTGTCAGGTGTTTGGAGGAAGCTTCTTAGCTGTAACAGTGTATTCTGGAGTTTCTCTTGGATCTCTGTGTGGATCTTCTCAAGCTAAGTGTTTCTTCCTTTCCATCTTTGTTTGTTTTCCTTGTGTGTAACTTTAGTTGGTAGCTGGGCTGACTAGTGTTCACCCGCTCTGATCCTCATTTAGTAGTAGTTCAGGATCAGTCTGGGAATAGGTATCCTGCTGGCAACAGTTGCGGAAACTGGATAGGGACGTTAGGCGAGCTGGTGCCAGTGCTAGTTTATCTAGGGGTATCCATCTCCCCTTTTTTGCGTTAGCATTAGGGACCCCTTCCCCCTGTCGTCATCCAGCGCTGGGTGTCTCCCCACACCCTGCGTGACACCTTTACTGTACCAAATGCACTTTATTTCCCTCTGTTGTCTTTGTGTTATTCTTTACCCCTACCTTGCCTCTCTCCTTGGTCCTTTGTTTATCCTGTTACTGTTTCCAAGATGTGTATAAGCTGTCCACAGTGTAATTGATTAATAAACTGAATTGCATTCTGAGCACTAGCGTGGGCATTCTTGGTGTTCTTATTTGGGCCAATATGTACTAATCATTCTTTGGTTTAATATTGTATATGGAGTAAGAAGGTCCTTCCTTAACTAGGTTGATGTCCTGGTTGTGTCCTTTTGTTCATTATAGTCATCTATGTATCTATGTAACTATTATCTATCTATCTATCTATCTATCTATTGCAGAAAACAATCAGGCAGCACCTCCAAATAATAAAGTAAAGTGGACTTTACTTTATTATTTGTCCTGTTTTATTTGATCGTGGTGTGACGTTTCGGTCACTGGGACCTTTTTCATCCATACAAGTATTTGGCACATGGCTATGAAAGCTGTATGGGCACATATTGGTCATGTCTGCATCAGTGCAATGGCAAGATGTTAGTCTACTTATGATGGCTGTACATCATTTGATGTGTATAATTCAACAGATTTGAACTTAATGTGATAGTGAATTACTATCACATAAATGCGTATGTGTTTGAGACGAATAAAAGTCAACTTTACTTTATTATTTGGAGGTGCTACCTAATTTTTTTCTACTATTGATGTTGTTTTGGGCAAGAACATTTTTGGGGTGAGCACTCCACACTTTATACCTAAGTTTGGTGCTGTTCAGTTTTATCTATCTATCTATCTATCTATCTATCTATCTATCTATCTATCTATCTATCTATCTACCTATTTATCTATCATTTGACAAAGGTTCAATGTAACCTGACTGAGCTGAGGACCCGGAAGTGCGGTAAACAGGGCGGCAGCGGCTGAAGACGCTGCTTCCATGGTACAGGCGTCTGATAGATGCCTGTACATGGACTGCAGGAGCCGGCGGCCGCAGAGTCTCTGCTCCCGCGGTCAGGTGACCGCGGGAGAGAGAATAGCCGACTCCCACAGCGGGGGGAAGGGCGCAATATGCGGCCGTGGGGGAGACTCCTCAGGCGCTGCAACAGGGGGCTTGACAGCGCCCCCTGCCTGCTTGCGCCAGGTGCAAATGCACCCCCAGCCCCCCCTAGATACGGCCCTGCACCCCCCACAATGTTTTCATTTCTTCTGTTCCCATTGTATTCCATATATCCACTGTATTCTTGGCCAAATTGAGCAGCTGCTGGCCACACCCCAGGGTTGCACATGTTTATGAAAACTCAACTCAAATAATAAAGCTATTACCAGGAACAGTAAGTCTACACCATTAACTTGTGAGTTTCTGGAGAGTTTCTACTTGTATTTCTTTACATGATATCAGAATAGCCTCCCAGAACTGCTGTTTTGATGTGAACTGCCTCCCACCCTCATAGATCTTTTGCTTGATTATACTCCAAAGGTCAGGGGAAGATAGTGGTCACACAATGAGTTTATCTCCTCTCATGCCCATAGCAGCCAATGACACAGAGGTATTCTTTGCAGCATGTGCTGTGCGCTATTCATGAGACGACTTGAGAAATATTCTACAGTATTAGCAGATTTCCTTATGTGCTGAAGATCTGCTTTGAGCTATTCTAACTTTTGCCTGCATTTCTAGCATTGCCATAAATGTCTTAAATACTTTTTTCAAGCCAAAGTCCTTGTATGTGGCCCTTCTACAGGTATAGGGTTCACATATTTCACTTAGTTGTCATACTTCCTGTATATGAATAACACGTCAACTATTTTCACTAGAAAGCTGCAGGCGCTCACCTGCCCTTGTAGAATGATTGTAAGGATGTTCAGAATAAATTGTAAAAAAAAACATTTTTGTAGGTCTTAAGTGTGAAAAAAAGCCAAGATGAAAGTGTTTGCCTGGCTAACCTTCTTCAAAAGTGATGGATGACTACAGATTAGGAGTGAGACAATAGTACAGTCACTCTCATAAAATGCTTTTCTTTTCCCCAGCCTGTCTTCTAGCAGATTGATGCCACGGATTGCTTGTTCTTTGTGGTAATGACATCGTTGTTCTGATATTTGTCCTCTCAATGGTGTGTTGGAACACTTTTTTTTAAAGTGTCATCTATTCAAAAAATGAAGAAGTTTGTTGGGGAGTATAGGAAAATATCCCAAATAGAAGAAAGAAAAAAGTTTACTTACCTTGTAATTATTCATCAGCCTCTGCTTAAAGAAAATCTGTCTGCAGGTCCTTGCTATGTCATCTGAAGACAGCATGCTAGAGGGGTTAAAACACAGAGTTCAGGCTTGTGTCTCTTATAACACTGCCTGATATTGTTTACCTGCAATGTTTGTTTCATCTTAATGAGATTATCATTGCTAGAACTACAATGTCTGGTAGTCTAACACACCCCTCTGTGATTAGCAGCTCACTATTTAGAAATCTTGCATATAGTGAGCCTCCTGTGGGCAGGGACAGCTTTCTTAGCTCTGCTGCATGACTAAATCTAAAAACTCTGCTTGTGTCAGAACCGCTGCACCTAATAATCTAAGTGATACATTGTTGTATTCAGAGTCTCTTTGCCTACATTATGCTGTTCTCAGATGAGGTAGCAAAACTTTGCTGGCAGATTTCCTTTAAAGGAAAACTGTCAGGTGAAAAATCCACATATAACTGCTATTGTTTTCTAATTCCTTTCTGTAAACTCTCTCTCTATTTATTTATATTCCCCTCCTATCTTCTGTAAACTTCAAATAATGAGATTCATTCCATCTGTCACTCACAGTGAATGATCCACTTAGTTCTCTGCTGTCCCCTCCCCATAGGATGATTATGCATGTCACATCACAGCACAGGAGATCGGGGGGATGGGGGAACCGTATTCTCCTCTCTTCTCTTTTTGCAGCAAAACCAAGAGATCAGATAAACACAGGATCTCCCACAGCATAGCATGGAGTCTAGATCAGATAAGGAAGACAGGTAGCTTTCTTCTTCCATGTCCTGAACAGTACTGTAGGCACAGAAAGTGAAACCACACAGCACTGAGAGCAGCGGGAGGAGAGAGGAGAGAGCTGCTGAGAGGGAGTGCATAATTACATGACAGTTTATACAGCAGCAGGACTGTCTCTGTTTATAATGGAGAGGACAAATGCAGCAGCTCCCTGCAGAGTCTGACAATGCTGATAATATGGAAGCTACAAAGAGTAGAATAATGATTTTACAGATTTTTAAAAGGTCTACCCAGACACTATTCAAGGTTAATATTAGTATTATACTGAAAAATCACCTAACAGTGTCCCTTTAATGATGAATTTTGGTAATGTACTCCATTACCTTGTCTTGCTTCTTTTTCTCCCAAACTCCATGCTGGCAGCTGTATGTTCTGCCTTGTTCATGCTCTAAAGCTGCCTTCACATTTGCGGACCCTCCGCAGTGTTCTGCGGAGGGAATCCGCAATCTGTCTGCAGCTGCCGCTAGCCCCTATCTTTATAATGGGAATGCACGGTCATGCGCAGGTCTGCGCATGACCGTGCGCATCCATTCACTACCATGTGTGATCTGTGCGCAGGCGAATGCCTGCGTACAAATCACACAGTCTCGTCCGCACCAGGGAAGCGACATGTTGCGTCCCTGGTGCGGACGAGAGTGTGTGATTTGTGCGCAGGCATCCGCCTGTGCACAGATCACACATGGCAGTGAATGGGTGCGCACGGTCATGCGCAGTCAAGCGCAGCACCGTGCTCTCCCATTATAAAGATAGGGGCTGGCGGTGCTGCGGTCATATTGTGGATCCCCTCCGCAGAACGCTGCGGAGGGGTCCGCAAATGATAAGGCAGCCTTACAGTAGCTGTTTTGAACTGCAGATTTGGTAAATATGTCACTCTCCAGTGTGAGGGTCTCTGTCCTCCACCCCCCATGATCAGATGCGATTCACAAACATTCTCCCTGCCTAATCATGACGGAGGGTAGGTCACTCTTAGGCTGGCTTCACATTAGCGTTTGTGTCTGCATGCTGATGGCATGCAGACACAAACGCTGTCAAAAGCAGGGACACTTTGATGTATCCGCAGCGGATAATGTCCGCCTGCGGACACATCACTAGGGAGCCCGGCAGCCAATCGGCGCTGTCCGGGGGCGGGCCGGGGGCGGAGATCAGCGCCGGAGATCTCCGCCCCCCCCGGCCGCCGGTAAGCTCCGGGACATGTCGGCGGGGAGAACAGCTGATGTGAGAGCTGTTTGAATCTTCCCGCGCCGACACTGAGAGGAGATGTCGGCGCGGGAAGATTCAAACAGCTCTCAGATCAGCTGTTCTCCCCGCCGACATCGCTAGGAGATTACAGGCGGCGGGGAGAAGGAGGACAGCAGAGCCTCAGCTGATCTCCCGGTGGCCGTCGGTGAGCTCCTGTGACATCACCGGCGGCCACCGGGAGATTTTTCAATGGGTCCGCAGCGTTCTCCTGCGGTGTCATGCAGAGGACACTGCGGACCCATTGAAGACAATGCATTTTTTGTACGCTTGGGGACGCTTGCTGATTGTCCAAGGTCCCCAAACGCACAAAAAAAACCAACTGGCTGCGTCCCGGGTGCGGATGCTGGACACCGGAAGCAGCAGATATCGTCCGCATCCGCACCCGAACGCAGCAAACGCAGGCACCATGCGTTCCTATGTTAAACATAGGAACGCAGTGCGCATGCGTTTGACTGCGTATGGGAACGCAGCAATACGCTGCCTTCCCATACGCAAATGTGAAGCCAGCCTTAGGTACAGATATCTAAGACCTGTGAGTTAAAACAGCTTCTCTAAGTACTTGAACAAGGCAGGACATACAGCCCTCTCAACAGGCAACAGAGAGAAAAGCAACCAAGAAAAGGTAGTGGGGTGCATTACAAACTAGCATAACTTTGCAAACTGATCAGTCATTAAATTAAAATAAAACGTTTAGCTTCTCTTAAGCAAATTATTCCTCTATCACCACTTTAACTTTTATTTTTTTACAAATTTAGTTTTTAAATTAAACCATTGTAAAAAATGAGGTCAATGGTGTAGAACATTCCCACATCAGTGTGAAGCTAAATCCTTTAATGATTATTTCAAATTGGGATCAAGATGGCGGCTGCTCCCCAATTTTTACAGAGGACCTGGATGTGTCACTAGAATATAAATACACTATGGAGCGCTCTTATAGACAAAGCTGTGAGATCTTGTTATCAACTTTGCACCAGAATTTGCCAACTTTAGAAAGGTCTGGGGGAAAAGGTATTCTCCTTGTGGAGAGTATTCTGCCAGCTGACAGTGAGGAGACTTATAGCCACAATGCTCCTCTGGGAAATTAGGATTACTACCTTTATTAGGTGGCATTAGAGTTTGTCTACTTCCTCACTGAGGTGGCAGTTTGCATATGCAACTTTGGAAAATAATTTTCAATGAAATGCAGAATCTTTTCTTTAAGTAGCCATATTCCTTACGGACAGGTTACACCCAATGAATACCCCATTCTTCCACCAGATGAGTGTTCTTTCTGAGCTGAATATCAGTATCATTTCATAAGAAGCTGGGGATTCCCTGAGCGTTTCTTGTTGTCCAGGAGATATGACAAGTCTTCTACAAATATGACTACAAATATGAAGTTTACCCATTTTATTGGAGCATTCAGGACATTCCAGGAGAGTTGACACGCATGCTTTACACTTTATACAGCCAAGGGTGGAGGGGATTCCCTTGCTGGTTAATTTCTAAATTATTCTTTCTACTTACTGTATATGGCAACTATTTTTCTAAGTGCTTTTACAATAAATCAAGGCCAGGGTGTGGCGTGGCATAAAACGTCTTTGCTAAGTACATTTTTTTCTGAGCAAAGTCCTACAGAATGCAGGAAGTGAATTCTTCTTAAATTTGGGGTTTTATCATGCAGGACATGCAGATATGTACGCTCCATTACGATTACTCATCTGTGTTTAAGGTATATCATGAATCATTTCCCACAAAACTGAAAGGAGGAAACAGAATTCCGCCATGCCAACTACTGTGTTTCCCCAACAATAAGACCCCAAAAATAAGCCCTAGTAGGAATCTTCATCCTTTTGGGAAAATGTTTAAAATGTACCGTATATACTCGTGTGTAAGCCGACCCGTGTATAAGCCGACCCCCCTACTTTTGCCCCCAAAACCTGGGAAAACCTATTGACTCGTGTATAAGCCGAGGGTGGACCCCAGCACAGGTATACAGCTCCCAGCAGTGTGGTATACAGCAGCCCCAGAGGTATTTACAGCAGCCCCAGTGGTAGTATACAGCAGCAGCCCCAGTGGTATATACAGCAGCAGCCCAGTTTTTAGTATACAGCAGCCCCAGTGGTAGTATACAGCAGCCCCAGAGGTATATACAGCCCCAGTGGTAGTATACAGCAGCCCCAGAGGTAGTATACAGCAGCCCCAGAGGTAGTTTACAGCAGCCCCAGTGGTAGTATACAGCAGCCCCAGAGGTAGTATACAGCAGCCCCAGAGGTATATACAGCCCCAGAGGTATATACAGCAGCCCAAGTGGTAGTATACAGCAGCCCCAGTGGTGTATACAGCAGCCCCAAAGGTAGTATACAGCAGCCCCAGTGGTGTATACAGCAGCCCCAGTGGTAGTATACAGCAGCCCCAGTGGTGTATACAGCAGCCCCAGAGGTAGTATACAGCAGCCCCAGTGGTGTATGCAGCAGCCCCAGAGGTAGTATACAGCAGCCCCAGAGGTGTATACAGCCCCCCCATCAGTATACAGGGCCCCCCCTTGGTGCACAAACCTGTAAAGGAAGAGATTAGTATACTGTCCCGCTGCCGCTGTCCCGCCGCCATCATTGCACTCCTCTGTCTTCATCCAGCGTCTTCCGGCTTCCTCTGGCGCGCAGACAATGACGTCATTGCCTGCGCCGACCAGAGGAAGCCGGAAGAAGACGGATGAAGACGGAGGAGCGCGATGATGGCGGCGGGACAGCGGCAGCGGGACAGTGATAAGTATGCTAATCTCTTCCTTTACAGTTTTGTGCTGCAAGGGGGGGGCCTGTATACTGATGGGGGCTGGCCTGTATACTGTATACACTGTATACAGTGTATACAGTATACAGTGACTCGCGTATAAGCCGAGGGGGGGGACTTTTCAGTCCAATTTTTGGGCTGAAAAACTCAGCTTATACGCGAGTATATACGGTAATCCCTACGCTAAAAATAATCCCTAGTAGTAGTTCAATATGGAAGTGCCCAGGTAGTTAAAAAAGTTATAAAAAAATACTGCAGGACCCCTCATTAAAAAAAATCAGACGCCCCCCCGAAAAGAGCAGACATCCTGAAAAGAAAGTAGACACCCCCAAAAAAAAAATTCACACTCACCAGACCCTAAGCAATTACAGCTGGAAAGTGTCGACGTTGGTTGGGCTCTTACACAGAGGTCTGTGTTGTTCCCCTGTCTCTCGCCATTCCAGCTACATTGCTCCTCAGCTATCACACACAGATCGGGTCCCAGTATCACTCCACTCTCACCAACTCCATATGAGTGATACCGCTTCCTGCCAGCAGGGGAGCCAATGCAGCGAGACCTGACAGGGACATAGATTTGTTTGTGAAAGCCCATTCACTTGCCAACTCTATTATTTGGGGTCTGGTAAGTGCAATTCTTTTGGGGGGGTGTCTGCTTTCTTTTAGAATGTAAGCAGGTAATTTAAGCCATAGCAAATAAAGTGCTGTGTTTCCACTGAAAATAAGTCCAAGTGCATCTTTCAGAGCAAAGAATAATATAAGGCCTTGTCATATTTTTGGGGAGACAGGGTGATATAATGCTCATGTGAACATCCAATTAATAAAAAATGTTGTGCAAACGTAAATGATTCAGGGATCATGGAAACTGGTCCTCAACAAGACTTTAAAAAGTCACCAGATTGGATTGTGTGTCAAAACCAACTGCACTTCGACAGCATATTGACCAACAGTAATCAATCACACAATTCCCATTAATACGTTTCTATATGAACCATGTGACAACACTTGAAGCATGCACCATCAGATGTCCTCCATAGGGCAAAAGTCAAGTGTTTTACATAAGGTGAAATGACCCCATATTGTGCACTGTGGTTGACTGTCACATAATACTCCATGCACATGAAATCATCAATCACACAATTCCCATTAATAACTTTCTATATGAACCATGTGGCAACATTTGAAGCATGCACCATCAGATGTAATGTAGCTACATTTTAGCTTGGTATCCTGTATGGCAAAGACGATAGGCTGGGTATATGTATCTTTCCATCTGTGGGGAAAGTGCCATTTACACGAACATACAGCAAATTGCTGGGTCTGCTTTGAACCACACAGTAATGCACTTATATGTGGTGAATGTAGATTTGAATTGGTTGCATTGGAGATAATCTGTGAAAATGTTGATAATGCCTTATTAATGTAGTATACTATAGCATTGTCGTGAGTTTGTGGTGTCCTGATGTGACTTCTGGATGATCTGGGATCAGGTGGTCTCAACATTTAAATGATAGCAGGTCCTCTATGGAGCCCACTTAACTGTTATCTTGAATTAGAGTAGATTTACTTTCATTATATTCTGATGGCGTTAAGGACCCTTTTCCTTCTGGCTGAAAATTACTCATAGCCTTAATACCAGCTGTAGCTTCTTATCATCACTTGCTTTGCTATATTTAACCACTCCTGGCCTCAATCTGTGCTGGTTATAGATCCTCTATTCTGACCATGTTGAAGGAGCTTGTCTCTGAAGAAGCTGAGGTGTTCTTTTCAGTTGCAGCTGTGATGTTTCCTGCTGGAGAATATTTGGAGTCTTTTGTTTCTGTTTCCCGGTCTGTCTTGTCAGTGTGTTCCCTTGCACTCCTGCCCCTTCCCTCTCTGGGGGAGAGAGGGTTAAATAGATGACTTGTACTTAGGAGTATAGCAAGTTACGAGACTCCACTATCAGGGGTAATCCTGGGGACAGGGGTAGTCTAGGGTCCCCTAGTGTGAGGGACAGTAAAGGTGCCCTTTGTCCCTGAATTTCCTTTAGTCACAATGCGACAAGCGTTCGGTGCTAAGCACCTGAAAATACTGAGACTTCTTTTCTTCTTCACTCCTCTGGTACTTCCACATGCTACAATGCAAAACTCACTGAGAATAACCAAATTCTATTCATTCATTATCAGTAGCTGTTAATCTTTGTATTCACCGCTGGTTGCATTATTCTTCATTATTGTCATTATGATCACAGGAGCGATCTATGTGTTTCTACGACTGATCAGTTCCATCCGTGCTTTATACCAATGACTTTTCTCTCCTCTGCACTGCATTTTATCTAACAAAAGCTTTTACACTTCTGTGAATGGTTCTTGACTGGAGGGTGTCACGTTGAGCCGCTTATCTGGATTATCCACTGTTCAGATGTTGCAAACAATAGTTGGTCTTAGACAGTTAAGCATATATTCTATAGAATTTAATTTTATTTCCATGGAACAGTCATATTGCACTTTGTAATTTTTTTTTTTTTAAACTACCATCTGAACGCTGAGTTCTTTTTCAGTATATGGGAACATTTGATTTCCAGTTACACCCTTTGCTTCCAGCACTGCCTCGTGCACATGCATGCACATGGTCATATTACGTCACTGCGTAGGAGCCTTATCATTACTTCAAAGGATGAGATCCAACCATGAGAAAGACTATCCTAGTTCCCAGAACAGGATCTTACTCAGTTCCAGTCCTGTTTGAGTGAATTCTGGGAATGTTTAGGGTATGAAAACATTTTATTAGAAATGTTAGCCTTATCTAAATAGGCATGGCTTTATTCATTCACATCATTGAGTCTCTGAAGCTGGGTGTACTTGCCTCGGCTTCAGAGAGGTGCTCTGCGCATGATCGGATGTTCAGACAGAAAGATAGAAACGTTATAGCTCTGTGTAGAAGAGGAGAAAAAAATAATCCGCAAAAAAGGAAATTGGCCATGTGTTTTAGGCTGGGTCACAGTACCATTTTTCACATGCATTTTTGGAGACCTGCGTTTTCAAAAACGCATGTAAAAAACGCACCCATAGGCCCCCATGTTAAAAAACGCATGCCCTAATAGCCAAAAAGCATGTGTGACTGTCCCATGCGTTTTTGGAGCATATCCAAAAACGCATGCGTTTCTGTAGAAAACGCATGCGTTTTTATAACATGGGTTCCTATGGAAAACGCATGCAAAAACGCATGTACAGTTAGTACCTTTTAGTGCCATTCAAAAACGCATGCGTTTCCCATAGGAGCCCATGTTAACAAAAACGCATGCGTTTCCGGAAACGCATGCGTTTTTGTTAACATGGGCTCCTATGGGAAACGCATGCGTTTTTGAATGGCACTAAAAGGTACTAACTGTACATGCGTTTTTGCATGCGTTTTCCATAGGAACCCATGTTATAAAAACGCATGCGTTTTCTACAAAAACGCATGCGTTTTTCAAAACGCTCAAAAAAATACTACAAGCACTATTTTTAGGTGCAGATTCAAAAACGCACCCAAAAACGCAGGGAGCCATCACACACCTTACAAAACTCATGCTGACATGAAAAAAAGCATGAGTTTTGTTAAATCACTTAAAAAAACGCATGGCAACTGTGACCACAGCCTAAGAGGTGAAAAAGTCAATATTAACTTTTAAGAGCCAATGGGTGGCGCTAGAGTTCAAGTTCTCTTCCCCTCTAAAGAGGATATTTGCATATTTAGTCTTAAACTGGGATCAGATGGCCATATAACATGGATGATAATCAAATTAAAATGCCTCAACTGCCTGATGGCTCTCCTGACCAGAGCATGATAGCTGCACAGTAATACATAAAACTATCACACTCGGGTGAAGAAAGCCGCGACCAGTTTGTGCTCTGCAATACGATATCCATCCACATTATACGGCCATCTGACTCATGCAGAGGTTATAATTGCTGCCAATATCACATGTGAGTCTTGATGCAGTAGGTGGTAGATGATGATAAAAAGTATTGGGCAGTCTTATTACATACCATATAATTAAAGGTAATGATTTGAAAACAAACATATTATTAGAGCATCCTACTCATTTTACAAGCCTCACTTGGAATATCCCAGAGTTGATGCTGCACTATGCAAGTCTTGGCCTGGTTTTCAGAATACACAATGAAATTATTAGCACTCCGATCAATCTCAATAGTCAGGGTTTGGTAGTGCTCATCTTAGAGTTAAGGAATTGGTAATAGAATATATTTATTTGAGGAATTCTAGGACCCACCTAGATATATACAAAAACATAACAGAGTACATTAACTGGAAATCTTTGTTGTCCACTCTAAATTGCCAAGTCTGCAGTCACTCTATGTGTCACTCTATGTGACTGCAGACCTGTGAATCCTCACATTCTGTGCTCTCAGGATTCACTGGTTTCAGAGCTGGGAACAGTGGTCACATACTGTAACAGTAAATATGAGATACTAGCTGTGAGCCCGATGCAAATGCATCGGGATTCTAGAACGTGCATTAATTTGATTATAGTAGATAGCTATTTTTTATTGTATTATTTATTTTGTTTTGTTTTTTTACAATTTTTATTATTATTAAATTTTTTATTATTTGTTATTTTAATTGAATTTATTTGTATTAAAATTATTTTATTTTATTTAAAAACCGCATCTGCGGCGCCGTTGCGGTAATCCCCATACAAAGTATAGGGGGACTTGTGGCAGGTGCGGCAAAACCGCACTTGCCGCACCTGCCGCAAGTCCCCCTATACTTTCTATGGGGATTACCGCAACCGCGCCGCAACTTGCACTTGCGGCGCGGTTGCGGTAATCCTTATGGGGATTACCGCAACCGCGCCGCAAGTGCTCGCACTCAGCCAGCGACTCGCTGCCGCACCTGCCGCAAGTCCACTTGCGGCGCGATTGCGGTAATCCCCATAGAAAGTATAGGGGGACTTGCGGCAGGTGCGGCGACTGAGGTAGCGACTCGCAATGGCCTCGCGGCCATTGCTCGCGCTACACAGCGACTCTCAATGGATCCCCATTGAAAGTATAGAGAGACTTGCGGCAGGTGCGGTTGCTGAGGTAGCGACTCTCAATGGATCCCCATTGAAAGTATAGAGAGACTTGCGGCAGGTGCGGTTGCTGAGGTAGCGACTCGCAATGGCCTCGCGGCCATTGCTCGCGCTACCTCAGCGGTACATCGCTAATTTTGTGGCCGAGCCTCTGGTTCTATTTTCGGCCAGCGACTCGCAATGGCCGCTTCGCGGCCATTGCTCGCGCGTGGTGACGTCACAGCGTGACATAGCCACGGCGTTTTCGGGGTCCGACACGAAAATGCCTACGGCAATTATATAGTAGATACAGACTCCCGGACAGAATCTAGATGGGCTCAATGAAAGTGTATTGAGTGAAGCCATACCCATCTAGTGAGACTCTGGCTGGGAGTCTACATGCATATCCCATATTTGGTGTTACAAGATCGCCATTCCCGACTCTTACACTGGAGAATCCTCACAGTGCACAATGCATGTGATGTGAGGATTCACAAGTCTGAAGTCACATAGAGAGACATAGCGTGACTGCAGATTTGTCATTGTAGACCAGACATCCCCCTTAAGATTCTTTATGTCTCTGTTCAGAAATTTGAAGAAATGGGATTTCACTTTGAAACATGTGGAAATGAACCATCCTTTCTGTTTATATTCCACGGATTGGATCCTTTTGTCTACAGCAGAACAGTTTAATCCATGTTGTTCTCCAGGTTCCTGTTTATTCTGTACATTCTGTTTGGCAGAGCTCGTGTTAGTATACATAATGACTTGTTGAAAGCTTTTTCTTTTTCCACTTCATTTAATAAGATGTTTGTTGGAAAAGTATTATTCAAAACTATTTGGCAAGAAGGCCGCATTGAAAAACATTTTATTTTTTTAATATGAGTTTTTTCAATTAATGCAGAAACTTTTCCAAGCATTTGTGCTCATTAGTTATATTTTCCGTTTAGAAAACAAGAAGGTCCCTCAGGTTCAGACTTTCATACAGTCTTGTTCAATCAGAGGAAGACAGGAAAGTCCTCACTACGTGATCCCAGTTCTGAACTCAGAAGTCTGATAGAACTTCTTATCTTTCTTATAAAATGCTAATATGTACCGGGCGGCTGAACGGCTTGTTTGAAATTATTTGTTTTAGCCAAACTATTAGGCAAATGACTTGCTTTCGAAACTCTAAGTCCTGTCCACGTCACTAAGTTTCCTTTTTTTGTGTTGAGGCCAAAATCAAAATATGGAATAAAGCAGCAAATATAAAATGAATCAAGCCGATATGATTTAGGTCATTGTAGGCCACATTCACACCTCCACGCCATAAGAGCATCACACCATTACGGCAAGGGTCCACTTCTTAATAATATGATTGTGTTACACTTTGAGAAACTTCTTTACCTTTTTTGATTGTGAGTTTTCTAAAGTGTCCAAAAGCAATCCTTGAAAAATTGGACATTTTGTTTTACTTTCCAGAAAGATGTATGCGGGAAAAAAGATAAAACAAAATTAATTTGAACATAGGACCTATTCTGAAAGATCATCGATAACATGCTTATTGTTCAATATGTACTCAAGTGAATCGTAGCTGAACTGCAGTACTGGGGCCCGACCACTAAATATGCTGTTCTGGCTTCATACATAGCAAATGATATAGGACGTACTAGTATTCCTATTATTGGAAAGGGTTAACACTAGGAGAAATACATAGTGTGAAGTAGTCAAAATGACTACCTCAGTAGTTCTAGTGTTAATGACCTATTCTAATGGTGGGTTTACACACCAATTTATCTGTTCAATATCTGAACAGATCTCTGGTTGCAGTGAAATCATGGACACATTGTATCATTTGTACACAGCCATCAAAATGGAACTATGTGTCCATGATTTCACTGCAACCAGAGATCTGTTCAGATATTGAACAGATAAATTGGTGTGTGTAAACCCACCATAAGGGTAGGTCATCAATGGTATTTTCAACATTTTTCAAATATATTGAAAAAATGCGCTATGCAGTATTTTTTCAAAGCAACATTGGTTACTTTGACATCTGGGTAAGGGCAGATTCACATAGGTCTTCTTTTGTATCTGGTAGAGATTAGTCAAAAAATGTTTCTGACTAGATATGGGTTTTGCCCATAAATCATATGCAGCTGGATGAAACTGTACCGATATTCTACCACATCTATTTGCCAGATCCATTATAATACCGGTATGGTTTCATCCAGCTACATCTGGTACCATCCAGTATTTCCAGATCCCTTTGGGGCTGTACTGAATTTCTGAATGCTTGGCATGGACCCTGAAAAGGGACTTCTCTTAAGCTGCTTTCACATCAGTGGCAAATGTAACTCATGGCAGATCCGGAAGATGTCGCCGCACCTGCTGAATCTGCCGCATATTGGATGACTTGCGTTGCGGCACCGATCCGGCAAGCCCCATTCATTTTCTATGGGGCTTGCGGTCAGGTGCGGCAAGTGTGGTTTTGAGAATGAATAGGGCTTGCCGGATCAGTGCTGCAAGTCGGTCGTTACGCGGCAGATCCGGCAGGTGCAGTGACATCTGCCGGATCTGCCACAAATTACATTTATCGCTGATGTGAAAGCAGCCTTAATAGTCTGTTATGAAAGCATTATACTCAACTGTTCGCTGATGCTGTCACTTTGCATTCCAGTTTTTAAAAAAACGACGGCTCCCCACCAGATACTGGAAACGCCTAAGTGAAGGCGCCCTAAGCTTTTCTCCTTATGGAGAGTGACACACCAGATCTGGTATGTCCAGTGATGAGGAGGCTTGAAAGCTGCAATGCTCCTCTGGGAAATAAAATATGCAAATATATCTTCAGAGAGAAAGTAGACTTGAACTCTAGTTCTATCTATTGAAAGTAGGAGTGCTACTTCCAATAGGTGGCATTAGAGTTCATTTCTGAAAAGACAATTTGCATATTTTACATCTGGGTATTTCATTTTTAGTTATTTTTTCCCTTCTATCATCCACTAGCATTATACCTTATGTAGCTGTAGTACAGGACATGGCAGTGGATTTCAAGCCAAGAATCACAATGTTGTATGATTCTCTTCCAGTGAGGCCTTATCTCCTGTGCTCCTTCATTTCATAAAGTCAATTTTTATCCAGCAATCTGCCTTTTGTAATACGATGACAATGGTAGTATTATATATTTTCCTTTCTTTCATGTACAATGTTTGCCTATGACGTTTGTTATTATCACACTATGTCAATATTACTATTATACACATATCTAGGTAGGTAAGTTCAGGCTCAGACTGGCCCATCGGAGAGAAGGTGAATCCTGTGGTGGGCCACAATATTCTTGATTCACTGTGTACAGACAAAGACATTATCTCATCATTCATTTAAAAAACAACTCCGTTTATTATTACTACATCAAAGCAGATGTACATTTGAGAATGAGGATATTGTGATATTAGCATGTAGCTGAACAATGGGCTCCAGGGTTAATATTACAGCTGGGCCCTTAGCACCCCAGTCTGACATGTGGGTCAGTTTCACGTTTCCTTTAAACTCTTTCAATTAACAAACACATAAATAAACCTCTCACTCACTTACATTGCACAAAATTCAGGAATTGAACAGTTGTCTCTCAATGTAGATTTTGAACTAAAAGAAAATTGGAAGACAAAGAAGAGACAATAGGATCCTATCCGGAGGGTTATACAAGGGTGAAACCACTATGGAACGCACATCTTAAAGGGTTGTGAAGAGTCAGGATTCAAGATTCAAAGAAGCTTTATTGGCAGGACTAAAATACACATTAGTTCTCCCAAAGAAAGTGTACAAAAGGGAATAGGGATAGGGACTGTAGGGATGTTGGGTAGGGGCTGTATGGAAGGTGGATGGGGGCAGATCCAGGGTGGGGGCTATAGAAGTCCGTGGCACATCATAGTTCTCTTTCTCACAGTCTATGACATTCACTCACATACCGAGCTGCTATCTCCACTGCTCTCTCTTCTTCTCCCAGAAGGATATATGTTTTCTCTTCCTCCTTCATGGTGATGAAATCTGTAGGAGATGTGAGAGTCCCCTGAAGTGAGTGTCCCTCACTGCTGAGTATTTGGAGCAGTGTAGCAGGAAGTGGGTTTCGTCGTCCAGAGCCTTCTGATCATAGTGTTGACACAATCTTTCCTCCCTGGCCTTGTAGCTCTGCATGTGTCAACCAGATTCAATGTCCAGATTGTGGGCACTGAGTCTATATTGGCCCAGGATCTTGCTGTCTCTGGAGTCCGTGAGTTTCTCCAGATATGGGGCCAGTCTGTAGTCCCTCTGTCGACTCCGGTACATGGTCAGTTTCTGTGAGCTGATGATATTGTTCTTCCAGTCACTTACATACCTCTCCTGACCTTCGTCTACCATATTCCTAATTCCGGCTTTTGTCAGGTTGTTGTGATTGATGTTCTTGTTGGGTTGGGTTTGGGTGGGCTGTTCTGAGGGTCCTGGTGTTTCTGTTTCACCTACATGTTTCAGGGCTTTATGGTGATGGGAGCTTGGATTGCATTTATGTAGGTGAGCCCAGAATGACCACGCCCTCTTCAGGGCCGTTATGTGCAGAGGGAATCTGCCCAGCTCGTCCTGACAAGCATTGTCACATACACTGTGTTCACATGAAACCTCTGGCTTCTGCAGCTCCGCGTGGAAACAAATGAAAGGCGGTATAGAAAAGGTGAAAATGCCACTCTGCCATGGTAAAAGACAATCCAGGAATCTGTGAAATGTGATTTTATTTTCTACATGTTTCAGAGAGTCCCTCTTCTTCTTCAGGAAAAAATCATTTTCTCCTGGAGAACAAGAGGGATTCTCCGAAAAGCATAGAAAATAAAATCACATTTCACAGATTCCTGTTTTGGCTTTTTCCGTGGCAAGGTGGCATTTTAACTCTTTGTACACCAACTTTCAGATGTAGAGTTTAAACATTTTTAAGAGATACAAATCGTAATCCTCATCCAAGTGCATAAAAGGTAAATAAGGAAATAGTCTATTGCAGCTCACCTAATAAAGAAGGGTACACAGTAATCCTTTTCCCATCCCTCCAGACATAGGGTATGTGCCCACGATCAGGATTGCTTCATTGCTCTACAGAGATCAAGTGTCCTTGTTACAGACACTGCATCCGTTCCCATGATCAGGATACTGACAGCCGATTTTCACGGCACCTAGAACACTCACTTGTACAGAACAATGACATCACTTGCCCATGATGCCAGGTTACGTTTATGACGGAGTCTCGAATTGTTTTTTACGATCTGTGCTTCTCACCTAGTGTAGAACACCCTTACTTACAAGAACAGAACTTGATCATACTGCAGTCAGGATACAGTTATGTTATTGTACAAATGTTATATTTACATATGATTCATGATTTGATGTTCTCAACTGTTTACAGAAGGACATGCATTGTCTCTCTTCCTGCACCAAAGTTACTGATTGAGGCCCAGTCTACACCTTGCATCAAACAACTTGCTTACACCTTACTGAAAAATTCCTGATGCAGGTAATCAGTTAGCGCCAGCGCAGGAAAGCTACAGTCATAGAGCAGATTTCAGTCAGCTTTAGTCTAGGATGAGGAAACCTATGCCTCTCTGCTACAAAACAATGGCTCAATGTATTGCACTTACTACCTGCACAAACACTGCAACTATACAACCTGTGACTGAAGAACATGCTTCCGCTACTATGCATTTTCCACTGAAGCATTTAACTGTAGACTTTACTGCCCTTTAAATGATGGCACCAAACTGTGTAATGAACAACAATAACCCTATTGTCAGCAACTAAATATATTTTAAATTTAATACTCGGAAGGTTCTTCCTGTCACTTGGTAAAAGAAACTGTATTTTAATTTAGAGTTTCCTACAAAACTAATGTTATTATCCAAGTGAGGACTAAATCCAGCTAGTAAGAAGGCTGGTAATAAGTAGTAGACTAAAAGCCAGGGCTGTGGAGACGGTAAGCCAAACTTCCAACTCCGACTCTTCAATTTCCCTGAATCCAACTCTGACATCGACTCCAACTTCACCAATATAGACACCAACTCCAACTTCACAAATCTGACTCTACAATCATGACTGTGAAGTTGGTAACACAAACATCTGACTCCGACTCCTCAATTTCCCTGAATCCAATTTAGACTCCACTAAAATGAACACAACTCCAACTCCACGACTCCGACTCCACAGCCCTGCTTAAAGCTATAATGTGGGCTAATCTGTAATCACTGCCATCTATAAACCCTTGTGGTCATTCAGCTGTTTCAGTGGATTCCATGATTTGGTTTCTGATTACCATCCTCGGTACCGGAAGATATCTCATTGAAACACAGCAGTCATTCTTTATAATGGATAATAACTTGTGAAATCTAAAGGAAAACCTGATATCTTGACCTACTGGGGGATTTGAGGACTGGAGTTGACAAATACTGTTCTACATAACTTACTTTAGGAAGCTCAAAACGTGGTAGATTGTAAGTAGTTACCCACCAGATCCCTTTTGTAATCTTTTATCAGCTAGATTTGTCTGACTGATGACCGAATCTGCTGATTTCAATTGAATATCTGATGTGTTTAGGGGTCACCCAAATGTTGAATGCTCTCAGTGTGAGAAACAAGATACAAATCTTGTAGTTGTGATACCTTTACCCAAATCACCCCAGAAAGATGATGTCTGGGGTGAAAAGAATAGGGTCATTAGAATTTCGATGACCAATCCTATTTCATTTGCAGAATTAATCTGTTGTCAGAGGTGTGTCATTTTGAAAACTGTCATTAAAGGAAATCTACCATCAGGTTTTTACAATGTATTCTGAGAGTAATGGAAGACACCCTAATTACAGTGTTGTGTCACTTACTGGTTTGTGTTTTCTGTTTCAAGGCAATCAGTGCTTTATCAGCAGGGAAATCATCACTATATGACAACTAGCCTCATGCCTCCTACTCCAACCACTCCCCCGACACTGATGAGCAGCTCTCCAAATGCTGCCACTAGGAAAAAAGATCTTTTCTTCCTCTCAATGCAAGTTCAGAATTCTATTAACATGCAGATTAACCCCATATCTGCAGGTGTAGCATTCATTCACATACAGGTTCCTTTTAAAAGATTACCGTATATACTCGTGTATAAGCCGTCCCGTGTATAAGCCGACCCCCCTACTTTTGCCCCCAAAAACTGGGAAAACTTATTGACTCGCGTATAAGCCGAGGGTGGACTCCAGCACAGGTATACAACCCCCAGCAGTGAGGTATACAGCAGCCTCCCCAGTGGTAGTATACAGCAGCAGCCCCAGTGGTAGTATACAGCAGCCCCAGAGGTATATACAGCCCCATATGCAGCCCCAGAGGTATATGCAGCCCCATATGCAGCCCCAGAGGTATATGCAGCCCCATATGCAGCCCCAGAGGTATATGCAGCCCCATATGCAGCCCCAGAGGTATATGCAGCCCCATATGCAGCCCCAGAGGTATATGCAGCCCCAGATGCAGCCCCAGAGGTATATGCAGCCCCATATGCAGCCCCAGAGGTATATGCAGCCCCATATGCAGCCCCATAGGTATATGCAGCCCCAGAGGTATATGCAGCCCCATATGCAGCCCCAGAGGTATATGCAGCCCCATATGCAGCCCCATAGGTATATGCAGCCCCAGAGGTATATGCAGCCCCATATGCAGCCCCAGAGGTATATGCAGCCCCATATGCAGCCCCAGAGGTATATACAGCAGCAGCAGCCCCAGCCCCAGGGCTGTATACAGCAGCAGCAGCCCCAGCCCCAGGGCTGTATACAGCAGCAGCAGCCCCAGCCCCATGGCTGTATACAGCAGCAGCAGCCCCAGCCCCAGGGCTGTATACAGCAGCAGCCCCAGGGCTGTATACAGCAGCAGCCCCAGGGCTGTATACAGCCGCAGCCCCAGGGCTGTATACAGCCGCAGCCCCAGGGCTTTATACAGCAGCAGCCCCAGGGCTGTATACAGCCGCAGCCCCAGGGCTGTATACAGCCGCAGCCCCGGAGGTATACAGGCCCCCCATCAAGTTCCAGGGCCCCCCCCACTTGCGCGCCAGCCTGTAAGGTAAATTCATACTTACCGGTGTCCAGTCGCGCCGCCCGCAGCTGCCGACATGACGATTCCGGGCTCCATTCAGCGTCTTCCCGCGGCTTCCTGTGTAGTCGCGGGCAATGACGTCATTGCCCGCGACTACAGGAAGCCGCGGGAAGACGCTGAATGGAGCCCGGAATCGTCATGTCGGCAGCTGCGGGCGGCGCGACTGGACACCGGTAAGTATGAATTTACCTTACAGGCTGGCGCGCAAGTGGGGGGGGGCCCTGGAACTTGATGGGGGGCCTGTATACCTCCGGGGCTGCGGCTGTATTTTTTTTTTTTTTTTCATATACCGTATATACTCGCGTATAAGCCGAGGGGGGACTTTTCAGCCCAAATTTTGGGCTGAAAAACTCGGCTTATACGCGAGTATATACGGTAGATGCCATACCATAAATCCCAGGGATAATTCTCTGCTCTATAACTGATAAAACATAGTACCTTAATATAACATGAATGATAAATGTTCTCTATGACATAGTTATTCATGATCATGCCACAATTAGATATCTGATTTTCCTTTATTAGCTGCATATGTCAGTCATTGAGAAATGTTACTAATTCGGGTTAGTCCACGCCTGTCAAAACCTAGTAAAAGCCACATTGCTGTATATTAATAGTCAGAGGTGTGTGCATCAATGAAATATTATTGCTTGTAAAACTGTGAGTTTAATTAAAATTAATATTAGGGGTTGCATTGATTTTTTATTAAGAAAGTAGACAAGTCTAATATATGCCTATACAGTTGCATTAATCTGTTTTTCATTCCGATAATTTGTACATACAGTGGAGGAAATAAGTGTTTGTTCCCTTGCTGATCTTGTAAGTTTCCCACTGACAGAGACATTAACAGTCTTTAATTTTAAGGGTAGGTTAATTTTAATAGTGAGAGATACAATATCAAAAATAAAATCCAGAAAATCACATTGTACAAATTATACAACTGTATTTGCATTTTGAAGAGAGAAATAAGTATTTGATCTCTCTGGCAAACAAAACCTAATACTTGGTGGCAAAGCCTTTTAGTGGCAAGCACAGCAGTCAGACATTTCTTGTAGTTGATGATTAGGTATGCACACATGTCAGGAGGACTTTTGGTCCACTCCTCTTTGCAGATCATCTCTAAATCATTAAGATTTTGAGGTTGTCACTTGGCAACTCGGAGCTTCAGCTCCCTCCATAGGTTTTCTATGGGATTAAGGTCTGGAGACTGGCTAGCCCACTCCATGACCTTAATGTGCTTCTTTTTGAGCCTATGTTGCCTTGACTGTATGTTTTGGGCTATTGTCGTGCTGGAAGACCCAGCTATGACCCATTTTTAATGTCCTGACAGAGGGAGGAGGTTTACAAACTGGAATCCAAAGTATGGTGCTTTTACGATCCGGCTGCTGTTAAAGAAAGTGGACCACACAGGGTCTAGGTGCAATGACGTTTTATTCTGACGCGTTTTGGTGCTGTCTCAACTCCTTCATCAGGGTTATCCCTGATGAAGGAGCTGGAACAGCACCGAAATGCATTGGAATTAAAACGTCGTTGTATCTAGACCCTGTGTGGTCCACTTTCTTTGACAGCAGCCGGATCGTAAAAGCACCATACTTTGGTTTCTGTTTGCACATCACTTTGCACGTGGGAGTGCTTATCCAGTGGCAGCTGTAAAGGCGCATATACTAGTTGTGGGTTATCACAATTAGCCCAGGTGAGCGGATATAGTCATAAGTGCTTGTTCATAATTACAGATAACAAGGTTTTTTTCGTACGAAGTACCTTTATGTCCGCGCTGCTGTCAGAAAAGTATACCACTGACACGGGATGTCTAGGTATTAGTGATGATTTATTTCCTTATTTCCAACGCGTTTCGGAGCCACGTGCCGAGCTCCTTCCTCAGGGATATTCCTGCGCGGACACGAAGGTACTTCGTCCGAAAAAAAAGTTGTGATTTGAGCACCGCATCCTGTGGAAGTACGGTCCCTGCAGCAGCTGTTTTTTCCTTTTTCCTGAGCGATTACGCTGGTTGTGTGCTACACAACCACATCAGGTGAGCAATACTAATATTAACATCATACATCTGTCTATAAAAGATAAGACCCTATTTTGCGCATTCTCAACCCTTTAGATATAATTACAGATAAGACCCATTGCGCTTTTTCTGTCTCTCAATCCACCAGATATCAGAGGGAAGGAGGTTGTCATTCACGATTTTATGGTACATGGCTCCATCCATTCACCTATTGATGTGGTAAAGTAGTTATGTGCCCTTAGCAGCAAAAAACCCCAAAACATAATGTTTTTACTGCCATGCTTGACTGTGGGGATTATTATTATTATTTATTATTATAGATGGTGTTCTTTGAATCATAGGCAGCTTTTCTTTTCCTCCAAACACGGCAAGTTGAGTTAATGCCAAAGAGCTCAATTTTTGTCTTATTTGACCTCAGCACCTTCTCCCAATCACTCTCAGAATCACCAAGGTGTTAATTGGGAAACTTCAGGTGGACTGCACGTGTGCCTTCTTGAGCAATGGGACTTTGTGGGCACTGCAGGATTTTATTCCATTACGGCATAATGTGTTACCAATGGTTTTCTTGGTGACAGTGGTCCCAGCTACCTTGAGATCATTAACAGGTTTCCCCCATGTAGTTTTAGGCTGATCTCTCAATTTTCTAATAATCCTGGATAACCCATGAGGTGAGATTCTGCATGGAACTCCGGATCAATGTTGATTGACCTCATTTTGTATTTCTTCCATTTTCTTACTATAGCATCAACAGTTGTCTCCTTCTCAGCCAGCGTCTTACTTATGGTTTTGTAGCCCATTCCAGCCTTGTGCTGGTCTAGGATCTTTTCCTGACATCCTTAGAAAGTTCTTTGGTCTTGCCCGTGTTGTAGAGGTTATAGTCTGAAGGCCACTTTACACACACCAACTTATCTGTCCAAGTTCAAACCAACTTGCTGGTTGCAGTGAAATCATGGACACATTGTTCCATTGTACACAGTCACAAAATGGAGCAATGTGTCCATGATTTCACTGCAACCAGTAAGTTGGTCTGAAGTTGGACAGATAAGTTGGTGTGTGTAAACCCACCATGACTGATTAATTGAATGTGTGGACAGGAGGCTTTTATACAGGTGATAATTTAAGACAGCTGTCTTTAATTCAGGTAAGGAGATGATTAGGAGCGTCTAACTGGTCTGCAGGAGCCAGAACTCCTAATGGTTCGTAGGGGATCAAATACTTATTTTCCTCTGCAAAATACAAATACATTTACATAATTTAGACAATGTGATCTTCTGGATTTTATCTTTGATATTTTATCTTTCACTTTTAAAATGGACCTACTCTTAAAATTATAGACTGTTCATGTCTTTGTCAGTGGGCAAATTTACAAAATCAGCAAAGGATCAAATAATTATTTCCCCCACTGTATGTAACTATTGCATATGAAGACAGATATCAGCAAACATGAATGTAATAAAATAGAATATACCTATATATAAAAACAAAAGTATACATCTAATGCTCTATATCATGGGGCAGGGTTTAAGGAGTCGGACACATTATGCAAATGCAAGTACTCACATAAGTCATCTACATTTTCATATATATTTGTATGTTTTACATATAGGAAATAAAATATTGTTTTTTTTGTGCGATTTAAGGATTTGTATTATATTATATATACATGCAAACACTATTGGATTTTTTTTACCATAATTTTTTTCATATTTATTTCTCTTTTTTAGAATTTTACAACCAACCAAAAGTCGGCTGTTGACCATAATTTTAAGGATCTTATACGAGAACTTCAGAGACAACAGGATGAAGTCAAAGCGCATCTAGAGAACAAGGAGAGAGCTGCTGTGGACCTCATTGAGCAAATTATAAATGACTTACAAGTAAAAAGAGACCAGCTCCAAGACAAGCAGCATGATGGAGATAAGCTGTTACATACCACAGATGCTGTATTGTTCCTACAGGTAAGATCATAATAAGGTGTTAATAGAGAAAAATTGGAAGGGAAGGATATTAATGCCAACAGCATACCTTCTGGGCCAGTGTAACATCATAAAATGTAATGGAAAGCTCTGACCTTGCAGTGTTATCAGTGTTACATCACATAGTACATCACATAGGATTTCATTTTCTAGATCCGGCAAGTTAGAATATGAGCAGGTGGGTAATGATAGGTGCGAACATCAATCCAGGAGTCACTTCAGTTAAGATGTAAGTGTGATGACCCTCCGACAAGAGTTCACCGGTATCTCCAGCTTCATACCGGATTTCAGGCAGAGGGATGATCAGAAGATTACATTACCTATAAAAATTTCATGTGTGCAGCTGCGGTAGACATGGAGCGTTGTGATGGAAGGAGAAGGGAGAATATCACTATGGAATATGCTGCTTATTGGAAGAAGAATATGTTAAGGATTTTACAGATAATCTAATCAGAAAAAGCAACAACAAAAATCCAATTCTGGTTAGTGGCACAATACCCAACCAATCTCTAACCAGTACAGAAAAGCAGACACCATTCACTAATTGTATTAATTCTTGCTTCATGGTGGCTCAGTGGTTAGCACTGTATGGTGGCTCAGTGGTTAGCACTGTATGATGGCTCAGTGGTTAGCACTGTATGGTGGCACAGAGGTTAGCACTGTATGGTGGCTCAGTGGTTAGTACTGTATGGTTGCTCAGAGGTTAGCACTGTATGGTGGCTCAGTGGTTAGCACCGTATGGTGGCTCAGAGGTTAGCACTGTATGGTGGCTCTGTGGTTAGCACTGTATGGTGGCTCAGAGGTTAGCACTGTATGGTGGCTCAGTGGTTAGCACCGTATGGTGGCTCAGAGGTTAGCACTGTATGGTGGCTCAGTGGTTAGCACTGTGTGGTGGCTCAGTGGTTAGCATTGTATGGTGGCTCAGTGGTTAGCACTGTATGGTGGCTCAGTGGTTAGCATTGTATGGTGGCGCAGTGGTTAACACTGTATGGTGGCTCAGTGGTTAGCACTGTATGGTGGCTCAGTGGTTAGCACAGTATGGTGGCTCTGTGGTTAGCACTGTATGGTGGCTCAGAGGTTAGCACTGTATGGTGGCTCAGTGGTTAGCACTCTATGGTGGCTCAGTGGTTAGCATTGTATGGTGGCTCAGTGGTTAGCACTGTATGGTGGCTCAGTGGTTAGCACTGTATGGTGGCTCAGTGGTTAGCACTGTATGGTGGCTCAGTGGTTAGCACTGTATGGTGGCTCAGTGGTTCGCACTGTATGGTGGCTCAGAGGTTAGCACTGTATGGTGGCTCAGTGGTTAGCACTGTATGGTGGCTCTGTGGTTAGCACTGAATGGTGGCTCAGAGGTTAGCACTGTATGGTGGCTCAGTGGTTAGTTCTGCAGTCTTGCAGCGCTGGGGTCTTGGGGTCAAATCCCATCCTACAACATCTTCGTGGAGTTTGTATGTTCTCCCCATGTTTGCGTGGTTTCCCTCCAGGTTCTCCGGTTTCCTCCCATACTTCAAAGACATCCTGATAAGAAATTTAGATTATGAGCCCCAATAGGGACAGTGATGGTAATGTAAAACGCTGTGGAATGTGTTGGCGCTATATAGCTCCCAGGACACAGTACCTCGAGGTCCGCGCTGCAGCGCAGACCTCGAGGTACTGTGTCCTGGGAGCTGATTAAACCACAGGGATCTATGGAAAGTACGGTCCTGCAGCAGAAACTTGTATTTGAGCGATCATTACCAGTTGTGGGTTTTCACAACTACATCAGGTGAGCAGCTTCTTTGTATAAACATTTTTTTGCCTTTTCTAAAGAAGATATAACCCTATGTGCGCATTCTTGAATTTATAGATTTGGCGCTATATAAGCACACAAAATAAATTATTAGGAATACTTCCCATAATAAGAAATGTTTAAAGAGAATGTGGCATCTTTATGAATCAGCCTGACAAAGTAAAGGCATGGCTACAATAGTGCTATTATGCACATAGATACCTTTAGGGTTTGCTCAGATGAGTATTATCTGATTTTTTTATTGGTTAGCACTGAAAACAATGTTATTTTTCAGTATTATACTAATAGTACATGGGTATAGGGCTCAAGTAGAGCTTTCAGAAGATGTAAAAAGCATTAATGCACTCTTTGTAGTTCTCTTGCTATAATCACCTGTACACTCTGCTGGCAGCTGTAAAAGTAATCGACCGGACTCATAAGAGTCACAGTATGTACTGTATGTATTAATTAAATATCCACGCCTATCCACACTGGTATTCTGTCCCTCCCCTCTGCTGAAGTTACACTGAATCTATCAGGTTTCTACAGGCTGCTGGGGAGGGGAGTTGAGAGGGGGAGGTGTTTGTGCTAAAATGTTTGTAGCAACATCACTAGCCTGTGCTGCCTGTGAGAGATTTATGTTTATATGAACATTTGTTTTCCTGTAATGTGTGTATCTGCTGAGTAAATAATCAGATGTTCATATAAACATAAGGAAATATCTCATAGCACACTACACACATGCCTCAGATACACACAATGAAGATCTCAGAGCTACATCTGCTAAGAGCACACACCTCCCCCCTCCTGCAATGAGTGCCTACACCTGCAGAGCCAACCAAGCACAGCACACAGACCAGAGGAGAGTAGGGCATTGATGCATGAATATACATTCCTTAGGGAGGGTGCAGCAAGGAAGCTAGTGATCACTCACTATGATTGACAGATGGATTGAATCCTTTATTTTTAAGTATACAGAGGATAGGAGGTAAGTATAAATAATAGAAATACATGAATAGAGAGAGCTTAAGAGAGAGGAATTAGAAAATTATATCAGATACATGTGTATTTTTGAGCTGACAGATTCCCTTTAATAGGTTTTCAGTAAAATGGCTGCTCAAGTGTAGATTCATCTCTCATTGGTCTTCAGTAAATCGCAGGAGTGGAAGCTCCTTTGCAGATTCAGATCTTGGCTTGTCATTGAGCTGAGACCTGAATCTGTACATGCACCACCAAAGGCACCATTATATTGGAGACTGTTAGGAGATGAATCCGTGAATGGGCCGCCACCAGCGCCATTACACTGAAGACTGTTGGGAGATGAATACGCACATGGGCTGTCACCAGCGCTTTTATACTAAGGACTGTTGGGAGACAAATCTGTGCATGGGCCACCACCAGCACCATTATACTGAAGACTGTTCAGAGGTGAATCCATGCGTGGGCCCCCATCAGTGCCATTATCCCGAAGACTGTTGCGAGATGGATCCAAGCATGGGCTGCCACCAGCGCCATTATACTGAAGACTGTCGGGAGATGAACCTGCACATGGCCGCCACCAGCGCCAATATACTGACGACTATTGGGAGATGGATCTGCGCATGGGCTAGCACTACGTCTTTATACTGAAGTCTGTTGGGAAATTAACCTGTGCATGGTTGCTACCAGCACATTATACTGAAGACTGTTGGGAGATTAATTTGTGCATGGGCTGCCACCAATGCCACTGAAGATGGTTGGGAGATGAATCTGAGCATCAGTCGCCATCGGCACCATTATACTGAAGACTGTTGAGAGATAAATCTGAGCTTGGGCTGCCACCAGCGCTATTACACTAAAATCTGTGTGGAGATGGATATGCACATGCGCCATCTGTATTAAGGCCCACACAAACTTTAAAAAGTGATACATGTACAGACTTCAGAGACGGTGGAGGGCTGGGGCAGAGCCAAAGACTCTCCCAATAGTCCTGCCCTTCAGTCCTACCTAATGCTGCACTCAAACTTCAAATGCGGTATAAAGAACAACCAGGCTGTGCTTTCTTCATCAAAGTTATCTGTTGAATCACCATTATTGCCAGACTGTTACTGTAATACTATTTATTCATTTATATAGGGCTATCAATTCCATAGCACTTTATATGCAGCAGTAATGCTGTCCCCATTGGAGCTCACAATCTAAACACCCTATGTCTTTACAATGTGGGAGGAAAATGGAGTGCCTGGAGGAAACCCACACAAACACAGGGAGAACATACAAACTACTTAGGCTGGCTTCACACCACGGCACAATCCCATACATGGCTGTCTGGTGTAAAACCGGATTTTGGCCCCATAGTATCCTATGGGGCCGGATGGCAGAGAACTGATATCCGGTTTTTATGTGTCCGGGAGAATTCAGGATGATTCGGATTTTTCTTCCAGACACAAAAGCGGAACATGCACCATTTTTGTGTCTGGGGAGAAAAATCTCCCCAAATTAGATCCTCCCGGGTCCAGGGCAATCTGGTGCTCCCTAACATGGGAGTCTATGGGGCTGGAATGCTCTGGTCCATGAGGATCTGGGAACTGGACACCTGTGGCTGCACACTGCTCTTATTTCAGGACCATGGATGGCTCCCCTCAAGCCATGGTCCTGAATCATCAGCAGTGGCAGTTGTGTCTGGCTGCACTCTGGACCGGAGGGCACATTTGCCCTCCAGTTCTGTGTGCTGATCCAGTCTGGGGCTGTCAGGTTCATCCCCGACAGCCCCAGATCAGATTTCGCCATGGTGTGAAGCCAGCCTTACAGATAATGTCCTTGCTGGAATTTGAACTCAGGACCTCAATGCTGCAAGGCCACAGTGCTAACCACTGAGCCACCGTGCCACCAATAACATGTATTATCATGATGGTAGGTTCTCTACAAGTTATACCTTAGTCACATATAATGATTCAAGCATAGTCTCAATTTTTAAAGCATAAAATAAAGAAGCAACAAATTTCTAAACTGCAAAATGACAAGTACACACATCAATAAACATAAAGTACAACCCAAAATAGTTTTTTTTAAATTTTTCTCATCTGTGAGTTTTCTCCTTTATATGTGCTTATTATGTACAATTGTTTCTGCAGCTCTTTTTAAAAAAAATATGACTAGTTATCAAGATTTGCTGTAGGAGATGTGATCAGTTGCATGTTTTCAGGGCTTTTCAAGAACTTTGACATTAATGGCAATACCTCTGGGGGAGTACATCTGCATGTTACAGCATGGTATGATTTCATGAACGTCCGTGAGAAGATACCTTATGAAAGAATGATGTACAACAAAGTCCTATAGAAATCTAAAGATGTCATATTCAGGATCTGTGTGCACAGAGCCTCTCTGACGTCTTTTAGAAAACAATTGTTCCCTTACTTTATTCCTTTTTAATTAGTGACACCAGTTACACAGGTTTTTTGCAAATACTAAGCAGATTTTTTTCATCTTGAAGGGTTAATCCCTTCTTAAAAGAAGGTTATAATTGGATAGAGCTTGTAAAAACAAGCAACTGACCAATTTACTTTATATTAAAATCGTGCAAGGTTGATAATTACATGTTAGTTCCTTAATGTTTACAGCTCATTACATAAGATATTGGCTACAGGTGTAGTCTAGCAGATGAACAAGCTCAGTGCTTTCAAGCTCTTTGTGTTGAACTTGTAAGGGTATGTGCACACTGGCCAGGTTAGGGTCGGTTTAGGTGTGTAAACCGCCGGTCGGTTTACATAAATTTCATGTAAATTTATGTTAATCCAAACCGGCGTTTGGATTAACATTAAAACCTATGTAAACCGACACCCGGTGTCCACACACCGGCGGTTTACACATGCTCATCCGTTGCTAACCCGCTGGGTTCCCAGCGGGTTAGCAAAGAATGAGCAAGTTCTATAAACCGGCCGGTTCTGCAGCGGCTGCAAGCAGAATCATGTACTGCTTCCAGCCGCCGCAACACCGCCGGCGCTAACCCGCTGGCCACCCGCCCAGCACCCGCCCGGCACCCGCCCGGCACCCGCCGCACATACCCGCCAGGATGCCGGTGGACGGCTCCGGAGCTTCCTGGCGGGTCCGCCCAGCCGCCGCCGACCAACCCGCCGGCCAGTGTGCACATACCCTAAGGCTGGCTTCACACTATGGCTGGGATCCGATCTGTGGCTGTCCGCTTGAGCCAGACAGCCCCGGACCGGATCAGCACACAGAACTGGAGGGCTAATTTTAGGAATACTATGATGCAAATATGTCACTTTTATTCTTGCTACACTGTTTCAATTGAATATGAATAATGCATTAAAGATTTTCTTTTCCTGTACTGTAAAAACATTGATGACCTATTCTTAAAATAGGTTATCAATAAAAGATTGGCAGGGGTGTCAAAATCCGCCAAACCTCTGATGATCTGCATACATGAAAACAGTATACGGAATGGAGCCGCATAGCTCCTTCAACTATGTCCTATGGATCAGCTCCTATTGAAGTGACTTAAGGCCCTGTTACATGGGGCAACATTTCAGGCAACATCGCCGGCAACTCCCGGGAGCGCACACGCTTTTGGCCACTCTCCAACATCGCTGATGAGCTGTCAGACGAGGAGACATCGCCGGCAACTCATCAGCGATATTGCTAGCAACTATTGCTGCCACGGTTAAACTCAACCCTGGTAGCAATCCTTAACATTGGAGTCTATGGGGGATGTTGCCGGCAACATCGCTGTTGCCACGTCAGACCAGGCGATGCATGCACATCGCTTGAGCAACATAGCCTGGTTTCATAACATTGTTGGGAAGGCAGGTGATGTTGTTGAAGCAACTATCGCCGTTGAAATCACCCTGTTATACAGGGCAACTCTCCGGCGATATCGCCGCAACTCGGCCACGCCCCTCAGTTACCGACGATGTTGTCGGAGATGTTGCCCCTTGTAATGGGGCCTTAAGAGCTGAGATGCAGTACTTGGGAATGACCACTATACCGTGAAGGAGCTGTCCCAGTTCTTTGCATCCTGCCACCACTGGCTCATGGGCGGTGCCAAGTATCGGTCCTCTACAGAGAAGAAATTTATGACTTTTTCTAAGCATAGTTCATCAATATCACAGTGCTGGACAATCCCTTTAAGTAAAGAACAGTTAGCTGACAGACATGCTACTTAGGTCAATTAATGAGAATTCCAAAATATAATACCCAGGAGTCAGGCCAATTTCAATCAAAATGATTATTTTATTGCATAGTAACAAACCGCAGTAAAAGCTGGAGATATACAAATATACAGAACAGGATTTTACCCCACTTGGTGCAACCAATCTTATATCAAGGAGTCTACATCCTAATTAACATGCTCAATGCACAGGGCTAACCAAATCACCATTATAAGCCCAAAGTAAACACCTCAATAGTAACAGTGTAGCAGCCAGTGCTAAGTGACACAAGGGGGCAAAAGATGTTATTACCTGTCTGTATAGCCCCCTAACGCGCGTTTCGCGTTAGCTTCGTCTGAGGAGGGTGGTCTCTGAGTGCACACAGGTCCCTTATATCGCGGCCGCGATGCTTTTCGCGTCTGACGTCACATCCGGTATTTCCCGGATGTGACGCGGACGCCGCATCACCTTAGGTTCCCCATGCCTCCATGGAAACCGGCGAGGCGCCATTCATCCAGGGACGCCCAACCCCGCCCCACCGCGACGCGGGCACCACGTCATCAGCGGGAGGAGCCACGCCTACATCCGTCGCCACGGACGCTTATTATTACCGGCCGCCACATCCCCCACACATCGAGGAAAACGGAGACCACAAGTCCTGCAGAGGCAAGGACCCTGCGGCCCCGTGCCCCAAGAGGGAGGGGACATACAGACACGGTATACCTGTACACGATATGGATTTCAAAAAGGGGGGCCTAAGGGAGAGGGTTTTTTTTTTTTTTTTTTTTTCACAAACTAGTGTAAATCAAGAATACATATAAAACACCCACAAGGCACATTCCCATAGCGATTATACACATACATACATGGAATATATTCAGGACTGGGAATAAAATGTTCTGGACTTAAAAACAGTCAAAGTGCAACAGTGTCTATCCAAAGAAAGTGCAACTAGTGCTAGTCATAAGAGTGCTGATACAGCACAGCATTACTAATCTCAAGTAACACATACACCACATCATACATAACACACCGGCGGTGTTGCATTCATCCATACATACATGAGATAGTACATTATAATCCAAAATTAATTAAATACATATTGAGTGTAATAAAGTGCTAGTATATAGTACAAAGTGTTTGATGATGATGACGTCCATATTCCATGCACTGTATGTCCAGAAAATAGCCAACCGTGTTCGTTCTTCATACTGGGAATATTGTGCCTACATATAGGGACAACAAACAATTATTGTTAGACAATACAACAAAATTAAAATGCTATACACATCCTACAAGAAGGGAGCGAAGCTCAGGATCTCATTCAGACCCTTGGGTCGCACACACCCTACCCTCATGATCCATTTCGCTTCCAATTGGGCAAGTGTCTTCTTCCAATTTCCTCCTCGAATGTTCACATGAGCCTTATCGATTCCAAAGGCCTTTAAAAGACTTGCATCACACCCATGAGCAAGCTTAAAATGTCTTGCAATGGGTTTAAGCTGAGATAGATCTTCTATCCCTTCGGCGGAAATGATGTCACGCACATGTGCTCTAATTCTAACTTTAACCTGCCTGGAAGTCAAACCTACATACACTAGATTGCAGGGGCAAAAGGCATAGTATACAACCCCTACAGAATTACACGTAATGTTCTGTGTAATTTTAAAGTTGCGTGACCCATCGCTGGACAAAAAATCAGACCTCCGCAACATATTTGGACACGCCACGCAGTCTCTACATGGAAAGAAACCCCATCTTGGACCTCTAGACCCAAACAGCCTATTATTCTGGGGACCTTCATGGAGACTATGAACCAAAATATCCCGTAGGCTTGGTGCCCTTCTATAAGTTACAGACGGGGTCCCCTTAATACACGTCTTCAATCCTGGGTCCGAGGCTACTAATGGCCAGAATTTTTTCAACGCTCCCTCCATTCGTCCCCATTGGCCATTGTATCCAGCAATAAATCGTACCTGTGAATTTGATTTATCCACTTGCTTGGGTTGTAGTAAATCACTTCTTTCTGTTAATCTCGCTCTCCGATATCCAGTACTGACGCTCCGTTTTGAATAACCCCGGTCCAGGAAGCGGTTCGTAAGATCACCTGCCTGCTGATGAAATAACTCATCAGTTGAACAAATAGTTCATCAATATCACAGTGCTGGACAATCCCTTTAAGTAAAGAACAGTTAGCTGACAGACATGCTACTTAGGTCAATTAATGTCTACTTTTGTATATAACCCCTAGATTAGAGCAATTCATATTATTGAACTCATTTTACATAATTTTTTTTCATAGGAATTCCAAATGGTTATTAGAAATGCACCCCCGATCCCCCCACTGCCTACTTATACTGTGACATTAGAGCCAGAAAGGCTGACCCAAGCCATGGGGGCCTTAAAAGAAGAATTGGTTGCAGTTGGCAAGAAGAATGTGGAGAAATACAGTAAAATGGAGGCTAATCGCAATCTGGTTGACAAGAATGGTAAGACTGATCTCTTAGTGATTGTCTCACATAAAAACTAATATAGAAGAATATTAGTGGTGCTGCTCACATACTTGTAGCTATTTCCTAACAATGATACCTGATGTAGGCTTGTTCCCTTCCATGAGCAGCACTACAGTGGTTTGTCTTCTTTAGATCATGTCTCATTCTGCTTTCAGATTTGAGAGGAGCTTGATGTAGAGACAGAGACTCTGATTCCAGCGATGTATCACTTACTGGGCTGCTTGCTATATTTTTTTTACAAAATCCCTATTTTCTCTGCTGCAGATGTACCAGTTCTCCAATCGCTGAGTTCTACATAACCTTGCCCACACCACTGATTGGTAAAATTGTGTGTACAGTGGCAGAAATCTGCCAATGAAGGGTGGAGGCGGGGTTCCAGTGAGTAGGAAGACTACATCACATGAGACAACTAGTCCTTTATTAATAATTTCCAGCTGATAAAAACTTTGATTTTAATTAAAGTACAGCAAGCAGCCTAGTAAATCACACAAAGCTGGAATCAGGGTATTTTTCCCTACATCACGCATCTCTCAGATTAAATAGCAAAAACCTGCTGAAAAACTCCATTTAAAGTACTTACTTATTATTAAAATAGGAGAACATCCTCTTCATGTTACTGATCCATCATCGATACAGAAAAAAACATGAAAGGTTTTAGTTAATGTAATTGAACTGGAGCATTATTTTTTTATAATCTGATGTAGATCCAGCAATACAAGTAGAAAATGATTCAGTGGAGAAATCTCCGTCACTCTATCAAAGGTGGTCTCAATGATATCACATCAAATAATATGAAGTATGAATCTGCAGAAGCAATGCTGATTCCACTATGTAACTATCAATTCAATTCAGCAGCCACATTTATTGCCCTAAGGTGATATTCATCCACATTTATCCACCAAATTGACATTTATTGTGTAGATCTGTCAATGTCCTGACTAAGTTCTGTCAGATTTTCATTGTTATTGACTTTTGTGCTATTCTGCCCTGTAGAAAAAAATGTACAAAACCTATGGATCCCATTAAAGTTAATAACGTCTGTGAGGCTACGGCTAAAAATGTATCCATCATGGATCTGTCAGAAACTGAAGTCTTCATGTCGAAGGGAACAAAAGCTAAAATCTTTATCTTTGAACTGAGTTTTCAGCCAGGCATATTGATCTGTTTGAGCTCATTAGAGTGAAGGGGTTCTAGGCTGGTGTGTAGCAGCCTTATTTCTTCTGGAAGAGAGATCATTTGCATATCCTCTTCCCAATGAGCATTGCTTGGTCTATAAAACTCCGCTAGCCGGTGGTCTCCTCCATAAGGAGAAACAGTAACATACTCTTGACCAAGGGAAATGGACAACCAGCACCACAGTTTGCACTGATGGGTGGGTGCTTTGTCTTACCGTTTATCCCTAGTCATGTTACAAGGACTGTTAAACATTGATCTGTATAGGCTGCTACCACTTAAAGGAAAACAAACCAGCAGGATTTTCTTATATAGAGTAAAGCCAGTGTTATACTGGCACTAGGACACTATATCCAATCATACTCATAGTTGAGAGTTTGGATGCTTGGTTGTAGAAAAATGTGTAATCAAATTTCCAGAAATGCAGTGATTGTTTGAGTGGCATGTGCAGCGAGACAGGACTATGTGGGTCAGGTCTTGCTTTATTGTTCCGCCCCTGTATAATTGCCTGGCCCTTCTCCCCCTGTCGCCACCATTGCATTTATATTTGGCATGTGTGAAGTAGCAACTAGAAGTATTTCAGTAACTCTTCACTAAGATGGTGTCGGAGTTATTACCTGCGTATAGTGCTATCTCCAGTGCCATATTATTGCAGACATTGACCTCCTGCTTCAGATTTCTCAAAGGCTTGTGCCATGGTATTGACAAAAAGAAAGAATGCGAAGGCGCATGTGCAGCTCATTGTATGAAGTCCGAAGCAAGAGAACAGCGTCTTCAATAATATGGTCCTGGAGATAGTGCCATGCGCAGGCACTGACTCCAACGCCATCTTAGTGAAGAGTCCCAGAAATAATTCTAGATGCTACTGCGCATGCACTGGACATAAATGTAATGGCAGCAACGGGGAGAGAAAGGCCAGACATGCATACAGGGGCGGACTAATAAATCAAGACCCGACCTACATAGTCCTGCCCCAATGCACATTCCAATCAAACAATCAGTGCATTTCTGGAACTTTGGTTACACATTTTTCTGCAATCAAACGTTCAATCTCCCAACTAAAGATATGATTGGATTTAGCATCCTAGCACCTATATAGCACTGGCTTTACTTTATATATGAAAATCCAGCCAGTGTATTCCCTTTAAATTGCATTTAGTGAAAGATTATTATGAATTAATGTTGCTAGGAACACTCATTTCATGATAACCTTTCAGTGTAAACAGGATGCTCATCATCCAATGAACAAGCACTATACTTAGTCACCTGGAGAAACACTTTGTGCAGCACAAGACATCATTGAACCAATTGGCAGCACTAAATGATCACTGATCAGCTACTTCTGTGCTGATTAGTGATTTATTTAATTGCTTGATTATGTGCTCTGAACAACAAGATCATTCAGGACACAAAAGTTGTAATTTTTCTTTGCAACACAAGTCCTGTTTAATCTAGGCTCACGCTGTCAGATTAATGATATCCTATGTGCCCTTAATGAGATGGTCTGGGGAACTAGCTTTCTACCTTATGGAGAGGAATCTGCCCTCCGCCATAAGGAGAGATATAAGCTGATAAGGAGACTTATAGCCACAATGCTCCTCTGGGAAATATGCAAATTGTCACTTCAGTGAGGAAGTGAAAAAAACTCTAATGCCACTGAAGTCACAATTTGCATATTTCCCAGAGAAGCATTGCGGCTATAAGGCTCCTTATAAGCTTATCTCTCTCCTTATGGAGGCAGGCAGATTCCTCTCCATAAGGTAGAAAGCTAGTTCCCCAGACCTCATCTTATGGTGGGTTTACACGCCGCGATATCGGCGTCCAACTCCGACCCAACTCTGACAAAAAGTCACGTGGGTCGCGAGTTGGAGCCAATATCGGGTGCGCGTTGTATTGTTTTAGCATACAACGCGATGCTGGAACGATGCCAAAACGATATCGGAGTTGAATAGCAAAGCTATTCAACTCTCCGATATCGCAAGGCCGTTGTACCAGCATCTCAGCGTGTGACAGCCCAACTACGATGTGCACGCTGACGTCACCCATTCACTCCCATGTTAAATGGTTGTTCCTGGGTTGGTGGGCGTGCACATCGTAGGGACGTTGCATCCCGATATCGCGGCGTGTAAACTGGCGATGCGATGCAGGGAGAAACGTGCACTAAATGCGTGCTCCCGCGTCGTTGCGTCCGATATCGCCGCGATATCGGGACGTGTAACCCCACCATTAGCCTCTCATACAGCCAGATCAGAATTCCCACACACTGCACTGCTCAGGAGCAGTCACCCTGAAACACAGTGACTGCAGTTTGGAGTTCTGATATGATATGGCACAAATCCTAAGTCATATTAAAAGGCTAGTTAAAGAGTCAATTATGATAAAAGGGTATGTCCAACACAGCGATATCACTGTGTGTGACATGTAGCAGCGATCAGGCCCCTGCTGTGAGGTCGCTGATCGCTGCACATCCTTCAGGACTGTTTTTTGGTCCTTGGTCTCCTGCTGGTCAGCATGCATCGCTG
Source organism: Allobates femoralis (assembly GCA_033576535.1). NCBI lineage: Eukaryota > Metazoa > Chordata > Amphibia > Anura > Aromobatidae > Allobates > Allobates femoralis. The sequence goes on along the minus strand of JARQOC010000009.1, from coordinate 138,143,346 downwards.
TGTGACAGTGAAAGACCAGCGATCAACGACCTCACAGGCTGGTAACCATGATAAACAGCGGGTATCTAGGCAGCACGCGCTGCCTAGATACCCTGTGTTTATCATGGTTACCAGCGTCCTCCCGCTTACAGGCTGTGCTAAGCGGGAGGATGCTGGTAACCATGATATACACCATGTAACTAAGCAGCGCGCGCTGCCTAGATACCCACTGTTTATCATGGTTACCAACGTCCTCCTGTTTACCCAGCGATGTGGAGGTCGGCTCCCTAGTCCCTGGTCGCTGAGAAGATCCACCTGTTTGACAGCTCCCCAGCGACCACACAGCGATGTTCCAGCGATTCTAGTCGTTGTTCGGATCGCTGGAACATCGCTGTGTGTATTGGCACCCTAAGGATTGCTACCCTTATTAGGTGGCATTAGAGTTTCTCACTTCCTCACTGAAGTGACAATTTGCTTAACGAGCTGTCAAGTCACCTGTTGAAAGAGCATTTTGCTTGTTTGTCAGGTGATGGACAGCTTGTTTATGGCGGTTTCACACTGCGGCGTGATCCGGTCCGGGGCTGTCTGGGATGATCCAGACAGCCGCGGACTGGATCAGCACATAGGACTGGAGGGCTAATATGCCCTCCGGTCCAGTGTGCAGCCGCACGCAGCTCCTGCTGCTGATAAGTCAGGTCCATGGCGCTGCGGTCCTGACCTGTTAGCGGCTGCAACTGCGTGCGCTGCACACCGGACCGGATGGCATATTATCCCTCCAGTCCTGTGTGCTGATCCGGTCCGCGGCTGTCTGGGTCCTCCCGTACTGCCCCGAACCGGATCACGCCGCAGTGTGAAGGCACCCTTAGACTTCAAGATCTCATGCTAATCTTGTGCTAAAATTGGCCCTTTACTTTAATTATCAGAATGACACTTTTCTTTAGTCAAAAGAATTGTTTCGTAGCCTGACACATAGGCATTTTATTTGGCAAAAATTATCAAATGTGCAAAAAACATTACCATGACACATGTGACCTGTTAGATCACGTTTTTATGACCTCTCAAGGATTCAGTAAAGTATCATTAAAAACCGCTAGTACAGAAGTCCATGTACTTTGTAATTCTACGTAAGTTCTTGGATCTTAAAGCCATTTATTCTAAATAGTAAATTAATAAAGATGCCAAAGTGCTTCAATAACAATTCAATTATAGCTGCCAAGCCACCTAAAATAAATCTATCCGGTGAATCCTACCTGATTTAATTATTCTATGTGGTAGGAATATTTCCTCTCTACTAGGACCAGCCATAATAATCTGCTATGCTTTATTTCCCTGGATGTTGTGCACAAAATAGGTGCCATGCCGAGGAGCTTAATTGCTTTTCTAAGTTCATGTTGATGAGCGCAGAAACTTTTCGAGTAATATAATTTTATTCATGTTTCTTTTTCACACAGGCTGGAAATGAAATAGGTTTTGTACTAATAATTTTGTTTTTGAAAAATAAGGGTCATTAACTCACACAATCAGGGTGATTTAGGAGAAAATTAGTTTTGCAAGTTTAAAAAGTTCCAAAACTTTTTCAGCCGGGTGTCCTTGATGAATAGCCTTTTAAACGTTTAGATATTTTTTGAAAGTTGAACTGGACCATGTTCACACAATGAACATTGTGCTGTTTCTTGTATTTTCCAGCCCAAAACAGGAGATATATAAGACTTTCTTTGTATCTACTTCTGGATTTGATAAAAATAACATTATGAAATGTTCTGCGTCTTTACAATTTTCCTGAAGTCTATCTTGCATTAAAGGGGACCTCCAGTGAGAGAAAGCTTTTTAGTACAGTTCCTGCCCTTCTACATGATGAAGCAGAGCCATACACTGCAGTTCTAGGATCTATAAATCTCTAATAATTCAATAAAATCATACCTACTCCTTTGATCTCCCCCCTCCCTCATGGAACCCTAGATTTCTGCATGTCAGGTTCATCTAGGAGCAGAGAAGAGGAGGTGTGACGGGGGTGTGGATGCTGGGAGCTGCAGGATCATCCTACATTCCCCACCTCCTCACATTTCTGTATATATAAAAGAGAAGAAAGAAAAAACCAGGTTCCAATGCCACGCTGACCACCAACGAAGAGGGGATGTATAAAAAGGTTTTTCCCTAATGAAGCAGCAGGTCCTGCTGAGAAATGCGTAGGCTCAATAAAACTGACTTTTATATACATCTCCTCTTCCGTTGGTGGTCAGCGTGGCATTGGAACCTCTTTTTTTCTTTCTCCTCTTTTATATATAATGCATCCTGCAACCAGGTGCACATAGCGACCATTGTATTGAGGCACCTACAGTTTGTTGTGACTCACACAACTATAAAAGGTGAGTTGAACTAAGTGTGGGGCATTGATTTTGCAATTCTCAGATAAGACCCTATGTGCGCACCCTTTTCTCCTCACATTTCTGTATAGGGAGGGGACATGGCAGGAGGTGTGGCTGGTCAGCTAGAAAGGAATGGTGTCTCATGGTTCGCGCTGCTGCTTCAAAAGATGCACTAGGAAGACATTGCTTCATTCATCACCTCCTTTATTCCGCCACACTCCACCAACGCGTTTCGGTGCACACCTTTCATCTTCCTCAGGGAATATAATTGGCTTGAAGAGGTCATCACTGACCGAAACGTCGCTATACCATGCCTGCAAGCCATTAAAGGCAAGAAACATCCTAACTTTGAGTGCTGCAGCCTTTATTTCTTTCATTTATATGCGAAGTAGTGTTGTCCACCACAAGATCTGCTAGCACAGGGGTCTCAAACTCCAGGCCTCGAGGCGCACACATGCAGGTTTTCAGATTTCCTTGGAATTTGACAGTTGGTCATTGATTACCAACTGTCAATACTATGGAAATCCTGAAACTGACTTGTGCGGCCTCGAGGCCTGAGTTTGAGACCCTGCTAGCACCTAGCATTTTTGCTAAAAAAAGAACCGCTGCTCAATAATTCTTTTTCATTATAAGTATTGTAGTGCACATTCTAAGGCATTCTTTGAACCTTCCTTGTGCCTGTATATTACAGCAGGGTAGAGAGAGGTGTACATAATAATAATAATAATAATAATAATAATAATTAATAATAATAATAAAATCTTTATTTATATAGCACCAATCATATTCCACAGCACTTTACTATACAGTGTTTTGTTTATAAGCGGTTCACAGGTAACAATAAGAAATATACAATATAGTAAGAAATTAAAGTAGTGAATAAAAAAAAAAATAATAATACACTAAGCAGAGAGTAAATGTAAAAAAGTACAATACTTAAAGCAGAGAAACAGTGTAAAAAATGAAGCAGAGAAACAATGTAAAAAATAGAGTACAGTAATTAGATACAATACAATAAGCATAGAATCAATGTAAAAAGTACAATACAATAATTAAACCAAAAATAAAGGTAGCCCTGCTCAAAAGATCTTACAATCTGCAATGGGATTGGGGTTACACAAGGTACAGGGGCTTATGCATGTACATGCAGATAAAGCAATGCAGAACACTGTGTGATTGACATAGGACACGTCATCTACACAAAGCAGAGTAGGTATTGCAAGCAGAGAGGATGCACCAGATCAAGACCTGCGACACCCATCAGATTGGGCTGCTCCCAGGTAAGTATAATAACGGCTTTCTTTTTTTTTTTTTGCTTATACAGATTGACCACTACTCTTCTCCATTTACACCCTTGGCCTAGGCAAACTCATCAAGTCACATGGCCTCCAATACCACCTCTACAACGACGACACCCAACTCTATCTGTCTGGCGCTGGTATCTCCTTCCTTTTATCCAAAATTCCTCACTGCCTATCCGCCATCGCATCCTTCTATTCTACCCGCTTCCTCAAACTCAACATGGACAAGACCGATTCATCGTCTTTCCCCCGAGCAACCCTCCCCCTCTTCCTGACCTATCCATCACCGTCAATGACTGCACACTCTCACCCGTCCCCCACACCAAGTGCCTTCAGGGTAATCCTCATCTCCTCCCTCTCCTTCAAGCCCCACATCCAAGCCCTCGCCACCGCCTTTCGACTCCAACTAAAAAACATTGCCCGTATCTGCTCCTTCCTTGACCACAGCATGGCTAAAACACTTGTCCATGCCCTCATCATCTCCCGCCTGGACTACTGCAACCTCCTGTTCACCGGCCTCCCTGCCTCCTCCTTTGCATCTCTCCGCACCATCCTCAACTCTGCTGCCCGACTCATCCACCTATCTCCCGTTACTCCCCCGACTCCCTTCTCCGCCGAGCACTCCACTGGTTCCCCACTCCCCAGTGATCCCACTTCAAAACCCTAACCCTTACATACAAGGCCATACACAACCTGTCCCCTCCCAACAACTCCGACCTGGTCTCCCATTACCTCCCCTCATGCAACCTGCGCTCCTCTCAAGAACTCCTTCTCTCATCCCCCCGCATTTCCACCTCCCACAATTGCATACAAGACTTGTGCCATACTCTGGAACTCCCTCCCCCACCACATCAGACACTCCCCTACCCTGAGAACCTTCAGGAAAAACCTGAAGACCCACCTCTTCTTAAAAGCCTATAACACACACTGAGACCTAATCCGCTGCACCATCTCACCTCTCCCCCTCCTACGGTCTCCATCCCCACCCCCTCTAGACTGTGAGCCCTCGCGGACAGGATCCTCTGCCCTATTATACCTGTAAGACTGATTTGTCATCGTTTTACTAACTGCCTTTGTCTACCCTCTCATTTGTAAAGCGCCATGAAACCTAATGGCGCTTTATAAATACATAATAATAATAATTGACCTGGGGACATATATACAATATTCTAGAATGCTGTATATAAGGGTTTTCTGCTGGTGGTCGCAGATTATATGGAATCACCAGTTTACAGGATTACTTTAACTGTAAAATGGTGGACATGTTCTGGTGAAAGATTTTGTTGCAAATTGAGACCAATATTGTCTGTTAATTAAAGGGAACCTGTCACCTTGGAAAATGCTATTTACCTGCAGACATGAGATTTGTTTGCAGATAATAGCATCATAATTCTGCCTGGCCACATAACAAAAGTTTAGCTACCAGGAGAAAATTAACTTATTTCTTCTATTTTCAGTCATCATTCCCAGCACTGCTTCCTATACTGTGAGCAGTGGCTGTATGCATGCACAGACATTGGAATTGACAGCTCGGAGGCACATTTGTGCATTATAGTGCCAGGAGCCAGCTTACTGCTGCCGTTCACCGCAAGGGGAGCAGGGCTGGGAGTGGTGACTGTAATAGCTCCATGCACCGCCCCTATGACTGAAAGTGGATGACTCCTAGGAGAAAATAAATTCATTTTCTTCCAGTAGCTAAACTTTCAGAAAGGTGGCCAGGAAGCCTTGTATTGCTATATACCTGCAGATTAAATCTATATATGCAGGTAAATTGCATTTTCTGTACGTGACAGGTGCCTTTCATGTGTTAACATGTTTATGTGATGACTGGTGCTCAGCTTTTCTTATATAAAGCGTCACATACAGGCCGATCATATATTCTATCTGGAGAGAATCGTGCCAAGTATGTCAATCTTTGTTTGGTACCATGGGGTCAATGTGACCCCATGCAGATTGCATATGTAGTAATTTTGTCTTCATGGTACTAAATAAAGATTATGTCAGCTTAGTGTGACTCAATTCTCTTACATAAGAAAAGTATAGCACACTGTTAGGAAAAGAAAAACAAAGCTGTATGAATTCTCTGAAATCAGACTGCACTTAATACATATATGATGCTATTAACAATAGCAAGGATCAATGGGTGTTGTAGGAATTAATATTCATGTGAATGATCATGATGCAGTATGGAGGGGAACAGTTTAAACACAACAAATGGTATCGGGGCATAGTAGCATTGATCAAAATGCCAGAACACTTGTAGCACAATGTCATCAAGGGGTCAGCACAATTGATAGAACTGCCTTTGATCTCAGTGTACACTACTGTTCAAACGTTTGCGGTCACCTAGACAATTATGTGTTTTCCATGAAAACTCAAATACTTTTATTTATCTAATGAGTTGCAAAATAAATAGAAAATATAGTCCAGACATTGACAAGGTTAGAAATAACAATTTTTATTTGAAATAATAATTTTCTCCTTAAACCTTTGCTTTCGTCAAAAAATGCTCCCTTTGCAGCAATTACAGCCTTGCAGACCTAGGAGGGTACTATTTAATGAAGCTGCCAGATGAGGAGCTGTGAGGTGTCAATTTCTCAAACTAGAGACTGTAATGTACTTGTCTTGTTGCTCAGTTGCGCAGCGGGGCCTCCCACTTCTCTTTCTACTCTGGTTAGAGCCTGTTTGTCTTCTCCTCTGAAAGGAGTAGTACACACTGTTGTAGGAAATCTTCAGTTTCTTGGCAATGTCTCGAATGGAATAGCCTTCATTTCTAAGAACAAGAATAGACTGTCGAGTTTCACATGAAAGTTCTCTTTTTCTGGCCATTTTGAGAGTTTCATAGAACAAACAAATCTAATGCTCCAGATTCTCAGCTAGCTCAAAGGAAGATCAATTTTGTAGCTTCTCTAATCAGCCAAACCGTTTTCAGCTGTGCTAATATACTGGTGCAAGGGTTTTCTAGGGTTTTCTAAACATCCATTAGCCTTCTTACACAGTTACCAAACACAATGTACAATTAAAACACTGGAGCGGTGGTTGTTGGAAATGGGCCTCTATACACCTATGTACTGTAGATATTGCATTAAAAACCAGACATTTGCAGCTAGAATTGTCATTTACCACATTAACAATGTATAGAGTGTTTCTGATTAATTTAACGTTGGCTTCATTGAAAAAAAATGTGCTTTTCCTTCAAAAATAAAGACATTTCTAAATGACCCCAAACTTTTAAATGGTAGTGTATGTACATTTTTTTATCATAGTAAGGAACATTAAAGCATATGCCAACCGGTAAGGTCATGATGAAACTCCTCAGTCTGTTCAACTGAGCAACGCCTACCTGATATTACTCAGTATTTCAGAACCTTTTTGGAATCAGATCGAGAGTTAGGTCATATTCAAGGCTTCAATTAAATACATTGGAAATCTGCCTGCATCCAATATTCTCATCCGTAGTCAATATTGCATGTCAGCTTTGCAAGCTTGAATGAAAGAGTTAAATATTTTATGAGCTCTCCCCCCCTCAATGGTTGTTTTCATGGTTCCATGACATAAACAGTTACAGCTGTCACTTCTAAAATGCTGGGGCAAAAGTAGACGCTATACATAAAAGACATTCATAGTGTTTATATGGATCTCTACTGAGAAGAAGGGGATAAATAATGGATGGTGCAAGGAACATTTGACTCTCTGCTCTGCAAGGAAATTTCATTTGGGTTCTCCAATCTCAGGTGCCTTTGTATACACATGAAAGATTATATCCAGCGATGTTATTATGAGTAAATAAATCAATAGTGATACAGAAAGAAAAATGAAAAAAATGTGCATTGAATAAAAGAAACTTGTATATTCACAACTATGTGACATATTATCCATAAGTGAAGCAGGTCGGAAAGTAGTGGGACTATAATGAAAAAAAACATCAGATGTAAGGTGAAATTATATACCGTAAATACTCGTGTATAAACCGACTTTTTCAGCCCAAAAATTGGGCTGAAAAGTCCCCCCTCGGCTTATACACGAGTATATAGTGTGAGTGTGACGGGGGTGCTGAGTGTGACGGGGACGGGGGCTCTGACTGGGGGCAGGAGGAGGCAGGAGGGGGCTGCAGTGACACCGCGCGGTCACGTGGGCCCGCCTCATTAATATGCACGCATCCCCCTGTCCATCCCCGGCAAGGGGATGCAGTGCATATTGCCCCACACAGCCCCTGGCGGCCCCCGGCAGTGGTATACAGCCCCCCCGCCTAGTACCGGGCCCCCATGCTGCGGCACAGCATACAGTAGCTCATACATTACCATCTCCTGCAGCGCGCGGCTCCTCCATATCCCAGCCGGCATCTTCCTGTAGTGTCATGTGACTGGCGCGTCACATGACACTACAGCAACAAGCCGGGCGGGAGATGGAGGAAGCGCGCGCTGCAGGAGATGGTAATGTATGAGCTACTGTATGCTGTGCCGCAGCATGGGGGCCCGGTACTAGGCGGGGGGGCTGTATACCACTGCCGGGGGCCGTCGGGAACCCTGTATACCCCTGTGCTGGGGGCTGCTGTATACCCCTGTGCTGGGGGCTGCTGTATACCCCTGTGCTGGGGGCTGCTGTATACCCCTGTGCTGGGGGCTGCTGTATACCCCTGTGCTGGGGGCTGCTGTATACCCCTGTGCTGGGGGCTGCTGTATACCCCTGTGCTGGGGGCTGCTGTATACCCCTGTGCTGGGGGCTGCTGTATACCCCTGTGCTGGGGGCTGCTGTATACCCCTGTGCTGGGGGCTGCTGTATACCCCTGTGCTGGGGGCTGCTGTATACCCCTGTGCTGGGGGCTGCTGTATACCCCTGTGCTGGGGGCTGCTGTATACCCCTGTGCTGGGGGCTGCTGTATACCCCTGTGCTGGGGGCTGCTGTATACCCCTGTGCTGGGGGCTGCTGTATACCCCTGTGCTGGGGGCTGCTGTATACCCCTGTGCTGGGGGCTGCTGTATACCCCTGTGCTGGGGGCTGCTGTATACCCCTGTGCTGGGGGCTGCTGTATACCCCTGTGCTGGGGGCTGCTGTATACCCCTGTGCTGGGGGCTGCTGTATACCCCTGTGCTGGGGGCTGCTGTATACCCCTGTGCTGGGGGCTGCTGTATACCCCTGTGCTGGGGGCTGCTGTATACCCCTGTGCTGGGGGCTGCTGTATACCCCTGTGCTGGGGGCTGCTGTATACCCCTGTGCTGGGGGCTGCTGTATACCCCTGTGCTGGGGGCTGCTGTATACCCCTGTGCTGGGGGCTGCTGTATACCCCTGTGCTGGGGGCTGCTGTATACCCCTGTGCTGGGGGCTGCTGTATACCCCTGTGCTGGGGGCTGCTGTATACCACACTGCTGGGGGCTGTATACCTGTGCTGGGGTCCACCCTCGGCTTATACGCGAGTCAATAGGTTTTCCCAGGTTTTGGGGGCTAAAGTAGGGGGGTCGGCTTATACACGGGTCGGCTTATACACGAGTATATACGGTATATATATATATATATATATATATATATATATATATATTAGTTTAATGACAGAGAATTTTTTTTATGAAACCATGTGCAATGGAGGACCTTTTATGGGTTATTTAAGAATAAGTATTGCGTTTTTTTGTTTTTTTTTAAAAAGTTCCCCCTTTCATTCAAATGAAATAAGGCAAAAATTGTTTTTCCCCCCAAAAAAGGACATGCAATTTTGCATTATTGAAACGATAATAGTAATAACTAAGCAACTTTTATTATTGGTTTTTTAACAAATACAGTATAAAACAGTTAATTATAAGTACAATATGTACAAAAGAAGTGTTTAAAAATTATTTTTTCCTATGAATTTTAGATTCAAAAATTCAATTTTTTTCAATTTCGCATGTAGTTCCTCCATCAGTATTACAGCACATTCAGCATTGGTTAGATCTGGGAATGTCAATTAATGACTCCTCGACCAACCAGTGCGCCTTCAAACACTTAATTGCCTTCTTGCACTTTGTCTTGGTGAGTGAGGTTAACAGTTCATTGAAGGATGCTTCGTTGTAGTGTTGCGACTGGAACCAGGCATTTGGCCATTCATAGCAAGTCTAGAGTTTCCCTCCAGAGCAATTCTATATCCATTATCATATTTTTTATTCGATCCAGTCGCCGTTTCTCGCTGTTGAACAGAAAACTGACGTTTCCAAGAATTTGGCAGTTCGTTGGCATCCGCGTGAGATTGGAGAGCTTTTCAACATATGGAATACTTGGAATCCCTTTTATGTTGAGAATAGGAGGGCAGATTCCTCATCCAGATAGACCTGTTGCCTTTACACTGTTGCTGGAATTTCTAGAAGACATTTTCTGAATGACCTGTCCTGCACTTCTTGATCGTAAAACTGGAAGCTTGGCACGGAAAAAGAAAAGATAATACTAAATTACAAAATATTTTAAAATATTCCAGAATGTTCTAGATGTGAATAAAATACCACTTTTTGTTACAACTTAGAAAGATATTTTCTTTATAGATTAAAATTAAAACACGAAAAATCTTTTTTTGGAAAATTTTGAAAAGAGAAAGAGGGGAACGTTTTTGAATATTTTACAAATTTGATGATACTAATGTCATTTGAATGCAATTGTTCCTCCAATGTAAGGGGTTTCATTTTCGTTTTGCAAACTTTTTAAAATTGTCATCACCCTAATATATATATATATGTTGAAAAATGTATAAGGATACAGAATACCTTGGCACTTAACATTTAATTCAGAGGGGACATGTTCTGAAAATGTTGGACATTGCACAGCAATACTTAATTCAACAACTACTAAGAGGATTGAGGGTTCTTCCCACAAGCTTACAGTCTAGCAGGAAATAAGGGTAAGACAAAAGTGAAAGTTTCCCCATACACAGTAGGAGGCCCCTACACCCTCTAACGTCTGCCCAACGCTTTATAATGGCTCCCACAGACCCCCACACATGGGTTCCCACAGTCCAACAACAGAGTATGATCCCCCACAGGACTCAATACACAGTATAATGGCCTTCACAGCCCCCCACACACTATGATAGCCCCCCACAGCTCCCCGAGAAACAGTATGATGGCTCTTATAGCTTAAAAAAAAGAAGAAACAAATTCTGCAACAATCTGTTTTAAGAAAAAGCTATTCTGGGTACACAAACAAGGTATTTTAGAGTGTTGTGTGTGAAAAAACAGGTGTCCTGGTGGTGCTCATTCAAGATTAAGGCATATCCATTTGTAGAATTAAAGAAAAAATGGCACTCACCATGTCTTCGCCTCATAAAATTCTCTTTATTTCATACAGATCCTATAGATGATCTGTAGAAGTATAGAGCTGACACAAAACAGCTGTCATCCTGATACTATGCTGTGCTTATCCACCTGCCATTGCATGTAATTTTATGAAGATGAAATAAAGAGGATTTTATGAGGCGAAGACCCACTGAGTGTCATTTTTTCTTTAATTCTACAGATGACCCCTACAGCTTCTCTGAACAAAATATGATGATATCTAAAGCTCTCCTATACACACTATACACTCATAATTGATGGCCTCTATAGAACATCTTATACACCACAGGGCCCCACATAGCATGATAGCCTCCACATAGCATCATGTCCCTCACGTGTACTGACATTAAAATTAATGATTAGAAACCTTTCCCCATTCTCCTGTAGTGTTGCTTCAGTTTGTGCACTGTGTAGATGGAGGCTTCCCACAGCAGGCGCTATCTGGTGATGTCATTGCACCTGCTGTGCTTAGTGTCAGATTTACAGATTGAATGGTGCGCCAGGTAACTGAGAGTACTGCCATTCAAGGATGCAAATACTGTTGACGTGAAGGGTACGTTGGGGTATTAAGGGTATTAAGACGTGAAGGGTATGTTGGGGTGGTGGAGCTACTGGTCAACACTGGGCCACTCTAGTTCACGGGCCCCATAGTGGCCACATTATCTCACGCTACTGATGGTAGGACCCTGGCGGTATATAACAAAGGTGTAAGTTAGAGTAGATGGGGAAACAAGCACTAGGTCCGATTAACCTAAAATGATTGTGGTAGCATTAATCAATAAAAGTAAGGCTACATGCCTACATGGTAGAATTTGTGTTACACATTCTGCTTTGAAATTCAACACAAAATTGTGGAAAATCAGCTGCAAATTCCACATATATAACAAGCAGAGTTTGAAAAGAGCTTTTGTGTGGTTTAATCCTTCTGTCTTGCAGTCTGATATATTCTTCTGTCCAGCAACGAAGGAAGGGAGGGCACCACCTATGGGGTGACTTAGCTGCGTGTATGCATAGAAGTATAGGTCACACAGGCATCCGGGGTGCCAGCGAGGTACAGTCCATCAAACAAAGTATAAGAAAAGGGCGGCACTCACCGGAATTGCGACATGCGGAGTCCTTTATTTGGGTAGTTGTTACACGGTGCAGGGAGGGGGACCGGGTGACGACGGCACCGCTTCGGGCGTACTGCCCTTCAACGGGTCACTAACAAATGCAGATGTCTGCTCCTACCTTATATAGGTGGAGCAGAACCGCCTACAAGACATCATCAGCAGTTGCAACAGGTGCACATAATCATGTGAACAAGTTAAAAACACAATACAATCGATTTACAGAAAGTACACTAAGGAACTGATAACCAGAACTGTCTCAATGTAATGTCCATATATAGAAACAAGAGCTTATACTTACATTATTGAGATCTTACAGAGCGGATATCCAGCAATGGAGCCGGGACACTACCATGACTTCCGGGTCATGTGACCCGTCACATGATCGCAATGCAGGCGCGATGTGATTGGTCCATGTGATCGCTGCTGTCACGCAGCTGTGAGCCTGTTTCAAAGCAGAGCATAGACACAATGCTTGTTTACGTTCCCCAGGAAACTGGGGAGGCCAATCAACATCTAGCCATAGCATTGCGCTGCACGATAGTACATAACAGGGCCAGGCACTACTCCACTGTTTGTTTACTTACCATAAGCTAAGTTTAGTGTGGAGTTTTTTACAGTGCTGAGACAAGTCACTGACTGTTTACTATCTCACTATTACAACCCTGATTACTACCTGCATCCACAGAAGTCAGGACGTTCCTCTGTACCATCCCTAAACCCCTGTTAAGCTTCGGACCTACTGGAGAAGATAGGATACAATTACACAGACCTAGAAAACCTCATATAAAAACCTAGGGAGCCTCATATAAAAGCTCTTGTGCCTACACCAAGCAAGGGCATCACGAAGTGAGGCAAATTTTAAGGGGACCACTAACCATAAGAAGGAAACCAAACTACTTACTACTACAGAAACACGGCCATATCTAGTTTAACAAAAATGAGAAAGAAAACGTTTACATTCCATTTTACATGCATTGACAGAATGTGAAAAAAATGTTTGCATCGGTGGACAAAGCCTTTAAAATAGTTCCTACAGGATTGAGTCACTTTCCTTTCTTATGCCTGTGATATAATCTGCTGTTCTTTTCTTGCAGTGGAGAACAGATACATGATGAAAGACCTCACAACTGACTGGACTCAACCCAACGACTTTGGAAGGTTCGGCTCGCTATTCAATGTGAAAGGTAACAATAGCACCATGTGGTGATCACATCTGATATTATAAAGGCTTCTGTAATAATACTGGAAACTTTTACACTTAAATATTTTAGAACTGAACAGATATGATGAGATTCAGTTTCAACAAACTGTGTAGATTTTACTGAGAAATTTGATGTGCAGTGAAGTTATTCTCCGCATATTGAATGTTCCCAAACATAAGGCTGGTTTCACACTGGCATTACCCTCCGCAGGACGCTACGGAAGGGAACAGCAAGCTGAGCGCATACACCGCAAGTCCCTATGTTTAACGCTCGGGTGCAGATTACAGTGCGCACCCCGTCCACACCCATTGCCCGCCATGTATGATTTGTACTCATGCGGATGCATGCACACAAATCACACACTCTCGTCCGCACCCTGAACACGACATGTTAAAAAAAATAAAAATAATAATTATACTCTTCTCCACATTCACCTGTCCCATCACTCCCACCACCTCCGATGCCTGCTGCCCACCAGTTTGGTCCACAGGGACTATTCTTTTCACATATGTCTTAACTCAAGTGCTTCTGCTCAAGACCAGATAATGGAGGACAGGGAACATTAAGACTGTACGATGCACCGTGACCTCTGAGGCCTGCTTTATTCACTCTACAACAGGACTTCTAGTCGTAATCACCCCTTGGAGGTCAAAGAGATTCATGACACTGTGACCTCTGAAGCCTTGTTTCTTCACTCTATAACATGTCCCTCAGAAGTCATAGCACATTATGACACCATAACCTCTGAGGCCTAGTTGTGGCTGAAAGTCCTGTTCTAGAGTTGCATCAACATGTGAAGAGGCCCTGAGGTGACAAGACAGGAGATCATTACAGCTTAGGTATCCATGGTTACCACTCATATAGTGACAGTTAGTTAGTTGCTCGTGGTTGTAACCAGGAATTAGTAAACTGCAATATCCTGCACAATAGATATGTGACAGCTAATCAGGAGAACTATACTACATTTCTAATTAGAGGTAATTGCTAATATTATTAGGATTATTATTATTATTGTTACTACACCTACTACTTTTACACTGGACGTGGGGAGTGTTCAGAAATAGTGCGTGACAGGGGACACACGGAGCAACGATATCCAGCGCACTACAAAAAAACAGATGGGGACAAATACAGTGGAGGGCCCTGCCCATAGGGAATCAGGAAGAGGTGACCTCCTGCACTCACCTACAGCTGTGTCATGATCTTCCTACTGTCACTACACGGGTTCTTTCAACCCATCACTGAACAGGATACCTTGTCCTTCGCTGGCCCTGATGTTATCCCTTATTAGGGATATGGCTGACGGGAGCAATAGTCCCAACCACTGCAATAATAACAAAAGGGAAGGGGAAACAGACAGGAGGGCGACATAAACATCTTCATGCCTGCTGCTACTTTCCTAGGCAGCAGACAGCTAGGCAATAGTCAGATTCTCCAGAGAACTCCCTTCACCTCAGGAAGGTAGGCCAAGAATGAAGTTCAACTACCAGCAAAGGATGTTGGAACCATGTGACTTTATAAAGGGGATGGGAGTGATCACAAAGTAGCCACACCTGGACAACTAGCTAGCTACCTAGCAACAGAAACTGACATTAGCTCCTAAACTGCCTAAGGAAAGAAACACGTTTATTATGAAGTCTCAATAAAGGAATGGGATACAGATCACAAAACTGTCACAAGTCTCTGAAGTGAGAGAGACTATCACGACAACTATATATATCACTAAAATCTCTCCAAAATGCAAAAACAGTAAAAAACCGTGAACACCCGGATGTCGGGGAACTGTAAAGAACTGGATACACCCACAAGTACCTGCGGCCACATTGAAAGTCAATGGGGCTGAAAACGGGTGCGTCCAGTTTAAGCTGAATTCATACGGAAACCGAAAATCGGTAGAGTAAAACCAGCCTTAGGCTGGAGGCACACTGTCATGCATCAAACATGGAGCGTGTTTGATGCATGACAGTGATGTGAGTGTAATGCGAGGAACTCGCACTAATGGGACCAGTAGCATTTAATGTTACTGGTCCGAGTGCAATGCGAGTCTCCCTCTCATTACACTCGCACAAGGAAATCGGACAGTGTGCCTTCAGCCTTACTGACATGTCAGGAGATTAGAAATAAAGATGTCCATGAGCTAATCCTACATATTGCACCAATGCCCAGAGTAAAGAGTCCAAGTAATGCCATTACTGCGGTAACTGAACAGTGAGAATCCGACCCAAAATATAAAATATGACTTTATGGAAAAACACTTTAAATGGGACAAGTACCCCCCTTTTCACTTAGCTATGCATAAAAATATGGAGATAATGATAGGTTCAATGTAATATCATTTCCTTATATACTTATATTCAGTGTATGTAAATTATGTGATTTTCAAAACTTTTATCCTTTTTCTGGAAAATGACTTCTTATTCATATTCTTCTTCTTTATATGAATCTGTGCTTAATCCCATTACTATGTTTAAAGTACAGAGTTTTAATCCTCGGATAGCTACTGGCAAAATAATGAGATCCCCTGATCAAGTATTTGTTGGAGGGAGCGCTCGATCAGATCAGCTTATTAGCTGTAAAGCTCTAAATAAACACGACGAAGCTACAGTATATTACAAAAATAACATTGCAGCAGAAAGGCTTTGTATGGTAAATTTAATGACTAAGAACGAAGGGTCTGAGTGCGCAAAACAGGGACATTCTGCATCCACTAAGTAATTAGTTATATTGCTCTGCGGAAAAAAAATAAAAGTTCAGGCTTAGTATTCTGATTAACTTTATAAGTTGGGGGGATGGGGAAAACTATGGATCAGTCCAGTAGAGGCTCACACATGTTGCTGATTACATATGTAGCAAAAGTGATCTGCACTCCGAATCAAATTCATGCCGTTTTCTTATTACAGACTTATTTAACAGGATTTCAGGTGCATATACTACTAGGCTGGGTTAAAGTATGGAGTAGAGTCAGACCCTGATTCCATTAATGTGTCACTTACTGGGCTGCTTTCCATCATTTTGATAAAATCCCTGTTTTATTTGCTGGAAATCTGGAAGTTCTCTGAATGCTGAGCTCTGTATACCTCCGCTCTTACCACTAATTCAATAAAAGTGGGGGAACAAGAGGCACAATAGTGCCCTATCAAAAGTGACACTGACAGTATGGGTAGTGTATATAGATTCCACTCACCTATTCCAGTTGTGTGACCCACAACTGGTTTGAAGGCATGAAAGTAGGGATGGGCGAATCTACTCGCTAGGACTCGTTACTCGGCAAGTAGTAAGGGACTCGCAGTACTCGGTACTCTGCGAGTTTCCCAGCGTTTACTCGCACGAGTCCAATGCAAATCAATGGCAAACGCTGACAAAACTAGGATTGCCATTGTCTTGCATTAGACTCGGCTACTGTGCCAGTGATAGCAGGGAAACTCGCAAAGAAACTGCTGTTACTTTGCGAGCCGAGTCCAGCTGTCTTCTGTGCAGGATGCCGCAGCTCCAGGGTCCTAGAGCCCGCCTGCTCACAGAGATGGATGATGTAGCAGTGCTGAGATTGTTCTCAGTCTGCTCATTCCCCGTGCATAGACATCTATATCTATGCGCAGGGGATGTAGCAGAGAGGACATCGCGTTTTGGACTGCGTCGGACAGAAGAGGATTTTTTTAATTAAAGATGGAGTCCCTAATGGCTTTTTTTTTTATTTCAAATAAAATTTTTTCTCTGTGTTGTGATTTTTTAACCCTTTATTGGAGATTCTTAGTGGCTGGGTCAAACGTGGCCTGACATTAAGAATCTCGGGCTTGTATAACAAAGCTGGTATTAACCCCTTTATTACCCAGCATGCCACCGCCACCAGGGCCGCTGGAAGAGCGGGGTTCAGCGCCAGAGGATCTTCTGGGGCGGCTGTGGGCTGCAATTTGCAGCGGGGGGTGCCCAGAAAGCTTGGGCCAGCTGATAATACAAAGTGGCCCTAACCTCTTTATTACCCAGCATGCCACCGCCACCAGGGCCGCTGGAAGAGCGGGGTTCAGCGCCAGAGGATGGCGCTTCAATGAACGCGCCATCTTCTGGGGCGGCTGCGGGCTGCAATTTGCAGCGGGGGGTGCCCAGAAAGCTTGGGCCTCCCTGCGCTGCGGATTCCAGCCCCCAGCTGCTTAGCTGTACCTGGCTAGACATAGAAATTGCGCGGAGCCCCACGCATTTTTTTTTTATTATTTCATGAAATTCATGAAATAATTAAAAAAAAGGGCTCCCCTATATTCTTGTGTCCGGCCAGGTTCAAATAGGCACCTGGGGGTTGGGGGCAGCCCGTCGCTGCCTGCTGGATCCGGCTGGTTCCAGAAATACGGCGAAGCCCACGTTAAATTTTTTTCTGACAAATCCATAAAACAATGTAAATAAAAGGGACTGCATCTTTATTAACCCCTGGACCATCCCTTTTATTTATATTGTTTTATTGATTTTTCAGAAAAAAAATTACATGGGCTTCGCCGTATTTCTGGAACCAGCCGGATCCAGCAGGCAGCGACGGGCTGCCCCCAACCCCCAGGTGCCTATTTGTACCTGGCCAGACACAAGAATATAGGGGAGCCCTTTTTTTTTATTATTTCATGAATTTCATGAAATAATTAAAAAAAAATGCGTGGGGCTCCACGCAATTTCTATGTCTAGCCAGGTACAGCTAAGCAGCTGGGGGCTGGAATCCGCAGCTCAGGGATGCCCAAGCTTTCTGGGCTTTCTGGGCACCCCCCGCTGCAAATTGCAGCCCACAGCCGCCCCAGAAGATGGCGCGTTCATTGAAGCGCCATCCTCTGGCCTGAACCCCGCTCTTCCAGCGGCCCTGGTGGCGGTGGCATGCTGGGTAATAAAGAGGTTAGGGCCACTTTGTATTATCAGCTGGCCCTAAGCCCGAAATTTATGGCGGTCACGCCAATATTAGACATGACCGCCATGAATTTCTATTAAATTGTTTTAAAAAAAACACAACACAGAGAAAAATTGTTATTAGAAATAAAAAAAAAAGCCATTAAGGACTCCATCTTTAATTAAAAAAATCCTCTTCCGTCCGACGCAGTCCAAAACGCGATGTCCTCTCTGCTCATCCCTGTGCGTAGATATAGATGTCTATGCACAGGGAATGAGCAGACTGAGAACAATCTCAGCACTGCTACATCAGGCAGCAGGCGGGCTCTAGGACCCTGGAGCTGCGGCAGCCAGCACACAGAGCAGACAGGACTCTTATCTGTGCGAGTTTCCCAGCGATTACTTGCAAAGTAAACGAGTCCAATGCAAATCAATGGCAGGCTGAAGCTTCCGAGACACATCTGTGATTTGTAAATCGCACACTACTCGCTATTACTCGCTTCCCCATTCATTAACATTGGACTCGCTAGACTCGCAACGAGTAGCGAGTCCTGGGCTCGGACTCACTAGAGTCAAGCGATTCCGAGTAATTTAGGATTCGCCCATCACTACATGAAAGTAATGTCAGCTGCTGCAGGACCTCCACCGACCACTCGCACTCACACGTGAAAAAAACGTCACAAAATTTTGGGAAGCAAGGTGTGTAACAGTCCGCGCTGCTGAGTCCACAGGAAACACAAGGAATGCAAGATATATCTTGTAGCAGTATTCTTCATTTCCTACGCGTTTCGGTGCAGTTCCATGCACCTTCCTCACACCACTAATTGGCAACTTTCTACCCATGTACACAATAACTCTGCCCACACCACTCATTGGAAACTTTCTACCCATGTACACAATAACTCTGCCACACCACTCATTGGAAACTTTCTACCCATGTACACAATAACTATGCCCACACCACTCATTGGAAACTTTCTACCCATGTACACAATAACTCTGCCCACACCACTCATTGGAAACTTTCTACCCATGTACACAATAACTCTGCCCACACTACTGATTGGAAGATTTATACCCATGTACACTAACTCTGCCCACACCACTAATTGGAAACTTTATACACATCTACACTATAACTCTGCCCATACCACTGATTGGCAACTTGCTACCCATGTACACTATAACCCCACCTATGCCACTTATTGGCAACTCCCTGCACATGCACACTATAACCCTGCCCACACCACTAATTGGAAGCTTTATACCCATGTACAATGTAACCCCTCCCACACCACTAATTGGAAGCTTTATACCCATGTACAATGTAACCCCTCCCACACCACTAATTGGAAGCTTTATATCCATGTACACTATAAACCCACCCACACCACTGATTGCCAACTTCCTACAAATGTAAATTGTACACAGAAACTTGCCAATCAGTGATTTGAGTGGGGTTATGAAAATTGAGACCTACCTGGCAGCAGGTTTATAAGTCCTCTAGTGATAATCTCTGCTGATAAAACAGTGGTTATATCAGAACTTCAGCAAGCAGTGACACATCACTGGAATTGGAGCCTCTGTCTGTACATTATGTTGCTCTCAGATTATTGCTCATAGATTCC
The DNA here is from genome assembly GCA_033576535.1 of Allobates femoralis. Lineage (NCBI taxonomy): Eukaryota > Metazoa > Chordata > Amphibia > Anura > Aromobatidae > Allobates > Allobates femoralis. The sequence continues at coordinate 138,123,612 of JARQOC010000009.1, read as the reverse complement.
TTTTTAGGTTGAAATTTGATATTTTGAGACTGTAAATTGGAATTGTGACTGGGATTGTGTGCGTTGGTTATGGGTGAAGGAGCTGCCAGCCATTGCATGTACTCTTCTCAACCATAGAAAGGACGTGACTCTTGAATGTTTTCATTTTTCTACACGAAAAGCCACTCATGATTCCACATTGACTAACCTTGATTTGTGTCCTTGTCACATGGATGGCGCAGAGGCACATTGAGTAAAAATATGCTTGTCTGAACCAGGCCAAGACTTACAAAAACATTTCATTTAGTGTTAACAGGTCAGGCATTAGTGTGTTATGGTCCATAATTTATAGAGGTTGTCTCCAACAAATGTTTGTCCATAAGCTCAGATTGTCTCCGCCTCTGCCCCGTTTTTTTTTGGCTCAATGATAAAGCCACTAAACTCAGTTATTGACCGCAGCACTGACTATGTGATGTCACCAATGAAACCGATCAGCAGAGACTTGGACATCAGCTGAGAGACCAAGGTGGACTTGGGCGAGGAAAGTTTCACATAATTTTGCCTACTGGCAAAAGTTTGTTGATAGTGGTCAACTGTTTAAAAGAGAGATCATTAGGCAATCAAGATAGTCTCTCACTATTATTGAGGGTTGAGTATTTAGATGATTCTATCAGGCATTGCCCCAGCACATAGACCTTCTACAACTTTATACTACAAAGCAAACAAGATACTACCTGCCACCATATACAGGTGCATCTCAATGAATTAGAATATCATCAAAAAGTTATTTTTTTTCAGTAATTCAATACAAAAAGTGAAACACATATATTATATAGACTAGTTACAAACAGAGTGATCTATTTCAAGTGTTTATTTCTGTTAATGTTGATGATTATGACTTACAGCCAATGAAAACCCAAAAGTCATAATCTCAGAAAATTAAAGTAGGGAGGATGAAGGCTTAAAAACTGCGCTGTTGTGTTCCCCGAGAAATCAAGGGGTGAATATAATATTCATTTATGAGTCAACACATTTCAGGACTCCCTGAAACACCCTGAAACGTGGCAATGATATTGATTTGTCCTAAGGAAAGAGGCCAGGGAGCCCTGAAATGCGTTGACTAATAAATCAATATTATAATCACCCTTTGATGTCTCATGGAATACGGGAGAGCGTTTTTTAACCCTTCATCCTCCCTACTTTAATTTTCTGAGGTAATGACCTTGGGTTTTCATTGGCTGTAAGCCATAATCATCAACATTAACAGAAATAAACACTTGAAATAGATCACTCTGTAATGACTATATAATATATGTGTTTCACTTTATAAATTGATTACTGAAATAAATTAACTTTTTGATGATATTCTAATTCATTGAGATGAACCTGTAGTGCCTTCTAAAAGTTTTCATGCGTATCTATAAATGAAACAAGAAAGCAAACTTGAAAGCTAGATGAAATCCAGCAATGCAAAAAATATGATAACAATTATATTAAAAAGTTATAAAAGTTTCAGAAGTGACTTATACGCCCAAGTGAAATGCAAAAATTAACACAAGATGACGCGTTTCAAGCACAGTTAGTAAGTTAGCTTACAAATATCTGATATGGATGTAGTAAGAGCCAACATAGCTCAAAATGCGTCATCTTGTTTTTCCAAGTTTGTATTTCACTTGCACTTTTGCACTTTTTATGAACTTTGAATAAAAGATCATTTTTTATCATATTTTTGGGATTGCTGGATTTCATTTATCATTGACTATTGACATCCGGTTATCCAGAAGCTGCCTGGGATTTCTTGTCCGTGCATCACACTATCATTTATGGATCCATTTGGAATATTTTTTAGCTTATAAGTATATTTTTCTTTCCCCAAGCAAACTTGAAATCTTGCATTTTTCACTTTATCCACTGATAGTCCAAATAGTCAAGTACTGAAACCCCTATGTATAATAAATAATATTCTGATTACATTTTTACTGAGTTGTAATATCTTTGTTAATAATATGGATAAATACATTAAAATAATTGTGTTAGTAAAGAAATATGTTTTTGCAATATTTGAATTATACAGTGAGAACAGACTCTATTTTTCATTAGGTGGTCGACAATCCTACCAGTCCACTCCAGTCCGGTCTCTAACTGAAACTACTGCTGCAGGCCTAAACAGCATCTATGGAAACAAAGGTACAAAGTCTCATTAGAAAAAATGTTACAAGGCATTATGTATATCGGTGTTTTTTATGTATATAAATATCTTGTTTCCCGATACCATACATAGCAAGAAGGAGGAAGTGGTTATACACAGATCTTCACAGGGCGGAGATGTGATATAAGCATGTACAGTCTCAGGGAGGGCAGAAAAAACAGGTAGTGCAGAGAAAAAAGGGGAAAGTGCATGAAGAGTGAATAGGTACAGGATTAAAGCTGTGCCAATACATGATTTCATAAAGAAGACAGAGTCCTGGATTCCTACAGAGCTGGCATCCAGCCTATATAACTGGGAGAGACACTCCCATAGAAAAGCCTGAAGCTTGGATCCAGTTTCAAACTGCATCAGGTGATCTGAAAATGAATGAGTGAATGAAGGTAACTAATTTATGTAAAATTAAAATTTTCTATTTCAAACATATCCATAGCCTTTAAAGGCTTTTCCTTGGGTTTTATATTTTATTGTAATTATTATTATTATTATGTTATAATAATAATAATAATAATAATAATAATAAAGACCAAAACTAAAGTTATGATATACTTAAACTATAGATCTGGTGTAGAAATTTCTGTGACTAAGGATCTGTTCCATACGTGTGAATAAGATTGTTTTTGCAGCCTGTACATGGATTTCTCCAAACTACAATCAGATGACTGGGACAGTTATTATACAATAAATCTGTCACATACTGTATGGCATTACCTACAGATCCAATGGGGCATATAGTAGCAGTCACAGTTATGGACACATCTGTTCAACTATTTTCCTTGTTCTCACTGGAATGTGCACATTGTGGATTAAAACTGAAGGCAGCAAAACCACAATGTGTGAAATAATTCAGAATATGTACTAAAACTTAAATTGCTCAAAGTACCCTCTTATACTCTGATGACAGCTTTATATACTCTAGTATATATCACCAGGACTCGTTCCCAATAGTCTTGGAAGAGTTTTTAGAGGAACCGAGTACTTTTGGCTGCTTTGTCTTCACCAACTCATCCAAACTATCTCCGATGGCTCAGGTCGTGGAATTGTGAAGGCCAGGTTATCTAATACAATCTCCATTTTTTTCCTCCTTGGTCACAAACCTCTCATGTGGAGGTGTATTTTGCATTATAGTTCTGTTGCAACACAAATGATGGTTTCAAACCCAGTGGGAGGGCATGTGGTTGTAGAATGTTGTGGCAGACATGCTGCATAAGTGTGTGCCTTCAATTTGGAATAAATCATCAACAGTGTCCCCTGCAAAGCTCCCCACCCCATCACACCTCCGCCTCCATGCTTCACAGTGAGCATCACTCATGTAGAAACCATCTGCTCACCATTTTTGCATCTCACGGAGACATGGAGGTTGATACCAAAAGACTCAAATTTTCACTCGTCAGACCAAAGTACAGATTGATACTAATCTAATGTACAATCATTGTGTTGCCTGGCCAGAACAAGTCTACACTTCTTATTTCAGAAGTGGCTTTGCAGCAATTGCTTATAAGGCATTCTTACATTCCTTCCTCTGAACAGTTGATGTTGAAAGTGTCTGCTACTTTATATCTGTGCATCATTTTATGGGGATGTTTTCTAGGTGCTATCACTTTAAAGTTTCTGAGGCTAGTAGCTCTGATGAACTTATTCTCTTCAGCAGAGGTAATTCTAGCAATTCCTTTCTTAGAGCAGTCCTTATGCGAGACAATATTATTTTTAAACTTCAACCAATTTTCTAGACTATGTGACCATCATGTCTTAAAGTAATGATTAACTTTTGTTTTTCTTGAGTGTTTACTTCCATATTCTGGCCTAGATCAGCTATTTAGTATGACTCGGCATTGTATGGAGCCGTGGACCAGCACTGCTACTAAAAAACACACCTGATGATTGGGAACACTTTTTGAAGGCAGGAGATTCCACAAATGAACTTTTGATGAGGTATACCTGTTCATTGGAAGTCATTCTAGGTGATGACTCAATTAAACTGCTTGAGAGGATGCCAAAGGGGGTGTGTAAAAAGCTGTTGTCAAAATTAAAGGAGGCTAGCCTTTTAAGAATATGTGTCTCAAACTCTCCCTTGATTGATTATTGCATTGTGAGCTATCAATTGGGTCGGTGACTGCTCATTTGTCCAACCTGGAGCTGGAGGGTAGAGTTGTCAATGTTTTTAATGACAGCTCAGACCTTGTATCTCATATTGGCAGGTGCTGGGTTTCTGCAGATATTCCCTGTTCCCAGTAATTGCCCAACTACTTAGCTGAGCAGGTTATCCCAGAATACTGCCAGTTTTAGCCTTCTGTTTAGTAATGCTTGTTGGCCTCAGCTCGGTGCTCTGTGAATTGATCTTTGTTTCCAGACCACCTTTGACTACCCTTTTGCCTTGTGCCTTGATCTGACACACTACCCTTGAGATGTTCTGCCTTCAGACCATGACCTGACTACACCTCTGTCTATCCCCTTAATCTCAACATGCTCTTCTGGTGCCTGACTCATGAATCCACTATCCTGCCTCTAAACTTGTCTGTGTAGTGAAAAGTGTCCCAATAGGGGTTAGCACATGTCTGTGTTTTATTTCACACTTATTTCTTAATTCCTTGTCTCCATATATGCACAGTTGGGGTTTTGCCACCTTCAGTCTTGAGCTATAATGAGTACATTCTAGTAAGAAAAAGGAAAATCTTGGCATAAAGTGGTGTGTCCAAGCTCTTGACTGTTACTGTAAATGCAGTGATTTCTACTGCACATACTTTATGCAGGAACATACCCTTTGTGCTGAGGGTTTATCCAGACTTAAAACCTATACTATATTTCATTAGTAGCAAAGTAGATTCATCTTTCACAAGTCTCATCCACACACTTTAGAAATACAGTAGGGAGGAAATTGACCCGCCGTGTGGATTTTCAACCTTTTTGTATTTAAAATTGTGAGTTGAGACTACAGTAAATTAACGAGTCCCACTCTGTAAAACTCACAGTAATAAAAAATAGCAGCTTTCTGCTTCAGACCTAGAAATAATAAGACCAATGTTTTGTATGTTTGTTGCTGGACAACTTTGAGTGAAGGATTGCAGTTACTATTAACTTGTTCCTTTGTGGAAAGCTTAGAGAAAACACAAGCTCCGATAAACGCTTTCAAAGCAGCCTTTAATCTCAGACAACAACAATAGTAGGCCTATGGTTGGAAGGTTGTGAAGGAGGCTTATATTAACTGTTTAGCTCTTACCTTATTAAGACGCATAGTTTAAATATATTCAAGTCTAACACAGCAGGAAATTCTTGTAAGCTATTTACAGGAATACGTTTGATGATGGATGCACAAGAAAAAAACTGCAATACTCTTACAGGTGTGGTGTACAGATGCAAGACATTTCTAAATTAGGAAGACCCCAAGGCACAAAAATAACATATATTAAATCAGTCAACGGTGCAGAGAATATTAAAAAGAGTTTTGTTTTCAGAAAACCCCTATCTCAGGATGCCCTTTGTTTTAAGAAAACTACTAACAGTGTTTTAGATTCACCTTCCCCTGATCCAACGGTGAGCCTTCAGTTATGCACCTGTCTGGTATTATCTGAAGTGTTGACGTTACATAGACAATGGTGAAGCCAATCAGTGATCTCAGTGGCTCATAGTGGCTCATGCCATCTACTTTGGCAGACATGTTGAGCTTAGTGCTTTGCAGCAGTGCTGTAAATGTGACCTCAGCGCTGCATACAGTAATTGACAATGAGATTTGAGACTTAGCGCTGGACCGGGGAAGGGTGAGTTTTTTTTAAACCAGAATCTCTGCTTTGCTGTGAAAACAAAAAATCTCTTTAAGATTTAAAGATTCTTTAAGAAAGACTCCTTAAGACCAAAACACTTCTGTAATCATTTTTTGCAGTTCTTGAAGGCAGACTTCATTGATATATGATATTCACAAATGTTATCTTCCTTACCTAAGTAACAATGCTGCAACTATCCAAATTAACTACCAGCACTGTGAGCAAAGGAGCACATTTAACAAAAAAAGACAACCAAATCCCCAGAGATTACATCTGATCTCCAGGATTCCTAGAATTAAGATAATTTGTAATTTTTTTCACTGCTGTTGTTTTGCTTTAATCCCCTGCTCCAAGTGTTATACTCCCCTTCTGCCACCGTCACCTTTTCCAATGGTGCTCCAGTCAGTTTCCATTCAGTTGTGACCTACCGGCTACCGGTGTTTCATGATGTGTACCAGAGGTCACAACTCAATACATCTCTGTGGGAGCCTTGTTCTGACCTCATTATGGCTCTTATAAACTACCAATGAGCAATGTGACATAACTTCTGACTTCAGGCCAATCAGAAGTTAAGGGAGAAGATAACACTGTGGGAAAAGCACAGCATCAGTAAAAGATGAGTCTAGGACAGAAGAAGGGAGTTTACATTTAAAATGCCATTCCAGCACCGAACCCCCCTCCTGCTGAAGGGGTGCTTTACTAAATGAAGCCCAATGTGTATTTGATATTAAAGAAGCCAAATTAAACTAATCAAGCAATGATCCTCCAGACAACACCTTGTAACATACACAGAAACCATGATTTAAAAATTAGGCTACCATACGAATACAAGTAAAAAAGTTCCATAGTGTCTTCACTCCTGTAGAACTTTCCACATTGAGTTGTTACTTAGAAACAAACTATAGTTCCTCAAAAGTCCTTAAAAAAGTTCTACAAAAAAAATAAAATTCTAATAGGCAAATGTTAAAAACAATATTGAAATATTGCTGTAATAATTCATGTCTTAACATATTTAACTGGAAAGTTAACAGAAATGTAACTTAACATGTTGCCGTCATGTGTCTTACAATGTCCGACGTTTCAATGTCTATTGCATGATGCATTTGCTTTGTACTAAGCTCTTTAATAATAAATACAATTAATGTAATTGGCTTTTATTGCATAACTGGATGTACTAATCTAAGAAAACCATGTCTGTGTGTCAGTATCATATGGAAAGAATCTCAATCAAGTTACCTAAAATACTGGACATGATAATTAAGAAATACAGTAAGGTGCCTGTATATCCACATTGTATACAGTGGTGGCATTTAAATCAACGTGTCACACAATGTAAAGACACCCTTCAGATGTAGTACATAAGGCCTTAGTAATATTCTATAGACTATTTCTCAAAGAATAGCACCTCTTCTTATAGGAAACTACAGGATGTGGGACCATTCTCCCATTCCGAACCAAGAGGAGACTCCCAGCTACTCAGCCTCCACCTTTTCTCAGAAAGGTATTCCTACTAGTTTTGACAATGTAATTCCTGTTTCTGATATCTGCATAGATTAAGGCTGGAATAATCTGTGGGGGTCTTCTTGTGATCACTGGGGGACACCTTGCTGATTGCTTTACTCTTTAGACTGTCCTCTATAGTGGTGATTACTTATATTTTCTGCTCCTATTCTAAGTTCTGTTATCCTGTATTTGTACTGAAAATCTTCAGAAACCCAATCCACGGAAAACAGCATGAACATGCTATGAGAAATAATTTATTATAAGTTATCATTGTAGATGTATAGATGACAAGATAATTGTTTCTACCATTACATCACAATACGCTTCTAGAATGCAGAGCTGACAAATGCTTCCAATGTTGTAGTAAGAATATTTAGACATACGCCACAGTTCAATTACTTGCAGATTACCTTATACTGGATTGATAGCTAGATCGCAGTCTCATCTAGCTGCACGACTTGGATGAAGAGGTGATCATGCATGATGGCACTAACAATTAACAACTAACAGCACTAAGTTGTCCCTTGTGTCAAGAAAACGTGTTGTCCTCCAGTCCATGAACTGCAATCAATTTTTTTTAACTTTTTTTGAAGTATTATGAAAAGTATGGAGAAGTTTTTAAAGCTTGCCCTTTTATTTCATTAGTATTATAAGATTAACTTTTTGTTTTCAATTAAGATACACTTCTTTTGATTATTTAAAATAATAAAAAAAAATTCAGTCTCCATTAAGGAACTCTGAGTTACTAAAGGTTGGCTTCTTATTTGAGACTAGCAATACATAGCTAAAAAATGTGGAGGATCCAGCATTTCCATGTGCTACATTCAGTAGACAACATATGGGTTTCAGTGGCCACCATTCAATTCTTATTATCCCTGCGGCTACCTGCAGGAGAGATGAACACTGGATGTCTGTTTTTACTTAAGGTTATTAATCTTTATTTCTATCACTGAAATTGCTTCTTGTTTTTGCAAATTGATTTGGATATTAGTTCTGGACAGTTGTGAGGATTTCAGATCCGCTACAGATACCCCATCAATGTATATATGGCTGCCGAAGAGAGATGAGCGAACCTGGTTGAGGTCTGTTTGGGGCTGAAGTTCGGGGATTTCTGACTTCTAGGTGCTGGAGCCGGGATGGCTGTGCTCCGCTACGCTGGGTGGTCGGGCCAGTGCGAGCTGCTAGCAGTGTGTGAACAGCTCACATTGGGGTTAAATCCTGCATTATCATCTGTAGTGGGGTCGGAAAATAAAACAAGTTAAAAACCCTGTGCTCCTGCCCCCAGAAGTCTTTTGCTTATGGCTGGATGTATGTTGGCAGAGACTTCCGAGGATGTGCAGTCACATGCGGGTCCCAAACAGTAAGCAACCAAGCCTGAATATCCAGACGTTCGCTCATTTCTATTAACAAATCTCTCTATCATAACTGGAATGGGAATGTGTGAAATCAGCACATTGCAGCTTGTTGGGGAGTTTTTCTTACCCACTTAAAGAGTAACTATGGTTTTACTCTTGTTTTTTATTTGTTGTTCTCTTAATTGCAATTACATTGGTTTAGACTAATGCTTTTAATGTGTATGGGGGCCCTAAACAACTGATTGTCTGGAGGTTTAGGAATGTGGTATATCTGATTGTTTTGTTCTCCTAGAAATAAATTGCTGCTAGACATGTCTTGTGGCAGCTTTCTCATTAAGAACAAAAGAGCACTTGGCCAAATCATATCTTCTGTGCATGGCAGAGCTGGGCAAGATAGCTATCGGCTGAATGATCAACTGAACCTCTAGTGTGTATGGTGGGCATAAAGGGTGGTCCACTACGTGGACAACATCTTATCAATAGCTATATTCCCCCTTATAAAATAAAAACAGCCTATACTCACTTCTTGTGCATACACTACTTGTTGGCATTTGGTTTCCTGAGGCTCATGTGAGGGTTTTATGTCACGCAATCCCTGCAGCCAGCCAGCGGCTATTTTACTCTTTCTTCTAACAAAACTGACACCTAAAAGGAGTGAGAGCTCTAAATTCCAGTGCTGTTATTGCTGGAACAGCAATGGCACCAGGGGTGAGTATAAGCTGTTGTAATTTTAGGAGAGCAATATAACAATTGTCCTAGTATTGGACAACCTCTTTAACATGCCTTGACTGAAGGCACTTATACCAAAGAACTTTCATAGCAATTATATAAGTATATGTATTTGTATAGTATCTTGATCCAGCTAATGTCAGAGTATCTGCCTGAAGTCAACATTAATATTTTATAAGTGTCAAATAATCATACTCTCCAGCTTGACAGGGCTAAATATAAGATCAGTTACTGAACGTTTTAGAGCAAACTTTAACACATATGCACCAAAGAATTTACTTTGATACCCTTTTTATCCAGTGACATGAATTTCAATCTTTTTTTGCTACTGTTACTATGGAATACTGCTGAGAAGACAAGTGTAGAAAACAGCGAGGAACTTATTTCAAAAGGTTTCTTTTCCCTTTAATCCTCAGTGTGGTTCTAAGTATTTAAGCCCTGTTCACTGTAGATAAGGAAGAGCAATGTACATGAAGTGCGATGGTAAATATTGGAATCAGTTATTTAGATAGTTCCTCTTATAGTCAAAGAACTAAACCTTTTTATTACATTTGCCTTCATCATATTGCTTATTGATTTATACTTCTTATACAGACATGAAGCCATTTTTAACAAATCTGTACAGTTTTTAACTGTCTGTGCAGTGTATGGCCGAACAGAAACCATATTATGTGACCCAATTCCAGTCTCTATCCTTATAGATTTATTAATACTGGTGTTCTACACCAGTCTAGATGAAGGGTCAGTTGGAACAAGATACATCACATTAAAGAATGAATTAATTTGGTGCCTCTTTCAGAGGTTATGGAACTGTAAAGGGCCTGTCACACGCATCAATATCGCCTGCACGATATCGGCTGCACGTGACGTTGCAGCGATATTGATGCGTGTGACATACTGAATCAACCAGCGATAAATCGCTGGTTGATGATCGCCAGGTTTTAGAATCTGTCCTAAAACCTGGCGATTGTCGCCCGGTGGACACGCAGCATCGCTGCGTGTGACACCGGGAGTAGCGATATTCCAGCTCCCAGCGCCTCTCACAAGCGCTGGGAGCTGGTATCCAAGGTAAACTGCGGGTATCTAGGCAGCGCGCGCTGCCTAGATACCCGACGTGTACCTTAGTTACCAGCCTCCTCCGCTCACCGGCTGGTATCTAAGGTACACAGCGGGTAACTAGGGTCCCTGTGTACCTTAGATACCAGCCGGTGAGCGGAGGAGGCTGGTAACTAAGGTACACGTCGGGTATCTAGGCAGCGCGCGCTGCCTAGATACCCGCAGTTTACCTTGGAGACCAGCCTGCTCCCGCTTCCAGCAGGCTGGCAGCGGGAGCAAGACATCGTGGAAACGATATTTAAATCGTTTCCACGATGTTTCTAGTCAATTGATCGCTGGTGAGTCTGTCTGTGTGACAGCTCACCAGCGATCAGCCGTCAATGTCGTCAGTGATCAGATCGCTGACGACATTGACACGTGTGACAGGCCCTTAAGAAATGTCCTCCAGTCCATTAATGGGGAGCAAATCTTTTGTGGTGTAAATTAAAATGACTTTGTCATCTGAACTTTACCACCTTCCCTGCCTGCTAAGCTCCTCATACTTTACAAAAAGTTGGTGGATCTGGCTGACATTGGCATAAAAATGCCAAAAGTCACAAAATGTTTGCACAACTAAGAGATGTGCAAGTAATTTGGAACATTTCCAATGGTTTCTGTGTGTCAGAATTCAGGCACAAACTACACCTGTCATTGTGGCGGGTGAGGACACTTCTTGGACACCACAGATTATAATGAATAACCTAGCATTTATAATTTTGCCAGACACTCATTGCTATCTTATATAATGATAATTGGTATAAGTAGTGAAAATAACTTATTCATTGAGGTCAGGAGCCGCATAGACATTTAAGATGATCTCCTCCCTTCTAAAGTGGCTAACTCGTTATCCTTGCAGATGTGTCAGTTTAGTGAGCGGCGGCCACAGACAGACAGACAGAAACCAGGGATCAGAGAGTGCTCACACAAACACTATATGCATGTCTGCCCTGGAGAGCTAGGCCCCATCAGTGTTAGTGTGCATGCGCAGGAATGCTGAATTGAGTTTAGGCAGCACTCGCTTTGGAAAGGCGAGATAGGGGACAGTGCTCATTATAAATTTTGGAGGATATTGAGCTATTGGCCATGATAAGGGTACATTAAAGTGTAAAAGTAAATTTATTTGAAACTACAACACTAAAATATATATTGCTAATATAATATGATTTTAATAGGGTCAAAGTCCCCTTTTTAAATGTTTAAAGGGTCTAAAATGACAAGTCTGCAGTCAATCCATCTGACTGCAGACTTGTGAATCCTCACATCCCACCCACTATGCACAGTGAGTATTTCCTGCTGTCAGACCCAGGAATGGTGATATGCATACTCCCAGTCAAATTCTGACTAGATGGGCATGGCCTTGCTCAATACACTAGCCGGGCTCTGACACCAGAGAATCCTCACAAAGCACAAGGTATAGATGTGAGGATTCACAAGTCTACAGTCACATAGAAGGACATGTAGAGTGACTGCAGACTTGTCAGACCAGGCAACCCATTTTAAGTACCGTACCCTACTTTGCATTTTATAGGTCCCTTTAAATAATAAAGGATGACTTTTTCCATACAAAGTAGGGTGAAAAATATACTTAGGTAATTGTAAGTCAATTAACCTAAAAAAAAACCTGCAGTTGACCAGAGAAATTATTGCTGCTCCTGATCTTGTCATGGGTTTTGGATTCCACATGCCTTGCTCTGCAGCCACTTGCAAGGCCAATTTTTAAAGATAATTACAAACTTATAAAAGGGGAACTCTGGGAAGATAACATTTTTTGAACAGTCTCTGCCCTCCTACATGATGAAGCAGAGCTGAGCACTACAGTTCTTGGATCTATAGATCACTTATAAATTAATAAAATCATATATGTTCCTCAGCACTCACTCCTCTCTTTGGGGACAAAGAAAAGATTACCAAGAAGCTGCTGAGAGCAGGAGATGTGGCAGGGGTGTGGATGCTAGGGGCTCCATGCTCATCCTACATAAACAGGGGGCATGGCAGGGGCATGAACAGGGGTCATAGCTGGGGTGTGGCCACCAGCCCTCTGGTCACTCTACATTCCTGTCCCTGATATGCATCATATGTAATGTAAGAACAGGGGTGTTCTCCCTTCATATAGCAATCATGTCACCATGAAAATATAAATACATGCTGTAATCGTCTGCTGTACAATTATATGATAGTCCATAATGTGTACTGCCAAGTATCCGGCTAGAAGCAGAGGCAGAACATTGCATTGGTTTATTCTGAATGCAATGATCTCCCCTACCCCACATCATCTTGGTAGGTTCCTGTGCCCTGACACTTTAACTGTTCTCAGCAGCAGCATGACTGAATCTTCTCTCTGACCTATTGTCCCCAAAGGGAGGTGTGGTTGCTGAGGAACAAATATGATTTTATTGATTTATAAGTGATCTATAGATCTTAGAAATGTAGTGGACAGCTCAGCTTCATTATGTAGGAGGAGGGCAGGGACAGTACATTTTTTTTTATCTTCATGGAGTTCCCCTTTAATTGCTGTTGGTTGATCAGCGTTTCCTAACAGCCTTCCCATACACATAAATACTTGGTTTGAGTATATTTTTCTCAATAGGGAGAGTGGGTAAACCTCTGACTCTGATTCTGACTCTGACTCTGCGAGACCTCTATTGGAAAAAAGGTTCAAGCACATTGAAATTCAACCTACCCATCCCTTTACCAATTACATATCTTAAAGAGCGTATCAGCTAAATATTTCATGCACATTAGAAGTCTGTTAGTGCAGCAAAACATTCGGAATTGGGACAACTCAAATGTAATGTACTGTATGAATGTAATGTATTTGGCCATTTTTAGAACAAAGTAGGATTCTATAGAAAACACAGATTTAGAGATTGATACAGAAATACTCTCTACATTTATATGACAATTCCCAACCTTTCATTATTAGAGTTTAGGATTATAATCCCATCTAGCCTTCACCTACCATTTAATTCTCTCCCATTCTCTCACACATGTTTATGATTCATTACTTACATAAAGTCATGTGCATCATTGTTGGCTTCAGATTATCTTTAGTGAAAGAAAACATTACAATTGCACCCACTTTATATATACTTTTCATGTACATATGACCTTGTGGACATGATGTTACCACGGGTGGTTGTATAAATGAATGATATTTTACTTGTTTTAGCCACCACTCAAGTACCTTCCTACCAGTTTTCATCCACTGTGACGGCCTCAGAGACCAGCAACACTTCGCAAGACAACAACCTCTATAACATGAATGGTAATCCTATTTTATTATATTCCTATAGATGAATTATATATAACAGTTCTCTGCTCATAGTAGGTTTGCATTGTTCTATGATTCAGATTTTAATGCAAACACTCTTATATGTTACTACACCATTTCTAAAGAAGGGGCTGTGTAGAGTAGATATTTCTGTATGGAGATCATTGAGATTTCATTACATGTAATATATATATATTAATTCTGTCTCTGTTTAGTGTATCCAATGATGTCAAGACACCAGCCAGCAAAAGCTCTGCCACAAACATGGAAGTCACCAAAGCAAAGTCTGCTGGTATGTTTTGACCTTTTGATTCATACTGTCTTTATTATGTGATACATTTCTACATGAGAACGTAAATTAACAATCTATTATATAATTGCGAATAGCTTTTTTGCCCCCGGCGTGGTCATGTGGATACGCGCGAAGCATTGGCCGCGAAGCGGCCATTGCGAGCACTTCTAAGTCGACTCGCAATGCCCGCTGCGCGGGCATTGCGAGTCAGAGACTCAACGTACTAGAATCCCGATGCATGTGCATCGGGCTCCCAGCTAGTGTAAAGATAAAAGCTTGCTCTCCTACATTCCTGTGGAGTTGCTGGATGGAAGCTCCGGCTGATCCTGAAACTTCAGGTTTAACCAAAGATGTTGGGAGCCTATTATTTTGATTGAGGAATGTCATGTATGGGCCATATGTTATAGTGCAGTGGGAGCAAAGCAGAATGATACATAGTTTAGTGTAAAAGGATTAGTATAACTCATCATTCAGCAATATCTTTGCTCTATCTTTGCTCAGGAGTCCAGAGGGTGGTATTATTAATGAGTGAAAGCCTTCCTGTGTTAGTGTTCAGAGGGTGGTCTTATTAATGAGTTATAGCCTTTCTGTATTAGTGCAAAGTGGCTGGTCTTGTGAGTAAAAACATTCCGTCATTAGTGGCCAGAGGGTGGTGTTATTAATTATTAATTAAATTCTCCATTTATTAGTGTCCAATGAGTGATCTTATTAGGGTGCCTTCACATTTCAGGACGTTTGCGCCGCGGACGGTGCGGCTCTGTGTCCCAAAATCCGCATGCAGATTGCGCACCTATCTTTAACATGGGATGCGCAGTCATCCGCACATAGCCACGTTCGTTCGCGTTCAGCTGCGTAACTATACGCATGCGGACGGAGAAGAAGATTTTATGCTGCCTGGGAACGCGGCTTGTAGCATTTTTCGGCGCGTCCAAAAAAATGCAAGTGTCCGCATGCGCACGCTGTGGATACAATTAACATTAGCCCCCTATGAGACTGTATGCATGCGGATGGTTTTGCGCACAGCTGCAGATGAAACGCATGCGGACACCTTAGTGCGCATGCTCAAAAAGCCCATGGGCGTGTCTGTAGGCAGGGTCACTGAAAATTGGGCTAAGTTTAGCGAACGCATGCAGATGGAAAACGCATGCGCAAGGCTCAAAACGCAGACAAATGCATGTGAACGTTGCGGACCTGCGTGCGCAAAGTTATGCGCATGCGTATGTAAAACGCAACGTTTACACGCGTTTGCATGCGTTTTCACCTGCGGCTGCGCATGTGCATGGGACACAACGTAACCGTCCTGAATGTGAAGCTAGACTTAGAGAGTGAAAGTCAACATGTACAAGAAGGCTGATAATCACTCATATGCCTGTCTATTGAACTTCTAAACAGAGAAAGAACAGTTATACACAGTTGTGCTCAAAAGTTTACATGCCCGGCAGATATTTTTTGCTTCTTTGGCCTTTTTCATAAAATATGAATGATAACACAAAATCTATTTTTCCACTCATGGTTATTGGTTGGGTGAAGCCATTTATTGTCAAATTACTGTGTTTTCTCTTTTTGAATCATAATGAAAACCTAAAACATCTAAATGACCCTGATCAAAAGTTCACATACCCTGGTGATTTTGACTTGAAAACATGTACAGAATTTGACAAAAATGAGTTTGAATGGCTAATAAAGATAACATTCTCACCTGTGTCCTGTTTGCTTGTAATAAGTGTGTGGGCATAAAAGCTGAGTGAGTTTCTGGGATCCAGACAGACTCTTGCATCTTTCATCCAGCCACTGATATTTCTGGATTGTCATGGGGAAAGCAAAAGGATTATCATCAGATCTAAGGGAAAAAATAGTTGAATTGTATAAAAAAGGAAAGGGATACAAAAAGATATCCAAGGAGTTGATAATGCCAGTCAGCAGTGTTCAAACTGTGATTAACAATTGGAAAATCAGGGGCCCTGTAAAAACCAAACCATGATCAGCTAGACCAACAAAAATTTCAGCCACAACTGCCAGGAAAATTGTTTGGAATGCAAAGAAGAACCCACAAATAACATAATCTGAAATACAGGACTCACTGAAAACTAGAGTTGTGGCTGTTTTAAGATGACCAATAAAGAGGCACTTGAAGAAAAATGGACTGCATGGTCGAGTCATCAGAAGAAAGCCATTACTGCGCAAATGCCACAAAGTATCTCACCTACAATATGCCAAACAGCACAGAGACAAGCCTCCAAACTTCTGGAACAAAGTAATTTGGAGTGATGAGACCAAAATCAAACTTTTTGGCCACAACCATAAACGTTACATTTGGAGAGGTGTCAAAAAGGCCGATGATGAAACAAACATCATTCCTACTGTAAAGCAAGGAGGTGGATCGCTGATGATGTGGGGATGTGTGAGCTACAAAGTCACAGGACACTTGGTCAGAGTTGAAGGAAAGGTGAATGCAGCACGTTATCAGCAAATCCTGGAGGCAAATTTGCACTCATCAGCTCGGAAGCTGCACATGGGACCTTCAAACATGACAACGATCCAAAACACAAGGCCAAGTCAACCTGTCATTGGCTACAGCAGAAAAAACTGAAGGTTCTGGAGTGGCCATCTCAGTGTCCTGACCCCAATATCATTGAGCCACTCTGGGTAGAACCAGGAATTTACAGGAACTGGTGGCTTTTTGCCAATACCAATTTGCCAATTGCTTTACTATTTGAGAAAATAGAGAGCCTCATCCACAACTACACAAAAGACTTCAAGCTGTCATTGATGTTAGAGGGGACAATACACGATATTAAGAACTGGGGTATATGAACTTTTGATTGGGTTCATTTGGATGTTTTTGGTTGTCTTTAGGATTTAAAAAGAGAAAACACAGTAGTTTAACAATAAATGGCTTCACCCAGCCATCATTCATATTCTCTGAAAAAAGGCCAAGAAAGCAAAAAATCTGCCTGGGTATGTAAACGTTTGAGCACAACTGTACATTACTAATCTCTAAATTATGCAAAATCTATTCTCACAAAACTAAGAATGAAACTTCTTTGACCATCCAACATTAAACTTGACTGTTCCAATTCAAAGCCATTAGCCCTAATTAATTAAGACCAGTCAGTACACAATGGTTTTGATACATAGGTGTGCTGTAGTCAGATGCCTCTTCATGAATCAGGAACGTCGGACAAGTGCCGTGCACCTCCAATAGTACTACCTTCCAGCATAGTGAATACAGCCACCTGTCAGGCATGTTGTGAATTTGATGAGTGGTGGTTGCCACGCCCCAGTCCTACTCCAGCTCTGACAAAGCAGGCAAAAAAGGCATAGAAGTGTCAAAAGTTGCAAAATTTTAGCACAGCGCCAAAACTATGTGGAGTGAAAGCTTTGATGATTCTGACTCAATCTTTGCACAATACCCTTCAAGGTTTATTCATTATGGAGTGCTCCTCCGTGGGTCTGTCCTAATGGAGAACATCAGGTTATTAGCTGAAAGACATGTATGGAAAGAAATTCCTCTGATAGCGGTCCGCAATCAGAGCCAGATAGTTTTACTTTGCACTCTCTATTATTGGCAGCTTTGTCAGTGCCGTTTTCTCTTTAGTAAACTGAATCAAATGCTAATCATTCTCAGCTCTATTACAATGCATGCTTCCAGTAGAGACATAATTAGTTCAGAATATTTTCTTGTACAAGAGCCTTGTAACCCAATATAACAATAAATATCTTAGAATCAAGAATTGGAGCTGCACAAATTGAAATTCCTTTAGAAAATTCAGTATATGCATTGGTCTCTAAATTCATTTACTTGCTTTACTCCATTGCATATTATTTGGAGCACTTTATGTGTGTACTATATAGAGTTGACAATGCATGGTGCAGAATGTGCAGGGGCGGCTGCACTACATCTAAGGCTGGTTTCACATTGCGATTTTCTTCAATCTGTGGATGACCGATGTAAATCGGACAGCCAAGGATCCGATTTGGCCCCCATGTTATCCTATGAGGGTGGGATCGGATCGAATTTGGCCTAATTGCCATCCGATTTTGTCACAACCCGGCAGCGTCATCGGGTCACATGACCGCAGTTACCACGGTAACTGCGGTCATGTGACCTGATCGGCTTGTGATGTCACCGCAGGTCCTATAAGCACCCGGACCTTGCTGGAGGCAGCGGTGGATCGCTGATAGGTGAGAATACTGATTTTTTTATTTTTAAGTCTTTCTTTTATACTTATATCACTTCCGCAATGTATACTATACATTGCGGAAGTGAAAGTGCCCTGCTGTGTCTGGATCCGTGATAATCAAGGACCTGAACGCAGAATAGGTCACCCCTTGCTGTGTCTTTTCCTGTCCGTGGGGTCCTACAAGAAGTAGGATCCCACGAACAGGACAAAATACGCAATGTGAATCCAGCCTAACATGCGTCAGCGTAAAAAAAAATAAGTACAATAAATGTCCACTGATACATCTGCTCAATAAGCCTATGTTGTGTCTGGCATTGAGTTGACCATTGGATTCAGGACAAGTTTTGCCCTGGATTTTTTTCTTCCATGTACCCTCACTACTGAAACACTAGTTAGATGTCATTTAGTCCAAAACAGTCCAGTAATCCAGTCCAGTCTAATGGTTTCAAGATGAATATGCTGTAATAATATAAAGGTATTACTAGACTGTCTTCACACATTCCCTATTTGATGCACAAGTCTGCATCAATTTACAATGCATGGAAGTGAATGGTGTTTTCAAATTCCACACATGGCTAAAAATATAATCTGCAAAAATGGTGCATGCTTATTCTAGGGATTTCTCTAGAGATTCCACTAATGGTGTTTAATTCAATAGGGTGAAATCCATAACAAAATGTAAATGTTATACATGCAAATCTTCAGGATTTATTGCAGATTTGTCTTAAAGGGAATCTGTCAGCAGGTTTTTGCTATGTAAGCTCAGGACAAGCTGTTGCAGGGGTTAAAAAACAAAAAATCAACTGTGCTTCTCTTAGCAGTCTGTGTGCTATTGTTAAAGTAAACTAAAGACTTTGTGACCTGGTGATTACCATTACAGGAGTGGATTGTCACAGGCATGGCAGTTGGACACGCTCCTGCTATGATTGACACCAGTCAATGTACAATCTCTATTGAGAGCCTAGTATGGGCGGGGGCAGCTCTTCCAGCTCTGCTGAATGGCTAAAGCTAAATGCTTTGATCAATTGACAGCAGCATCCAGTACTCTAAATCAGAAGTCTCCAACCTTTCTGACCTTGAGATCTACATTCAACTCTGAAAAAAGGTTCCACGAGCCACATCCACCTCCTGCCCCTCACAGTAGTGACACCCAGAAATCACACCGAGGCTGTATACCAAAATTCAGGGGTTCCTACTTTACCCCCATTCAGATTTTCTCTTCTGTATGGGGATACTTACAATAGTCACCATCTAGAGACCTCTTTGCTAGACCTGGCGCTGCTGCACCAAGCTGGCGGACAGTCGTGATCCACAGACCACTGGCTCCCGAGCCACATTTGGCTCCAGAAGCAAAGGTTGGGGACCCCTGAGCTAATGATACATTGTTGCATAACATACAGGATCTCTTTGCCTACAATAGGCTGCTCTCAGATGAGGTAGCAAAAACCTGCTGACACATTCCCTTTAACGTTGTGTCCCAATCTGCACGTGTAAACCTTATTTTCTAATTGAATATCCTGTATGGTAAATAACCTGGCTGCAGATTGTCATTTTGTATTAAACTTCACAAAACAATTAAAGTCTCTAATGTTATGGCTTGTTTGTTTCCAACAGACCCAACAACGCCCATTCTATGTGAATAAAGGAAATTCTTCAAGCGCTGAATCTCCATAAATCCCTGGGATCATGGAAGCCTAAGACGCTGTTCTTTCACTTACCAAAGCTATTTGTCAGTACAGAGAGGGTGGGGAGCTCGGCTTCATTCTTTCACCGCTCTTGCAGTGAATGTGTTGTGACTAGATTTGGCTGGGAGGGAAAAAAAACAGGTTTTATTCACGCCGATGGCGATATTCATGTATTGGAATTCTTGGGTGGGTCAAGGCTTGGATGAGTCTCTAGCTCAGCATCTCAACTTAACCCTTTCATGCTGCTGTAGAAAGGATTACACTATTAGTAAATATTAAAGTGTCAGACGTCTTTGCTGTCCTGAGGATGGATATATATGTGGTTTTTATACATTGGTATTGTTTCAGCATCAGTATAGTTGTGGCACTTATATTTGACACATATTCCCTTACATGACCTCAAACTTCTAAATGAATGAAATATTATCCGTCATCTCCTAACCCCTTTATTCCACTTGTTTTCTCTCTAAATACCCTTTTTAAGCTGCACAGCACCCGCTCTGTTTATCTGCTCTACCCATTAAACAGCAATGTGAGCTCCGCAGGTCGCACACACACCATTTTTCACAGTTTCCTTGCAGTGTAATCTTCACAGCTAAAAAGAGATTCCCTTCTGCTTTTTTTTCCTCCAGATGCTTTGTGAAATTCAAAAATCAATTTTAGCTAATGCAAGATTTATCTCCAGCATCCTTGAATGAAATAAGCTTCGCTATTTTTCTTCACTGCGGGTTTTCTGTTGTTTTTGGCTATTATACAGCATGGTGTCAATATAATTTTACCCAGTCTGTTCTAAGAATATTGATGACTAATTAGAATTGGTCAGTGGGACTGAAGACATTTTTGTAACATTAGAGTAAAATAGCTATTTTCTTCTCAGTAAATACTTGCACTCCGGAAGGCAGATCTTCAGTCGGGCAACTTGTTTGCTCAGACATTTTCTCTAAAGGCCACAATGTGCTCCTGGCCATACAAGATGACAGCACATAAAAGGGATTTCTACTCAACCACATGAGCTCATTAAGGTGATCAACATCTTCCAGGAATATTTCAGACATTTTCACTTAAGGTTATTTAGAATTTCACCTGAAAAAAAAAAGGTAATAATATAGAGGATACATTAACGACTCATAGCTTCCATGCTCCAACTTGCCCCCTGTTGAAAGAACCATCTGCCACTATAATATCCAGACAGCGGCATCATCATGAGTCACAGACAAGTTTAGTGTTTGGTATCTGATAACAGATCAGGCCTAATCTAGATTTATTACTATTTTTACGGAACTTTAAAGGGATGTCAACTGCTAGGAAAACCCCTTGTTTCTCCTCTTAAAATAAAGAGCCTGTACTTACCTCCTGTGCGTCCTCTGTCATTAGTAATCATGGACTTGGGGCTCACATGATATTTTGATGTCTCACAAGCCTGTGTCCAATCACCACAGCTTTTCTCTCTCGCCATCGTACCAAACAAGCTATGAACAGGAAGTGTCTCTGTGGTTATCACTCACTTCCTGTTGATAGCTTTTGTGGGGAGAGAAAAGCCAGTAGTGATTGGATGTGGGGCTTGTGTGATGTTACAATGTTATGTGAGCTCTGAACTGTGATTACTGACAGCGCTGGACTGGCAGCAGAACTAGGGGGTGACTACAAGGTCTATTATTTTAACAGGGAGAAACAAGTGGATTCAGAAGGGATTGTCCCTTTAAAGGGCACCTGTTATGTTGTTTTGTGATATTAAACCGCACCTAATGTTTTTAAAACTATGCAATGTGCATCACTAACATGGTTTTCTAAAAACAAAATTCCAAGTTTTTATCTTAAAAAAAGACTTTATGCTGAGGTGACTGCACACACATACCTGGCTTCAGTCATAGGGGAGGTGACTGCACACACATACCTGGCTTCAGTCATAGGGAAGGTGACTGCACACACATAATTGGCTTCAGTCATAGGGAAGTAACTGCACACACATACCTGCTTCAGTCATAGGGTAGGTGACTGCATACACATACCTGTCTTCAGTCAAAGGGAGGTGACTGCACACACATACCTGGCTTTAGTCATAGGGAAGTGACTGCACACACATACCTGGCTTTAGTTATAGGGGTGGCAATTTTACTTGCTGTCACTCAAGTTCATTCATGATATTTTTTGAATTTCGTCATGCCCCCTGCATTTTAATCATTGAAAGACCATAATGGATAGAGCTGAGCAGGCCTGAAGTGAAAGACCCTTTGGGACTAGCTCTGCCCAAAGTGGTCACGTTATCATGAATCACCATAGGTCCTCGACCAGCAGAAGTGAATTTCTGAAGGTGCTTCAGTGATGTTAATCTATTACAATGCAGGGGAGTGACTACATTTAAAAAGCTGCATGGCAGAATGTGGATTGACGTCACTGATTGCCCCCCTGATGACTGTTTGTGCAGGTACCTAATGCAAACAGCTAAGCATGTAAATGCTTTTTTATGATAAATACATTAATTTTTTTAAAACCAGATTAATGATGAACTGTTCATGATCTTAATAACATTGGGGCAGTTTACAAACAAAAAAGGACATGATAGGTTCCCTTTCAAGTTTTCCTTCCAGTCCATCTACAGAGCTCCCCCTCCCTACATCCATCGATACTGATACTGGACTATTATCTGTAGGACAAAACATATTTAAGTCTGGTATAATATATAATATTTCTTACTATAACACTTCCTAATATCTGATTCTGGAAAATAATAGTTTTATTTTCTCCCTATGTACTTTTAAAATCCCAGAATTAATAAATAATTTGTAATTTTTTGTGTCTAAATATTGTTTAGATGTAGCATTAAAGGTTAAAGTTTTTTTGTCCAATGTTCTGACCTATTTTAATATAATAAATTGACCGTAAACAACAAAACATAGATTAAAATGTAATATTCTAGTTGTATTTAAACATACAGTAAATGCTGATTTCTCACCCTTTTTCGTGGTGTTAGTTTCTATTGCATATGACCTTAAGGCAAAAATGAACAAACTTTGGAAGGAATGTAAAGTATCTTCTAATGGGTGGTAAAAGTCAGAGAAAGGGAAGAACATGTAATGTAGGACATTATTTCCATTCCTTTTAAGCGTAAAAGCACAGTTGGCCATATACTTGAATATTTCTAATAGTTATAGAAAAATACAAAATATGTTTTGTACAGAAAAAATATGTACAATCCAATGTGCTCTGTTCAGGTTTACCGCCAAGGGATACCTAAAAAATATTAAAAACCCAAGACATTTTACATTATTCCTATAGTAACAAGGCTAAATCATGATGAAACTACACTGGAAGTCACCATCATAAACACCAACAGCAATACATAGTAAACTATATATGTTTTTGTAATTGCATAGAAAAGTTATATTTGAAGTGAAACTCCAATACTCCAGTCGAAAACTTTTTTTTTTTGTCTACTGAGACCACATTGTCCGCATAACATATCCGTGCCCCTTGTTTTCTAGGTATTGTGACCTCTCAGGCACCAGCAATGTCTGATGAATGCTCTTTAGTCCAATAGTTATTGTTAATGCTGTAGGCAGGGGCGGTAGCTATAGCCGATAGCTGCAGACAGTTGACTCAGAACCTCCAGGTTTGGAACCGCTGCCACAGTCTTATAACCACAGAGTAGATGTTGTGTTTACTGATGTTTTCTGCACAAAAATTCCTAGGAACAAAGTAAGGGTGGAAACACACTATGCTAGATGTATGTAAGTATCTGGCATGCTTCTCACATGACTCACCTGGAACACCGCCTCTCCGAACAGGAGTGGCTTGTGTTTCTATGCAGCTCTATGCTCCTGTCCAGAGAGGCAGAGGCCGTTCCGGGTGAGTCATGTGAGATGCTTGCGAGATACTTGCATGCATCTCGCATTGGCTTTCCACCCTTAACTAGATTCTTGATATCTACCTGGAAACAGAGCACCATTGTATGTTATGTGGGCTGTATGGGTCCATTTCACAAAAAGAAAAAATGTAACGAGTCTTTCATTGTAACATTAGGCTGCATTGTATGGTATGGTTATAGTAATATGTAATGTTCAGCAAATGTTGCTTCTTTGTTTTCTGATTGTGTTTTGTAATACATGCAATTTTACAAAGATGTTTAACATTAAAGATCTACTGTTGAAAAATACTAACGTTTTGCGACTTTATGCATCATACTCTATGGGGACCATGAAATGGGTATCATAGTTGGTAGAAAATGAATGGGCTTCATTAGTGACACACTTTCTGAGTATATGCCACAATACATGACCCTCAACCAGTTTAACACCTTAGGGAGCAAGACAATTTTTTAAAAACTGGCATGTATCACTTTATCTAAGGTTGCCTTCACACCATGGTTTTTGGAATCCTCTTCTGTCCGGTTTTAACAGGACAGAACCTGATCCGGTTTTGCCTCCCATGTATCCCTATGGTGCCAGATTGGTCCTATATGGCCATCTACTTTTGTGTATTCTGTGCCGGATTTGTTTTTGTCCGGTTTTTCACTGTCCCCAAAATTGGAGACTGCAACGTTTTTGGGCTCCGGTGAAAAATCCGGACAAAACCAGACAGTAACGAATCCGGCGCAGTCCGTAACACTTAACATGGGAGTCTATGGGTACGGATCTGGGGAAAAACAGAATCGTTTACCGAATCTGTTGTTTTGCATTGCACCTGCTCAGAATGCTTTCCATGGTCCTGAAAGCAGAAATCTGTGCAGGTAATTCTCTCCATCTCTCGGCATTTCTGTACAAAAACGAATCCTGTAATCATAAATTTTTGCTATGTGTTCTGAGAGCAGCATTGTATAGGAGCAGAAACACTGATTCTAGGGAAGTGTCACTAGGCAGTGTGTTAGTGTTGGAATAAATGCAGTGTTTACTTAGCAGGAGATTATCACTAAAAAAATTGCAGCAGGCTGCATAAGGCAGCATTAAACAGCATAGACTCATCAATGCAAGTTAATAGGAGTAAGGGGCCCGTTACACGGTGCCACCTCGCCGGCGATTGTGTCGCCGATGCAAGGGCGTGGCCTAATCAAGGCACCATCGCCGGGAGTCGCCCAGTGTAACAGGGCAATTCTATGGCGAAAAATCACCTCAGAATGATCGCCAGGTTTCACAGCAGTGTTGTGAAACCAGGCGATCTGAACAGGGTGATCATGCCTGATCGCCCTGTGTAACGCGGCGACCCGCAATGTTTAACAATGCGGGTTACCGGTCGCTGGGTTGCTGGGCAACCCAGCGAGTGGTTGCCGCCGCTACTTGCCAGTGAGTTCGCCGGCGAGTTGCTACGTGTGACAGCTCACCCGCGATGTCGGCGGGGATGCGCGCACCCGTGATTCCCCGCCGACATCGCCGGCTAGGTGGCACCGTGTGACGGTACCCTAAGAGATAAAATAGGACGTCACATGGACATACATATAACAGAGATATAAAAGGAAGGATACATTTGGAGACAAGGGGCGCAGAGTCTACGTGTAGACGTATATTTTCATCTTCCACAACAAATTTAAATTTTTGCACTCACCCATTAGATTTCTTGTATTTTCACTTAAATGATCTGTATAGTGCATCAGCTCTTTAGCAATCTAGGTGCAAGGTTTGCATGTGGATATTGTAGTAGATAGAAGATTTCCCTTTTTGAGAATGAGAATGTCTTTATAGACTAGTTGCTACTGAGAATTCAAAGGAGAATGTTTTTTTTAATTAGTTAATCCCAATGTAAAAAAACAAACAAACACTCCTTAAATTCTCAATAGCAACTAGTCTATAAAGATATTCTCGTTTTAGAAATTCTATAAGTGAATATTATACCCGATGAAGGCCGTTGCTAGCATAAACGCGTTGTTTGTTCTTAGTAAAGTGTCCTAATAAATGTGATATTGAGAAAGATATCTCATCTCTAACCATCCTTATCCTCCGGAAGCACCAGAAAAGGAAATCTTCCATCTACTACATGGACATACGTATGCCATGAGTTTCTAATAATCTTTTACATACTAAAATAACTCTACAGTATGTAAATTTAAGATAGCTGTCATATTAATAGAGCAACAGCATATAACAAATAGATAGACAGAGAGAAATCCAACAGCTATATTTCCACACCACATATTCTAAGCTTGCACCTTCTGCCTTTCTTGTGGCACTAAAGGGTGTTTAGGCTGGTATAAGCTAATGAATAATCTTAAAAAAAACGTGGAGTCCCCCCATTTTTGAAAACCAGCGAAGGTAAAGCAGACATCCGTGGGCTAATATTGTCAGGCTGGGAAGGAACATGGCTATTTTCCCCTTCCCAGCCCTAAATTACAAGCCCACAGCGGCCCCTGAAGGGGTGCATAACTTTAGATACACCAATTTTGGTGCTTTACCTAGCTCTTGCTGATTGCCCTGGTGTGGTGGCAATCGGGGTAATATTTATTAGGCTTGATGTCAGTTATGTAATATAAGCTGGCATCATCCTAAGTGTTAGTCATGGAGGGGTTGTTTATTAGACAGCACCATTAATAGCCCATTAAATAATAAGATAAATAAACACACACATACATCTTTTATTTAAAAACTCGCTATCCAACACTTTGTTTATCCAAGTTATAAAAAAAAGCAGTAAGTCTAAAGTAGTCCACTGATTCTGACATAGTATGCCGAATCTGACATAGTCCACAAATGGCAACTTGAAAGACATAAAAAGAGAGAATGAAATAACTAAAGACAATACATAGTCCCTTGTTGACCAATTCATTCACCAAAAAACTTCCAAGCAGGTTCACATGGATGTGCCATGAGGTCCCACATTGCCAGCATGTGGAGCCTCAATTAGAGAACAAAACCCATAGGCTGTAACAGCAGAAACTGCTGGTCTCACGCTCTGCTCTGTGAGCAGTGGTGATGTCAGTTCACAGCAGCCAGGTCACGTAGAAGGTAGAGCGAGAGCTGGCAGCTGTAGACAGCAGTTATCATAGACATTTTTACTACAACAACAAAAGAAGCCGGGCACTACTCACATGCTGCTACTTCCACTGACCGCAGTCAGATACAACACTCCAGAGCCGAAGTCGGTGGTGTCTCCTCCCAGCAGGATGCCAATTAATCCAAGCTACAGATAAAGGAGAATGGGAGGGCATTTACTGAAGTTTGAAGATCTTTTATTTCAAATGCTTATACACGAGACATCACATATGTCAGCATGAAGATGGAGCAGGGGGAATACATTAAAGTGACTACATGTCACGGTGTAGTGAGAATGCTGATGAGGGAATGGCAGTTATGGGCAGGGTGACCAGGGAAGACTAGTTGACGCTAGTCTAGGAACCCTGAATGGCCCTTATCCCGAAGGTATCTCTGAAGGTGAGAAGGTTTGGGCCTCCAGCCTCTCCCTAAAACTCTTCCACCAGCCCTGCACTATTCCCCCCTCACCTCCCTCCACAGAACTGGGATACAGCAACTCCAAAGGACATCAGCCACACAAACACACAGGTCAGCACAGTACGGCTTCCAGGCATAGAGTGAAGCTCTATCAGCAGCAACACCTGGTGGAAGGAGAGGCTACTTAAAGGCTAGGGGAGGGGAGTTCAGGTGAGTAACACATTAACCCCTCAACCAGCAGTTGAACCTAATAGTGAATGCAGTTCTGGAGCACAACACACTAGGCCAGGACCTTCACAACTATCAACCATGCAGCTCTTAAAGACAAACACATACACAGCAGCATCCAGCAAAGTCAGCGCCATCTAAGCGCGTGACACTACATTCCCATTTCCTGCACTTCCTCTGTCCCCCACACAACCTTCATGCTGACATATGTGATGTCTCATGTATAAGCATTTGAAATAAAAGATCTACAAACTCCTTTTCTCCTTTATCTGCGTTATAGCATTTTTTTAAACATTGGAGTCACTCTTCTACGCCGAAGATGCAGCCAGAATGGGGAGTTTGCATAGCCTGGGAATAGATGGTGAAGGGACTGAAAATGTGAGAATTATCTCTTAGAAACTCTGCAGATGGATTGTAGATGGAAGAAGTAGTCATAGTGGTCTGGCTAGATGGTAAAGACCTGAAAAGTGAAAGACCACAATCAGAAAGATTGTAACTAGTAAGTCACTATAACTGGTCATATTTTTTTTGTTTTCAATTATTAACAGTTTGGCAATGCAATGGTGTAGTGGTAGGTGTGTAGCTGTATTATTCATAATATTATTCTTTGTACAGTGTGTTTTGTTCTATCGAAAAATGATAATATAGTTTATTCATTATGTAGTGGTAATGGTAGTGTTCATCATGTAGTTGTATTATTTGGGCCTTGTTAAATGGTAAGTTTGGTAATATTATTCTTTGTAAAGTATGTTTTACTGTGTAGGAAATATTTATTCCTAGCATAGCAGCAACAGTGGAACATACTGATGTATTTAGAAATTCTCCTTTAAGTAGCTAGGGGATTGTATGGGGAGACTCTAACCTTGGGGCTTGGGTCTCTAATCTTTTAGGACCATGGAATTGATAGTTCTTATATCTATTTCAAGAACTAAAAATGAGATTATTGGCCTTTCTAAATGACCTATTACTCGAGGAAGGAGAAAAATGGTCATTCATGTGCTGAACTAATTTGTAAGCATGCTTAAGAAAAAAAAACATTGTTTTTGGCAGCACATTGTCCTGGGTAAACAATGTTATTCTAAATGCACTTTACTCCAACATTCCTCACAAAGATGGGATTGCTGCATGCAAATATTTCCTCCAACAAAACAATCTGGCCACAGAACCAGCCCTGCAATTTATCAGGTTCGTGCTCCAGTACAACTATTTTTCCTTTGGGGACAATATATACCCACAGTGTATGGGCAGTGCCATGGGAAGCAAAAGGTCACCACAGTATGCTAACCTGTTTATGGCGAAACTAGAACAAGACTTTTTGACATCTTGTACTATCAAACCTCTAGCATACTTCCGCTATATTGATGACCTACTAATAATCTGGTCAGGCTCCAAGGATGATCGGCTTACCTTTCACAACAACAAGTTTCACCCTACTATCAAGCTCACCCTCAACTTTTCAAAGTCACAAATACATTTTCTGGACACAACCATATACATCAAAGACAATACCGTACAAAGTCTATTTACCATAAACCCACAGGACGTCCGGCATACCTGAGATGGAACAGCTTCCATCCAAGACACACAAAAAAATCAATAATCAAACATTCCTAAATCAAGGATACCATCCACTGGTAATAGAACAAATCCACAGAGTCACAAGGATCCCAAGAAGCAGCCTCATAGATTACAAACAGAAAGAGGACAACAGCAGGGTGCCTCTTGTGGTCACATATAATCCTCACATGAACATCCTACGAAAAATTGGCGGTGATCTCCAGCCCATATTCCACAAAAACTACAGACTGAAAGCAATATTCCCAGAACTGCCACTGCTCTCCTATAAACAGCCCCCCAACCTAAGGAATCTCCTTGTCAGAAGTGTCCTCACATCTCCATCACAGACGGGCACATTCCCCTGTAACAGCAAGAAATGCAAGACGTGTACCCACATATCACCAACAGATACAGTCCCTATACCAACACAAACCGACTAAAATCATGGCTTTTTTTTATGTACATCCTCCAATGTAGTGTACATGATACAATGTACAAGATGCACTACATGAACGTTTATTGGGAAAACAATTAAAAAAGATGGGCTGGACACACCTGTAGAAATACACTTCTCTAGATCAAAAAAAACGCAACTGCCGCGATTACCGCATAACGGCCGCACTTGCGGTTCACTTGCGGCAAGCCCCATACAATGTCTATTGGGCTTGCGGCAGGTGTGGCAAGTGCGGTTTCGGCACTTGCGGTAATGGCGGCCGCGAAAAAAACGCGGCATGCCGCGGTTTTTTCGCGGCCGCATCTGCCACAAGTGCCGGAACCGCACTTGCTGCACCTGCCACACACTTACCGCAAGCCCCATAGACATTGTATGGGGCTTGCCGTAAGTGTGCCGCGATGCCGTTATGCGGTAATTGCAGCAGTTACGTTTTTTTTCACCGCAACTGCCGTGATCAGTGTAAAACGCTGATGTGAAGGGACCCTAAGCAGGATAATAAATAGGTAAAGGACTGTCAATGGGCTTGTAGCTGATTAGCGGTCGTAATAAGGGCCATGGACAGCATTCTTACTGAATGTAATGAACGATAAAACTATCTAAGGCTACGTTCACACATTGCGTATTTTGCTGCGCTTTTTTACGCGCGCTTTTCAAAATACGCAATGTGCCTTTTGTCTGCCAGCAAAGTGAATGTGAAATTCACTTTGCAGTGCAGACATTGCGCAAAATACGCACTGGTTTTCCGGGAGAAAGCGCAGCTCCGTAAACAATTCATATGTCAATTGTTACGCAGCTGCTCCTGCGTATTCTCCCAGAGGGGAGGAAGAATCCTGCTTCCTCCTCCCCTCTGTGACAGCTGTGGCCGCCATTAGATTTCACAGTGTATTAATATACACTGTGAAATCTAAATTAAACAGAGGCAAATGTATGATAATAAAAAAGAATGAATACTTCACCTGTCCGACGCCTTCTCCCGCTGTCTGGTGCCTTCTGCCGCTGTCCGGTCTCCGGTTCTAAGTGAGAGGTGTACTGACAGGACCTGTGGTGATGTCAGAGGGGCGTTCCCGGCACTCACGGTCATGTGTACATATCACATGACCGCGAACAGCCAATCAGCGCCGGGAACGCCCCGGGAACGCCCCCCTCTGACGTCACCACAGGTCTTGTCAGTACACCTCTCACTTAGAACCGGATAGCGGGAGAAGGCGTCGGACAGGTGAAGTATTGATTCTTTTTTATTTTACATACATTTGCCTCTGTTTAATTTAGATTTCACAGTGTATATTAATACACTGTGAAATCTAATGGGCGGTCACAGAGGGGAGGTGGAAGCAGGATTCTTCCTCACCTCTGTGACATCACTGCGCTTTCTGGAGTAAAGAAAGCGCAGTGTGTGAAAGCCCCTGCGTATTTTGTGCGCTTTTTTGCGCGGACGAAAAACGCGGCAAAAAGCGCGCGCAAAAAAGCGCAGCAAAATACGCAAATGTGTGAACGCAGCCTAAAAGTGTGAACATTTGATGAAATGTATCTTTATTCTGTCAGATAATATCAAACAGAGAACAAATACAGTAGTTGAAATGTTGAAAATGTATCCTTTCAGTTTCAGGCGTGATAACTGCTGCCCAATCTGTTTTCTTTTCTCTTCCCATTGAAAACACTTGAACATATCACTGAGTGCTCATATCTATGTATAGGGCTAAACTCCTTCTCCTACCCTCCACTAATCTCCCTAAATCTGACATCTCTCCTCTGTGTGCAGCACCAAAATAACGCCTGGGAAGCAGGCTTGCTCTCTGGGTGTTATGCTTGATGCCGATCTTTCCATCACTCCATATATACATTCTCTCACAATCTCTTGCCGCTTGTACCTGAAGAACATCTCTAGAATTTACCCCTTTCTCACCTTTGAAAACACAAAAACCCGCACTGTGGCCCTGATTCACTCCCGCCTTGACTATTGTAATTAACTTTTAATTTGCCTCACCCGCACTAGACTCTCCTCTCTCCAGTCCATCCTTTATGCAGCAGCCAGGATCACCTATCTAGCTAACAGTTACACGGATGCTTCTGCTCTGTGCAAGTCATTGCACTGGCTGCCTATACACTATGGGATCCAATTCAAATTGCTTGTGTTCACCCACAAAGCTTTTCACAGTGCAGCACCTCCCTACCTCTCTACCCTCATCTCTGTCTGTCACCCGTCCCGTCCTCTTCACAGTTCAGCACCTCCCTACCTCTCTACCCTCATCTCTGTCATTCAACCCACCAGTTCTCTTCGCTCTGGAAGTGAGTTTAGACTCAATTCTGCATTAATCCGGACCTCCCACTCCCGGCTCCAAGACTTTTCCAAACCTGCACCAATTCTCTGGAATGCTCTACCCCAAGAAATTAGGTCTATCCACAACTTACATAGACTCAGGTCATCCCTAAAAACACATCTTTTCAGGTCGGCTTATCATGATCCCTAGTCAAAGTCACTTAGACATAGCCTATCCGCACCACCAGTCTCAAATGCATCACAAATAATGGTTGGTGGCCACGTATACTGCTCCTATCTCCTCAAGTTGACTATACCATCATTGTAAATTAGCACCTGTACGTTGTGTCACCCCCACCTCATTGTTAGATTGTAGGCTCCTATGAGCAGGGCTGTCATTATTTTGCTTTAATTGTTGTATTTTCTGATAGCTGTTTCTTATGATTGTTTGTATATGAACCTCTGAATTGTGAAGCGCTGTAGAATATGTTGGCGCTATATAAATAAAGATTATTATTATTATAATTATTTAGTCAATCCTCCTCAAACTGTAATTGAACATCAATTTGATGTTGTAACTGTTCAAATTGAGATCTTGTTTAGGGATGGGCGAGTCTACTCGTTAGGACTCGTTACTCTGCGAGTAGTAAGGGACTCGCAGGACTCGGTACTCTGCGAGTTTCCCAGCGATTACTCGCACAGTAACGAGTCCAATGCAAATCAATGGCAATCCTAGTTTTGTCAGAGACTCTGACAAAACTAGGATTGCCAATGACTTGCATTGGACTCGTTACTGTGCAAGTCATCGCAGGGAAACTAGCACAGTAACGAGTCCAGCTGTCTGCTCTGTGCTGTCGCTCGGGTCCTGCAGGCTGCCGCAGCTCCAGGGTCCTAGAGCCCGCTTGCTGCCTGATGTAGCAGAGCTGAGATTGTTCTCAGTCTGCTCATTCCCTGTGCATAGACATCTGTATCAATGCACAGGGATGTAGCAGAGAGGACATCGCGTTTTGGACGGAAGAGGATTTTTTTAATTAAAGATGGAGTCTCTAATGGCTTTTTTTTTTTATTTCTAATGAAAAATTTTCTCTGTGTTGTGTTTTTTTTAACCCTTTATTGGAGATTCTTAGTGGCCGGGTCAAACGTGGCCTGACATTAAGAATCTCGGGCTTAATACCAGCTTGTATAACAAAGCTGGTATTAACCCCTTTATTACCCAGCATGCCACCGCCACCAGGGTCAATGAACGCGCCATCTTCTGGGGCGGCTGCGGGCTGCAATTTGCAGCGGGGAATGCCCAGAAAGCTTGGGCCTCCCTGCGCTGCGGATTCCAGCCCCCAGCTGCTTAGCTGTACCTGGCTAGACATAGAAATTGTGCGGAGCCCCACGCTTTTTTTTAAATTATTTTATGAAATTCATGAAATAATAAAAAAAAAGGGTTCCCCTATATTCTTGTGTCCGGCCAGGTACAAATAGGCACCTGGGGGTTGGGGGCAGCCCGTCGCTGCCTGCTGGATCCGGCTGGTTCCAGAAATGTGGTGTAAAATAAGTGAATTTGTGCAAATGTGCAGACTTCCCACCCACCTAGACAACAAACACACAACACAGCCCACTAATGGTGCTAGAGCGGAGGGTTTGGTGGGGTTCGGTTGACGGTCTGTGAAGTCAAACCCAAGATAGATTGATGCTAAAGGGAGGGACCACCGGATACACTGTGCATCATTGGTGGTCCACAACCGATAACAACAATTGGTAGATGGTCGTGTGTATTGTAGTCGTCACCCTGTTACAGGTCCAAAGCCCAACCCTCAGTTCCAGGTCCACATCAGTGGTGATCGGTCAAGTCAAGGTATACAGATTATTGATATAACCTGCTTAGCAAACAAAATATAGCCCGACGCGTTTCGCCTCTCACAATAGTTTGAGAGGCTCATCAGGGGCGTTATACAATATGCTTCTACAGTAGTATAAGGATCAAATCTATTTATATTTGATCCTAGGTTATGAGTCCATTGAAACAGATTCCAGGATGGTTCCAGTTGCTAGGAGAACATATGAGGCAGTCCTTAGTGGTTCAAAAAGTCTAGTGAATCCTCCTTAGGCCCAGAAGGGCGCTGGGAGGACTAACAATCCCAATAGACTATATATTGGGTTTATCTTAAACGAGACTTCACACTGTACCGGATGAACAGGATGGGTCCATCCATGGAGACTAGATTAATACTCTGCCCATTTTCCATACCGAGAGTAACATATAGATTTGATAAGACTCCGCTATGGAAAT
Source organism: Allobates femoralis (assembly GCA_033576535.1). Lineage (NCBI taxonomy): Eukaryota > Metazoa > Chordata > Amphibia > Anura > Aromobatidae > Allobates > Allobates femoralis. Next base: position 138,089,405 of record JARQOC010000009.1, on the reverse strand, counting down.
ATGGATATACTTTTAAGAGGAATCAAGGGTGGGGGTTCTTTTCTTTTCCCTTGAAACTAACCTTACTGTGCCTTCCATATATTCCACAAGGATGCTTAACTATATCATCCCATAACTATATCAGTTCCCCTTTTTCTTCTTCTGTAACAAAAAGATGAATCTTTTATATCCCCAGTCTATAACTAGGATACTTGACCTAAATAAACGTTTCCCTGCTCTCTATTCAGGGTGGATTACTGTGGGTCAGCCCCGTTTTTGTCCCCCCTTGCCTCCCTTCTAGAAAGACCTAGATTGCATGTCAGATTTTTTAATTTTTTTTTTTTTTTTCTTTATTTGTTTTTCCTCCCTTTTTTTTTTTTTTTTTTTTTTTTCTTTATTTGTTTTTCCTCCCTTTTTTTTTTTTTTCTTTTTTTTTTTTTTTTTTTTTTTCTTTATTTGTTTTTTCCTCCCTTTTTTCTCTCTTTATTTGTTTTTCCTCCCTTTTTTTTTTTTTTTTTTTTTTTTTCTCTTTATTTGTTTTTCCTCCCTTTTTTTTTTTTTTTTTTGGCACAATTGAGGCGGTCAGAACTGGCTTTTTGGGTGGTGTCCACTCATAGTGGAGGGAGGACTATATTAAGCAGGGGAGAGGTGGGCCCACAGCTAACTCCATTCACTGAGAGCAGTAACAGATGTAAACCAGCAGAGGAGCCTGCCTGACATATCCACCATTAAGGTATGGTGACAAACTTTTTAACCCTACAACAACCTGGTAGATTCTAAATGTCCCATAGCTTTGAAACCTTTGTTTCTTCAGACTGACTGTGGGATCAAACTCTATAAGTGGCTGAAGACATCGCCTAGACCTGGTGATGCAGAGCCTTATATAGAAGGTACTATTTACCACCTCTTCTTATATACTAAAATCACAGGTTATATCACAGTATAAAACTAATAGGACTAAAGTAAACTTGTTTTCACCCACAGGCTGACTAGATATCAGGGTCAGTAATGGTATAAAGCTGACAAGAGTGACCTTACTATATCAGCACGAAATAACCTCTATTATCCATATACTGAATAAGGTAACAACCTAGTGGACACACCTAAAACCACCCTCTCCTTTCTCTAATATACCACTCTCGAGTGTTAATATAAGGACTGAATATCTCTAAACTATAATCATTGTCTGTTTCTCCTATTCAAAGGGGAACACTAATGTGGCAGACCTCTAAAGAAACTACACTATACCTACCATACGATGGATATATAAGGGCCTAACCAGTAAAGGTACTACCATTATCATAAGGTAGTTCCCCAGGGTGGTCACCACAGTAGGGGTATAACCAATTTCTGTCCTTCCTCAGCCTTTTGGATGACACACAGACTGTAACTGGACAAGACTGTGACAAGGCACACCATACCAGGTGTAGACCACAACCTTATAACGTGGTATGTCTTCCCCCTCCCCAAAAAAGAAAAATATCTTTTCCATTACCACAAGTGTTGGGTGACTAGAAAAGTACCTTTACTATAATACCACTGAACACTGGGTGACGGTAACATGACTGACTACTATAACTATGCTCATATAGGCTTTTTGATACCATCTAGGTATTGTGAAGAGGATACTATTTGAACCACTAAGGACTGCCTCATATGTTCTCCTAGCAACTGGAACCATCCTGGAATCTGTTTCAATGGACTCATAACCTAGGATCAAATATAAATAGATTTGATCCTTATACTACTGTAGAAGCATATTGTATAACGCCCCTGATGAGCCTCTCAAACTATTGTGAGAGGCGAAACGCGTCGGGCTATATTTTGTTTGCTAAGCAGGTTATATCAATAATCTGTAGACCTTGACTTGACCGATCACCACTGATGTGGACCTGGAACTGAGGGTTGGGCTTTGGACCTGTAACAGGGTGACGACTACAATACACACGACCATCTACCAATTGTTGTTATCGGTTGTGGACCACCAATGATGCACAGTGTATCCGGTGGTCCCTCCCTTTAGCATCAATCTATCTTGGGTTTGACTTCACAGACCGTCAACCGAACCCCACCAAACCCTCCGCTCTAGCACCATTAGTGGGCTGTGTTGTGTGTTTGTTGTCTAGGTGGGTGGGAAGTCTGCACATTTGCACAAATTCACTTATTTTACACCATGTTTTTATAAAAACCCTTAAAATAAAAACAGTTAATGAGAACAAAAAGGTTATCCCTTATTATTCTATAAATTACTCTGGATAAACCTCTAGACGAAAATTCGGTGAAATACTGGTTCCAGAAATACGGCGAAGCCCACGTCATTTTTTTTCTGAAAAATCAATAAAACAATCCTAAAAAAGGGACTGCATCTTTAGTAACCCCTCGCCCATAGTCCAGGGTTAATAAAGATGCAGTCCCTTTTATTTACATTGTTTTATGGATTTGTCAGAAAAAAATTTGACGTGGGCTTCGCCGTATTTCTGGAACCAGCCGGATCCAGCAGGCAGCGACGGGCTGCCCCCAACCCCCAGGTGCCTATTTGTACCTGGCCGGACACAAGAATATAGGGGAACCCTTTTTTTTTTATTATTTCATGAATTTCATGAAATAATAAGAAAAAAATACGTGGGGCTCCGTGCAATTTCTATGTCTAGCCAGGTACAGCTAAGCAGCTGGGGGCTGAAATCCGCAGCGCAGGGAGGCCCAAGCTTTCTGGGCACCCCCCGCTGCAAATTGCAGCCCGCAGCTGCCCCAGAAGATGGCGCGTTCATTGAAGCGCCATCCTCTGGCGCTGAACCCCGCTCTTCCAGCGGCCCTGGTGGCGGTGGCACGCTGGGTAATAAAGGGGTTAATACCAGCTTTGTTATACAAGCTGGTATTAAGCCCGAGATTCTTAATGTCAGGCCACATTTGACCCGGCCACTAAGAATCTCCAATAAAGGGTTAAAAAAAACACCATACAGAGAAAAGTTATTTATTAAAAATAAAGACACAGACACCATTAGGGACTCCAACTTTATTACCACCACATATCCCTTCAAAGACCCAGGTCTTCTCTCTTCTTTCTTCTCTCTTCTGTCTTCTGTCTTCCTTCTTCTTCTTGTTGCAGCACCGGTAAGCAGAGAGTTAACTGTGCTGTGACAGCGGGAGCCTATTAAACATGATTTAGCTATTGTAGCAGATAGAGCCTGAAGCTTCCGAGAAACATCTGCGATTTGTAAATCACACATTACTCGCTATTACTCGCTTCCCCATTCATTAACATTGGACTCGCTAGACTCGCAATGAGTAGCGAGTCCCGGGCTCGGACTCGCTAGAGTCAAGCGATTCCGAGTAATTTAGGACTCGCCCATCACTAATCTTGTTTAAATGATTTGATCCACTCCACTGAGCCCTGCCAAATAATAAGGACGTCGTCTGTGTAACACATCCAGCACTGCAGATGGGCTCAGCCCACAACACGTCTGTTGGCAAACATCTGTCTCTCCCAGAAATCCAGGAAGAGATTGACATACAAAGGCGAACAGGCCATGCACATCACAGTGCCGGGATCCTGTAAATAGAAGGCATCCTTAAAAATGAAGAAGGTACTGGTCAGGACAAAGCAAAGCAGCTCGAGAATCAAATTAAATCACTTAGCGCTATCCACACCGCCAACCCCAAGGAAGAATTGGACTGCCTCTAGCCCACGAGTATGGCTAATTCATGTATAGAGGGATTCGACATCAGCCAAAACCATCAGCATATCCAGTTCCACAAAGATGCCATCAACCCGATAGAGGGATTCGACGTCAGCCGAGACCATCAACATATCAGGTTCCACAAAGATGCCATCAACCTGAGATAAACCTAGATTCTCCAAGACGTAGCAAGACAGGGGTTCCTTATGAAGAGTTCCAATACATGTTTACATTACGTATAATCTTTGAAAGAATACCCTGGCTGAGAGGAGCAGAGTCAATGGCAGAGATAGGAACAGATCTCGCCAGGAGTCAGTGCACTCAGGGGCTCACTCACAGGAGTCTGTGCACTCAGGGCTCACACACAGGAGTCAGTGCACTCAGAGCTCACTCACAGAAGTCAGTGATCACACACAAGAGTTAGTGCACTCAGGGCTTGCTCATAGGAGTCAGTGTACTCAGTGCACACTCAGAGGAGTAAGTGCACTCAGTGCTCACTCACAGGAGTCAGTGCACTCAGGGCTCACTCACAGGAGTCAGTGCACTCAGGGCTCACTCACAGAAGTCAGTGATCACACACAAGAGTCAGTGCACTCAGGGCTTGTTCATAGGAGTCAGTGCACTCAGGGCTTGCTCATAGGAGTCAGTGCACTCAGTGCACACTCAGAGGAGTAAGTGCACTCAGAGCTCACTCACAGGAGTCAGTGCACTCAGAGCTCACTCACAGGAGTCAGTGCACTCAGAGCTCACTCACAGGAGTCAGTGCACTCAGGGCTTGCTCATAGGAGTCAGTGCACTCAGTGCACACTCAGAGGAGTCAGTGCACTCAGTGCTCACTCACAGGAGTCAGTGCACTCAGTGCTCACTCACAGGAGTCAGTGCACTCAGTGCTCACTCACAGGAGTCAGTGCACTCAGTGCTCACTCACAGGAGTCAGTGCACTCAGGGCTCACTCACAGGAGTCAGTGCACTCAGGGCTCACTAACAGCAATGCCAGTTACTGAAGTGCAAGTTTTACACACATGAAAGCTTCCTCACTTCCCCACACAGGCCCACATATCCGCCTGTACATTTCATTGCATATCACTGCTCCTGGACTCCCGAAGCAGTGCCAACATGGCTCCTCCTAAAAAATTAAAAAATGAACATGAAAAAAAGGCTCGGGCACTACGTCAACAACAATGCCGCGCTAATGAGACTCCTGAACAAAAACGCCATCATCTGGACAAAGACAATGCATATAAACGTAGACATTTCGCTCAGGTGCCACTTCGCTCTAAAGCTATTACATTGGCTATTCGCCAACAAAAATGCTTCAAGAATACACATTCCGTCTCCACATTTCTACCACAATCACAAGGTGATGCATCACAATCTGAATACCACACCACAGATTCTACCACTTCAAGGTGTATGACCTCTCGGCAAGTATCTCTAGTAGCACATCAATGCCACTGTTACACAACACTGAACCATACTCTCTGCAGCCACAAGATGAAACACAAACCGTCACACTACTCCAACTACAAAACAAACAACTAATCAACATTTGGCGGCAAACAAGACCCATTGACTCTTTTACTACTCCACTACTACTACTACAACAACAATAATATTTTACCAAAGATGAAAACACTATTGAAGAACACAGCTATGGTGACGTGACCCATGTATGTGAAAGTTGCCAAGCTTTGCATTTTGCAAATGACATCCCTCTGGATAAAAAGTTTACACAGTGTTGTCAGAAGGGTAAAATCCATGTATCCATAATACAGTATCCTCATGTGTTGACAATGTTGATGACAGGAGAACATGAATACAGCAAAAAGTTCATGCACAATATTCGCTCTATCAACAATTCTTTTGGTTTTGCGTCCATGGGAGCAAGTGTTTCACCACCTCCTTGATATGGCCCATACTGTTTTCGCATTCATGGACAAACCTATCATCGAACAGGCACACTGCATCCAGCTGACAAAAGAACCACCTAAATTTGCACAACTTTACATACTAGATACCACCCACGCTAATGAACAACGACTACAATGTAAAGAAAATGAAAAATGTCATCCTACTTTAATGACCATTATTGCTGAGCTAATGCAAACCAAAAATCCTTTCACTGCTGCCTATAGAATGCTACATGATGTGGAAGAACAAGAGACGATGAAAGCTCTACAACATGGAACTGTCATGCCAAACATCACAATGGCTAATAAACAAGATCGGACTCAAGATCCCAGACGATACAATAAACCAACAGTGAGTGAAGTGGCAGTTATCTTTCAGAATGATGATGGTGAGCCTCCCTTCCATAGGGACATCCTAATTCATTTAAAACCTGATCCATGCAACCTTCTGGCTCCAAAAACATAAAGAATCAGTATTCTGCATAGTAATTTAGATGCTTTGATGTATCCTATATTTTTCCCTTATGGGAACAAGGCTGGCATGACGTTCTAAAACATCAAGGAAATAGTTCACGAAGGATCACCCAACTACAGTTTTACAGCTATGTTTTATCAGTAAGAAAGGATTTGAATCCACTACTAAATGGAGGCAAACTAACACAACAATATTTGATTGATGCATGTGTCAAAATCACAGCTAATCAATTACATTACATTAGAATGCATCAAAAAGATCTAAAAGAAGAAGATTATTGCTTGTTTCAATAACATTTACTCCACAAATCTATTCAAAAGGGCGTCCCCATTAGAAAAACTGTAATTTTACCATCATCTTTTGAAGGCAGTGCATGAAATATGCAGCAGAGGTATCAGGATGCTATGGCCATCGTTACCAAATATGGTGGCCCAGATCTCTTTGTCATCATGACGTGTAATCCGAAGTGGAGGAAAAATGCTGAAAATTTGCAACAGAGGCAATGTGTTGAACATTGCCCAGACTTGGTTGCACGGGTCTTTAAAATTAAACTTGAATTCCTGTTATCTGATAGTAACAATGGATTATTTGGACACATCTGTGCTATCGTGAATGTCATCGAGTTTCAAACACATGGGCTGCCACATGCATATATTTTAATCATACTTGACAACAAAATCAGAACTGAGCAAGAGATAGATAATATTGTGTGGGCTGAAATTCCTGACAAGACAACATACCCTCAGCTCCACAACATCGTTCTGACAAACATGATTTACAGTCCCTGTGGAGAAGCCAATCCTAACTCTCCCTGTATGGATCATGGACACGGTAGCAATGGATTTCCAAAAAAATTACAACAAAATACCACTAAAGAAATTGATAGCTATCCAATTTACTGCAGAAACATTGGCACCACATATCAACATAATTCTAAAATAATTGATAATTCATGGGTGGTCCCATATAACCCATATTTGCTAAAAAAAATACAACTGCCATATTAATGTGGAAATTAGTGCTAACATCCAAAGTGTCAAGAATTTGTTTAACTATGTATGTAAAGGACATGACAAAGCTAATATTGAAAAATCCAAAAAAAAAACTCCAACATGTTGAAATAAACCAATTTGTTGATTCACGATACATCTGTGCACCCGAAGCTGCGTGGAGAATCTTTGCTTTTCCTAAGCATAGACAATCTCATGCCATTATTCGCCTTACAGTACATCTAAGGGTGCTTTCACATCTGCGTTTTTCGTAATTCGCGGCAGATGCGGTGAAAAACCGCATCTGCCGCGTTTACCGCATAACCGTTCCACTTGCGGCGCGGTTGCGTTTTTTTCTATGCAAAGTATAGGCATACTTGCGGCAGGTGCGGCAAGTGCGGTTTTGCACTTGCGGCAGGTGCGGCCGCGAAAAAAACCGCAGTAAGCCGCGGTTTTTTTCGCAGCCGCACCTGCCGCAAGTGCAAAACCGCACTTGCCGCACCTGCCGCAAGTATGCCTATACTTTGCATAGAAAAAACCGCAACCGCGCCGCAAGTGGAACGGTTATGCGGTAAACGCGGCAGATGCGGTTTTTTCACCGCATCTGCCGCGAATTACGAAAAACGCAGATGTGAAAGCACCCTAACTCTCAGCCAATATATTTTCATCAAGATGATCCCATTGACAACATACAACAAAACTACATCAAAATTCAACACTCATGGCGCACTTTAACCTTAATAAGATCGACCCTAGTGCACATCAATATTATTACAGAGACATTCCAGAACACTACATTTGGAAACATGGCATAGGGAACCCGGAAAGCAAAGAGGCCACACTGTAGTAGGAAGAATGTATACAGTTAGTCTGAAAGACCAAGAACACTGTTATTTACGTTTGTTGTTATTAAATGTAAATGGAGCAACAAGTTTTCAGGACCTTAAATCTGTCAATGGTATTACACATGAAACCTTTCGAGATGCTGCCTTAGCATTCGGAATATTAATAGATGATAGTGTCTGGAGAAATACTATACTGGATGCCACCATCATGAACATGCCTACAGAACTACGGGAGATGTTTGCTTACGTCTGTATTTTTGGATCACCTACAAATCCACTGGAATTGTGGAAGGAATTTAAACAACATTTCTTACAAGACTGTCACCAATACCACAACAACACTGAACTGTGTATTAATTGTAAAAGCTATGCTATGAAAGATGTTCAAGATGTGCTAATAATACATGGCAAGTCTTATTTGGATTTCAATTTACCACGCAGTGCAACAAATATAAGCCAGCCTCAAAAAGACTATGATATTTGATAAAGACTATGAATTAGCTACAGCTACTGAGATGAAAAAAACTCTTATTCTTGAGCAACTGTTGGCGTTCAATGCCATTGTGGATGCTCTACAAGACAACACATTGACATCTAAGTGTTTCTTTATTGATGGTCCAGGTGGCAGTGGAAAAACGTACTTATACCATCTACTTATATATTATGTCAGAGGACAAGGACATGTGGTCTCACCTGCTGCCACTACAGGAATAGCTGCAAACTTGCTACCAGGAGGATGAACTATGCACTCTCTGTATGGCATTCCAATCCCAATCAATGAAACATCAGTTTCCAGGATTAAAAATGACACTAACACTGCCAACAAGTTAAAAAATACCACACTTTTTATACTTGATGAGTGTACAATGGCACAAATCCATTCTTTAAATGTCATTGATAGACTTCAACGTGATGTTATGACAATACATGTTTATGACAAAAATAATGTTCCTTTTGGTGGTAAAGTTTTCATACTTGGAGGAGATTTCTGCCAATGCCTTCCTCTACTTACACATGCCACCAGAACTGAAGTTGTGTATTGCTGTCTTAAATATTGTCAACTCTGGAAACACTTCACAAGACTCCCGCTATTTAAAGGGAACCAACCACCCCCAATGACCCCCCGGACTATTAATATCAGTCCCTACACACAGCACATACATGTGCTGCAATGATTTTTGCTAAAAAAAACTGTTTTTTAAAACTAAAGATAATTATTTTTAAAGTTTAAACCGAATGGACGGATGGGCGGTACTTATCTGTGGCAAAAGCCGAGATCTGATGCCAATCATCCTCCCGTCTCCCCTCGCAGCAGTTATGGACAGCCCTTTGTTCAGCGTCACTGCCTGGTGCACGGGCTCGCATGCCCGTGCACACGTCATCAGCTACAGCCGGGAAGCGAGCGCGCGCTCTGTCTTCCATAGCTGAGCGCAGGAAGTCAGAGCGCGCGCTCGCTTCCCGGCTGTAGCTGATGACGTGTGCACGGGCATGCGAGCCGCGTGCACCAGGCAGTGACGCTGAACAAAGGGCTGTCCATAACTGCTGCGAGGGGAGACGGAAGGATGATTGGCATCAGATCTCGGCTTTTGCCACAGATAAGTACCGCCCATCCGTCCATTCGGTTTAAACTTTAAAAATCATTATCTTTAGTTTTAAAAAACAGTTTTTTTAGCAAAAATCATTGCAGCACATGTATGTGCTGTGTGTAGGGACTGATATTAATAGTCCGGGGGGGTCATTGGGGGTGGTTGGTTCCCTTTAACAACAGGGGATCGAGAATACAGCACTTGGTTCCTTAAACTAGTCAATGGTCAGTTCTCAAACGAATACAACCTTGGAGTGGACGTTATTGAAATTCCTCCAGACATGCTACCCTCTGCCTGTTTATCACGGACATATTTGGCGCAAACATTCGTTGATGTTAATGACACTGAAAGTGTTTTGTATGCTGCATCACATGCAATACTGTCTCCAAAAATGAAGATGTTGAACTTCTAAACTTTCAAATTATGGACTGATTGAGTAGCCAATATGTCTTATATACTTATATACAAGTGATGATTCTGTGGATGCTGATGATGCTAATGATTGTGAACACTACCCAGTGGAATTTTTAAATTCTCTGACACCATCTAGAATGCAACCACATCACCTACAACTAAAAATAGGAACAATTGTCATGCTACTGTGCAACCTAAATACAAAAAAAGGATTATGTAACGGAACTCAGTAATGGCGGTCTGATTAGGAACGCTCTAAGGATCAGACATATAAGATGTTTTAATAAATGGCAAACCTTTTATTAATTTCTTAGTTCCCCTTACAGCTCCACTACGCATTTCAACTGTATGAAACAGTCTTCATCAGGTGGTGTTGACTGTTGACCCCACCTGATGAAGACTGTTTCATACAGTTGAAACACGTAGTGGAGCTGTAAGGGGAACTAAGAAATTAATAAAAGGTTTGCCATTTATTAAAACACTAGCTGTGAGCCCGATGCAAATGCATCGGGTGTCTAGAATACTATACTTTGTATGAGGATTACCGCAAGCGCGCCGCAAGTGTAACGACTCGCTGGCGCCGACCAATTAGAAGCACGGCTCAGGCAGCGACTCGCAATGGCCTCGCGGCCATTGCTCGCGCTACCTGACCGGTAAATCGTTAACTTTGAGGCCGAGCCTCTGGTTCAATTTTCGGCCAGCAACTCGCAATGGCCGCTTCGCGGCCATTGCTCGTACTCAGCCTGCGCAAGCAATGGCCTCGCGGCCAATGCTTCGCCGTGCTGACGTCACAGAGTGACATAGCCACGGTCTTTTCAGGGACCGACACGGAAGTGCCTATGGCAATTATATAGTAGATACTGTACATTGCATATGGAGGGGTGAGGAGAGCGGAGGCTGGAGGGGAGAGCGGAGGCTGGAGGGGAGGGCAGAGGCTAGAGCAGAGGCTGGAGGGCAGAGGCTGGAGGGGAGGGCAGAGGCTGGAAGGGAGAGCGGAGGCTGGAGGGGAGAGCGGAGGCTGGAAGGGAGAGCAGAGGCTGGAGGGGACAGCGGAGGCTGGAGGGGATTGGCTGGAGGCTGGAAAGGAGAGGCTGGAGGGGAAAGGCTGGAGGGGAGAGGCTGGAGGGCAAAGGCTTTAGGGCAGAGGCTGGAGGGGAGAACGGAGGCTGAAGGGCAGAGCGGAGGCTGGAGAGGAGAGCGGAGGCTGGAGGGGAGGGCGGAGGCTGGAGGGGAGAGGCTGGAGGGGAGAGCGGAGGCTGGAGGGCAGAGGCTGGAGGGCAGAGGCTGGAGGCTGGAGGGCAGAGGCTGGAGGGCAGAGGCTGGAGGGGAAAGGCTGGAGGGGAGAGCGAAGGCTGGAGGGCAGAGGCAGGAGGGGAGAGCGGAGGCTGGAGGGCAGAGGCTGGAGGGGAAAGGCTGGAGGGGAGAGCGAAGGCTGGAGGGCAGAGGCTGGAGGGGAGAGCGGAGGCTGGAGGGCAGAGGCTGGAGGGGAGAACAGAGGCTAGAGGGGGAGAGCGGAGGCTGGAGGGAGAGCGGAGGCTCGAGGGGAAGGCGGAGGCTGGAGGGGAGAGCGGAGGCTGGAGGGCAGAGGCTGGAGGGGAGAGCGGATGCTGGAGGGCAGAGGCTGGAGGGGAGAGCAGAGGCTGGAGGGGAGAGCGGAGGCTGGAGGGGAAAGCGGAGGCTGGAGGGGAAAGCGGAGGCTGGAGGGCAGAGCGGAGGCTGGAAGGGATAGCGGAGGCTGGAGGGGAGAGCGGAGGCTGGAGGGGAGAGCGGAGGCTGGAAAGGAGAGCGGAGGCTGGAGGGCAGAGCAGAGGCTGGAGGGGAGAGGCTGGAGGCGAGAGGCTGGAGGCGAGAGGCTGGAGGGCAGAGGCTGGAGGGCAGAGGCTGGAGGGCAGAGGCTGGAGGGGAGAGGGGAGAGCGGAGGCTGGAGGGCAGAGCGGAGGCTGGAGGGGAGAGCGGAGGCTGGAGGGGAGAGCGGAGGCTGGAGGGGAGAGCGGAGGCTGGAGGGGAGGGCGGAGGCTGGAGGGGAGGGCAGAGGCTGGAGGGGAGGGCAGAGGCTGGAGGGGAGAGCGGAGGCTGGAGGGGAGAGCGGAGGCTGGAAGGGAGAGCAGAGGCTGGAGGGGAGAGCGGAGGCTGGAGGGGATTGGCTGGAGGCTGGAAAGGAGAGGCTGGAGGGGAAAGGCTGGAGGGGAGAGGCTGGAGGGCAGAGGCTTTAGGGCAGAGGCTGGAGGGAGAAACGAAGGCTGAAGGGCAGAGCGGAGGCTTGAGGGGAGAGCGGAGGCTGGAGGAGAGAGCAGAGGCTGGAGGGGAGAACGGAGGCTGGAGGGCAGAGCGGAGGCTGGAGGGCAGAGCGGAGGCTGGAGGGCAGAGCGGAGGCTGGAGGGGAGAGCGGAGGCTGGAGGGCAGAGCGGAGGCTGGAGGGGAGAGCGGAGGCTGGAGGGGAGAGCGGAGGCTGGAGGGGAGAGCGGAGGCTGGAGGGGAGAGCGGAGGCTGGAGGGGAGAGCGGAGGCTGGAGGGGATTGGCTGGAGGCTTGAAAGGAGAGGCTGGAGGGGAAAGGCTGGAGGGGAGAGGCTGGAGGGCAGAGGCTTTAGGGCAGAGGCTGGAGGGGAGAACGGAGGCTGGAGGGCAGAGCGGAGGCTGGAGGGCAGAGCGGAGGCTGGAGGGGAGAGCGGAGGCTGGAGGGGAGAGCGGAGGCTGGAGGGGAGAGCGGAGGCTGGAGGGGAGAGCGGAGGCTGGAGGGGAGAGCGGAGGCTGGAGGGGAGAGCGGAGGCTGGAGGGCAGAGCGGAGGCTGGAGGGCAGAGCGGAGGCTGGAGGGCAGAGCGGAGGCTGGAGGGGAGAGCGGAGGCTGGAGGGGAGAGCGGAGGCTGGAGGGGAGAGCGGAGGCTGGAGGGGAGAGCGGAGGCTGGAGGGGAGAGCGGAGGCTGGAGGGGATTGGCTGGAGGCTTGAAAGGAGAGGCTGGAGGGCAGAGGCTTTAGGGCAGAGGCTGGAGGGGAGAACGGAGGCTGGAGGGCAGAGCGGAGGCTGGAGGGCAGAGCGGAGGCTGGAGGGCAGAGCGGAGGCTGGAGGGCAGAGCGGAGGCTGGAGGGGAGAGCGGAGGCTGGAGGGCAGAGCGGAGGCTGGAGGGGAGAGCGGAGGCTGGAGGGCAGAGCGGAGGCTGGAGGGGAGAGCGGAGGCTGGAGGGGAGAGCGGAGGCTGGAGGGGAGAGCGGAGGCTGGAGGGCAGAGCGGAGGCTGGAGGGGAGAGCGGAGGCTGGAGGGGAGAGCGGAGGCTGGAGGGGAGAGCGGAGGCTGGAGGGGAGAGCGGAGGCTGGAGGGGAGAGCGGAGGCTGGAGGGCAGAGCGGAGGCTGGAGGGCAGAGCGGAGGCTGGAGGGGAGAGCGGAGGGCAGAGCGGAGGCTGGAGGGCAGAGCGGAGGCTGGAGGGCAGAGCGGAGGCTGGAGGGGAGAGCGGAGGCTGGAGGGGAGAGCGGAGGCTGGAGGGGAGAGCGGAGGCTGGAGGGGAGAGCGGAGGCTGGAGGGGATAGGCTGGAGGGGATAGGCTGGAGGGGAGAACGGAGGCTGGATGGCAGAGGCTGGAGGGCATAAGGGAGGCTGGAGAGGAGAACGGAGGCTGGAGGGGAGAGCACAGGCTGGAGGGGAGTGCAGACTCACCGCGCCGCGGCCCGTGCTTGTGCTGTAGGAGGAGAGGAGGGGCGGGCAGAGCTGCCGGACAGGAAGTTCCGTCCTCCCTCCTCTCCGGGCGGACGGCGGGCGGCTGGTGTGAGCACGGGGCCCCCCAGGGGGTGGAGGCAATGGGCCCCTCATGCCGAGTAGCGGGATGACAGCGGCGGTCGCAATGCCCGCTACGCGGGCAATGCCTCGCACGGCGTGGTGACGTCACAGTGTGACATAGCCACGACGTGCCGGGGTCCGACATAAAACGTGCTACGGCAATTATATAGTAGATCTTATATGTCTGATCCTTAGAGCGCTCCTAATCAAACCACCATTACTATTTTTTGTATGAAAAAGAACAGCACAAACGATCTGCCTCGAGGACCTGGCGTTTCCCTGGTAACCCACAACAAAGAGCGGTGACGCAAATTCGGTTTCACGGTTACACGACCGGATAGGTCCTGTTCCGAGGACCAGGAGAGAGGAGAGCGGAGAGGCAGCGCACATACCGGCGGCGGCGGAGGCTGGTAAACCGGGTTGTGTAGGACGTGCACAACCCGATAAGGTGAGTGGCCACCTACCCATGCCACTTAGACGTTTTTAATAAGGGGATCCCACACATTTGCGCCCCTCTTCCTTTTTGTTTTGTATGTAACGGAACTCGGCTCATTGGCCTTGTTCACACATACCATCCGTTTTTGCCTTAAATCCGCTTTTGGGAACATTTTGGACAATTTTTTTTTCAAAGTCCAAAAACGCATATGCGTTAATGCATGTGCATGTGCGTTTTTTAAAAACGCATGCGTTTCTATGCAGCAGCCCAAAAACGCTGTTAGCTGCGTTTTTTTAACATGGGGACCTATGGGAAACGCATGCGTTAACGCATGGCATATATAGGCACCTGCGTTAACGTATGCGTTAATGCATATGCATTTTTAATGAAGAAATGACTAGGTCCCAAAACTTGCCAAAAACGTCCAGGACCTCAGGGGACACTATTAGCACTCTTAAAAAAATGGATCCATTTTTCTAAGGGCTTAAAAAACGCATTAGGATGTGGGAATAAGGCCAATGTAACATCCTTAAACCAACATATCATACAGGTAAAAGTCATCACAGGATCAGCTGAAGGGGACTTTGTTTTTATTCCACGCATTGATTTGTGTCCATCTGAAACTGGGTTACCATTCAAACTATGAAGACGACAGTTTCCTGTTAAGCCAGCTTTCACAATGACAACTAACAAGGCTCAGGAACAGACTCTATATCGAGTGGGTATTTATCTCCCTCAACCAGCCTTTGGCCATGGGCAGCCATATGTTGCTTTCTCCAGAGTCAAGCAATGCTCCCATGTCAAAGTGAATGTTTTAGATACACCACTACAAGGACAGTTGTTACATGGTAGTGATAAAGTGTTCACTAAAAATTTAGTTTATAAAAAGGTTTCAAATTATTTTATGTATTTAGTCATCTCAATAAGGCGGCCGTCACACGCTTCAATTTAGTGATCGATATTGTTAGCGATCACATGCACGCGCGATCGCTAACAATATCGCTCACATCGCTGGTGAGCTGTCACACAGACAGACTCATCAGCGATGTGGAGCAGCGAGATCGCTGGTAACTATGGTACACATCGGGTTACTAGGCGCCGCGCGGCGCTTAGTAACCCGACGTTTACCATAGTTACCATCTCCCAGCATAGGCTCTGCCGCTGGGAGATCGTTCATCGTGGTGTCACACACCACGATGATGCAGATTGATCAAGCGATTATCGCTTGATATGAGCTCCGGCTCACAAATCTGCGATCAAACAATCAAGCGATTTTACATTGTAAAATCACTTGATTACACGCAGCGACGCACAAACGATATCGCTTAAGCGATCAAAAAGCAGATCGCTTAAGCGATATCGTTCAAGAAATTGATGCGTGTGACGGCCGCCTTAGATACACACATATCTATAGATACTGATTAGATACATATCTATGTACCGTATATACTCGTGTATAAGCCGACCCGTGTATAAGCCGACCCCCCTACTTTTGCCCCCAAAACCTGGGAAAATTTATTGACTCGTGTATAAGCCGAGGGTGGACCCCAGCACAGGTATACAGCCCCCAGCAGTGTGGTATACAGCAGCCTCCCCAGTGGTATATACAGGCCCCAGCAGTGTTACAGCAGCAGCCCCAGTGGTATATACAGCAGCAGCCCCAGTGGTAGTATACAGCAGCCCCAGAGGTATATACAGCAGCCCCAGTGGTAGTATACAGCAGCAGCCCCAGTGGTAGTATACAGCAGCAGCCCCAGTGGTAGTATACAGCAGCAGCCCCAGTGGTAGTATACACGCAGCCCCAGTAGTATATACAGCCCCAGTGGTAGTATATAGCCCCAGTGGTAGTATATATACAGCCCCAGTGGTAGTATATAGCCCCAGTGGTAGTATATAGCCCCAGTAGTAGTATACAGCCCCAGTGGTAGTATATAGCCCCAGTGGTAGTATATATACAGCCCCAGTGGTAGTATATATATATGCCCCAGTGGTAGTATATAGCCCCAGTGGTAGTATATAGCCCCAGTAGTAGTATACAGCCCCAGTGGTAGTATATAGCCCCAGTGGTAGTATATATACAGCCCCAGTGGTAGTATATAGCCCCAGTGGTAGTATATAGCCCCAGTGGTAGTATACAGGGCCCCAGCAGGGCCCCCTGATAATTTGGCGCCCCCACCTCAGTTTCTGGGCCCCCCCGCATGCAGCGCTGCACATATACATTACGTGTCTAGCAGCTGTTACCCTCCGGTGGCAGATCGCGGCTCCCGGCTCCGGGCTCCATCTTCCTCGCTGTCTTCCTGCTTTGTGACCGGCGCGATGACGTCATCGCGCCGGTCACATGACAACCAGGAAGACAGAGAGGAAGATGGAGCCCGGAGCCGGGAGCCGCGATCTGCCACCGGAGGGTAACAGCTGCTAGACACGTAATGTATATGTGCAGCGCTGCATGCGGGGGGGCCCAGAAACTGAGGTGGGGGCGCCAAACTTTGAGGGGGGCCGTATGACTCGCGTATAAGCCGAGGGGGGGACTTTTCAGCCCAATTTTTGGGCTGAAAAACTCGGCTTATACGCGAGTATATACGGTATGTATATACATACATAGCAGAACATACACATTGTTTTATGATATATATAGATAACATATATTTTGCACCATTAATTTTTTGCTAAGTATATATATATACTAGCTGGGTGCCCGATGCACATGCATCGGGATTCTAGAAGAGCGAGTCTCTGACTCGCAATGGCCGCTTCGCGGCCAATGCTTCGCGCTGCTAAGGCGACTCGCCATGCCCGCTGCGCGGGCATTGCGAGTCGCCTTAGAACTGCTCGCAATGGCAGCTGCGCGGCCAATGCTTCGGGCGTATCCACATGACCACGCTGACTCGCAGCGCGAGTGGTCTCAGAAGGGGCAAAAACCCCATTCGCAATTATATAATAGATATATATACCTATATATATATATATACCGTATATATATATATATATGTCTCTACCAGGGCCCACCGTGATGTTGGTGAGGCAGCTTACTGTATGTTTTTTGCAAAAACGTATAAACCAAAAGGCCCTGTTTTTTGTCATGGCACTTGCTATTTATAATTTTTACAGCAGAGCGCCTTTTGTGTGACACTTATACGTTTTTTGCATTGGTTTTTCATGTTTTTGGTGGGGATTGGTCGCAGTTCACATTGCTGCTTCCAATGGGTGCAGACTCATATTCTTTGGCTTCATGTCTACCCCTGCTGGTACAGCACAAATTGGAGGCACCTGCCCCTCCCCTATGATGTCTGCACACAGAGCTGCCAGCCACACAGCCTTACAAGGTGAGATTTTCCTGTGCTCTCCCGCGCCCTGCCCAGAGGTATGTACACACAGGCAGGTTTTTAACGTAGCATCTAGGGACAGAGTTAGGACTGTCCCTACCAGGGCCCACCGTGATCTTGATGAGGCAGCTTACTGTACGTTTTTTGCTAAAACGTATAAACCAAAAGGCCCTGTTTTTTGTCACGGCACTTGCTATTTATAATTTTTACAGCAGAGCGCCTTTTGTGTGACACTTATACGGTTTTTGCATTGGTTTTTCATATACTCGTGTATAAGCCGAGTTTTTCAGCCCAAAAATTGGGCTGAAAAGTCTCCCCCTCAGCTTATACACAGGTCAATATGGTGGTGGGGGCTGTGTCCGGGGCTGGGGAGACTGGAGGAGGTGGGGGGAGGCTGCTATATGAGCGCCCCGTCACGTGGGGCCTCTCATTATATATGCACTGCATCCCCCTGTCAATCAGCGGCAGGGGGAAGCAGTGCATATCTGGCCCCCAAATGCTGGCACTCGCCCCCTCTCTGGTGTAAGGGCCCCCCCGCTGCTTAACTTACCATCCCTGGTCTTCTGCACAGCGCCGATCCTCAGTGCTCTGTCCTCCATGCTCCCATCCGGCTGCATCCGGGATCCCCGGCCGTCGCAGTCATGATGACATCATCGTGGGACGGCCGGGGACCCCGGATGCAGTGAGGACGGGAGCATGGAGGACGGAGCACAGAAGACCGATGCTGTGCAGAAGACCAGGGATGGTGAGTTAAGCAGCAGGGGGGCCTTACAAGGAGGGGGGGGCGAGTGCCAGCATTTGGGGGCCTGTATACCCCTGGGGCTGCTATATACCCTCGGGGCTGCTATATACCCTTGGGGCTGCTGTATACCACTGGGGCTGTTATATACCCCTGGGGCTGCTGTATACCACACCACTGGGGCTGCTATATACCCCTGGGGCTGCTATATACCACTGGGGCTGCTATATACCACTGGGGCTGTTATATACCCCTGGGGCTGCTGTATACCACACCACTGGGGCTGCTATATACCACTGGGGCTGCTATATACCACTGGGGCTGCTATATACCACTGCGGCTGCTGTATATACTGCTGGGGCCTGTATATACCACTGGGGAGGCTGCTGTAATACTGCTGGGGTCTGTATATACCACTGGGGAGGCTGCTGTATACCACTGGGGCTGCTGTATATACTGCTGGGGCCTGTATACCACTGCGGCTGCTGTATATACTGGTGGGGTCTGTATATACCACTGGAGAGGCTGCGGTATACCACTGGGGCTGCTGTATATACTGCTGGGGCCCGTATATGTCACTGGGGAGGCTGCTGTAATACTGCTGGGGCCTGTATATACCACTGGGGAGGCTACTGTAATACTGCTGGTGCCTGTATACTACCACTGGGGAGGCTGCTGTATACAACCACTGGGGAGGCTGCTGTATATACCACTGGGGGGGGCCTGTATACCACACTGCTGGGGGCTGTGTACCTGTGCTGGGGTCCACCCTCGGCTTATACACGAGTCAATAGGTTTTCCCAGGTTTTGGGGGCAAAAGTAGGGGGGTCGGCTTATACACGGGTCGGCTTATACACGAGTATATACGGTACATAGAAAATAATGTACGGGGACAGCACCGTCTGCTGGTATTACTTGGAGTGCAGAGCGTCCTCAGGGTTTCCCCTCAATCCCAATGTTACATACGATTTGTTGAAAAGAGTCCACAGCACTTCCTTATGATGCAGACAAAGGTTTTATTCCAGCTCAGGCAGCTACATGGCAACGTTTCGAGCTCAGATAGCTCTTTATCCAGCAACCACATAACAGAATGGTTCACTTTTTATACTACTCATGCCTATTACATCACTTCCTTACAGCTAATTTACATATATTAATCACCTATAACATCATGCATTAATACATTTTCATTTTATCTATAATATAAAGCGAAGGTCACTTACGGCCAATCGCCAACTCCGTGAAGGCCTCGGGACCTGTGTAATCAGACCGAACTGGAAGTGGCGCTTTAGGCCACCAGACCACGAGTGGTTGACGCCGTTAAATCCACCAAACCGAAGCGTTATACTACGAAGCTTAGGCGAGGTGTGCGACTTTAGCCGTTATCGGCCACGCCCGCACAGAGCCGGTGCACTCACCAATCCGGGAAGGCCCATCGCACACTCTTTGGCTCCGCCGGCACCAGCCTCAGACCCTGTCGCTCACTGCAGTATCCCACTTACTGGCCCCGAAGAGCCCGTCTGCGCCCACCACATCGGGAATGGCCGGGCCCACACTCCGTGTGCAGCCTCGCATCACCGGCAACGCCAGCTCTGCCAATCACGCTAATCACAACGGTGATCCCCTCCTCCATCAGGAGCCGCCACACCGCAGCACTAGCTGAACCCCAGCCCAGTGAGTGTTCAGCTCCACCTCCGATGCCTTGCCTCAGCCTCCGTGACCCTCTGCCTCCAGCTAGCTGCCTCTGTCCTCCACTCCGTGCCTCAGCCTCTGTTGTCCTCTTCCTCCAGCCTCTGCTGCCTCTGCCCTCACCTCCGTGCTCTTGCCCTCAGCTCGCTCTCTGCTCCAGCCGCTCTGCTCAAGCCTCTGTCTGCCGTCACTCCGCTCTGCCTCTGCTCAGCCTCACTTTTCCTCTATCCCTCCAGCTCCGCTCTGCCCTCAGCTCGTCTGCCTCTGCCCTCAGCCTGCTTGCTCTGCCCTTAGCCTCGCTTGCTCAGTCTGCCTTTGCCTCCAGCCCCCACTTGCTCCAGCCTCGCTATGGCCCTCTGACCTCCAGCCATTGCTCTTCCTCCAGCCTCTGCTTGTCCTCTGCCTCCAGCCTCCGCTCTCACCTGCCCTCATCGTTACTTGCCTCAGCTCCACTCTCCTCTGCCTCAGCCTCACTCTCTCTGCCCTCCAGCCTCCGCTCTCCTTGCTCAGCCTCGCTACTCTCTGCCATCACTTGCTACCCTGCCCTCACTCGCTCCCTCTGCCTCACACCTCGCTTCTTCTGCCCTCAGCCTCCGCTCTCTTGCCCTACAACCTCGCTCTCCTTGCCTCCACTCTCTCTCCTCTGCTCAGCCTCCTTCTTCTCAGCTCCGCTCTCTTTGCTCAGCCTCGCTCTCCTCTGCCTCCGGGCCGCTCTCTGCTCCGCTCGCTCTCTTCCTCACTCGCTTCTCTGCCTCCAGCCTTTTCTTGCCTCCACCTCGCTTACTCATATATATGTTTGTATAAAACCATTGTTTTGTACTGCAATATAATGTGTTTATCCTCTACATTTATAATTGTGTGTGTGTGTAGGGTGCCTTTGTCATATCAATGTACAGTGGTGTATTTACCTCTACATCTATATAGATGGTGTGTGTGATGTCTTGTCTATATCAATGTACAGTATGTGTATTTACTTAATCTATATAGATTTGAGTGTGTGTATGTGCCTTTGTCTATATGCAATGTACAGTATGTGTTTATATGTGTGTATGTAATATAATTTGTGAATGATGTGTGTGTATGTATATATATTTCTACATCTTTATAGATTTGCATGTGTGTATATATTATGTGTGTTTATCTAATATATACAAGCCGAAGGCAATTCCGTCACTTTGGCCGTACTTCATTCACTTTGCCCGCACTTCCGTCACTTTGTCCGCAATTCCCTCACTTTGTCCACACACACACCACACATACACACACACACACAACACACACACTCGCTATACTTCCCACCGGCCCTGCGTCCGCCGCCTAGATCCTCAGTCCACATCTCGCCGCCCCCCATCTACTGGATCCAATATCGCGTCCAGGAGAAGTCTCGTCGATCCAGTCGTCCGGGGGCGCCCACATGTCGACTGAGGATCCAGCCGGCGGGAAAATACAGGGCCGGTGGTAAGTATAGTGGAGTGTGTGTATGTGTGTGTGTGTATATGTGTGTGCTCACCACTCTGCCACCCGCCTTCTGCACTGACCACTTTCACCGCACCCACATGCTAACCACTGAGCCACCGCGCAGTGCTAACCACTGAGCCACCGCGCAGTGCTAACCACTGAGCCACCGCGCAGTGCTAACCACTGAGCCACCGTATACTCTGCTACCCACAGAGCCCCTGTATACACACAATTCATTTCACTGCACTCCTGTAGCTATTAGTAAATAAACTATATATGGATTCTAGACTACCCGATTCTTTAGAATTGGGCCGCCATCTAGTTAAACCATATACCTCTTATTGTGCTCATATATCAAGTGGACAAACTATATATACCACTTTCTCTTCCTTTTCATCTCATCGTCCCTATTAGAGATATTGGAGGTCTCATCGTTATTCATTTACAAAGGTGTATATTCATTTATATAACACATACCAGCTGTAGTACCCGGCTACGCCCGGGTTAATAAAAAAACTGATGTTAGCTATAACAAAATAGAATTTGAATATGTCATATTAATGACCTGTAAGAAAATAGAAGCTGAGCTGTGATTGATTGCTATAGGAAGCCTGATAAATCTCCAGCCAATAGTAAATCCTCCCCGTGGCCGGGCAGTATATGTTACCTAACACATACACATAATAGACAGCTCATGTGACTGACATCTGCCTTAATTCCCTATATGGCACATGTGTTGCACATTGGCTGTTTTTAATCAGATGTTTATGTTTGAAATTAAAGATAGCACACGTATGAGGCGAGTTGTGTGAGGTGATTTGTGCACATCTGTGTCTGTCTGTGTGGTGTGTGTGTCCCTGGGATATGTGTATGTGTGTGTCCCTGTGGGGTGAGTGCATGTGTCCCTATAGGGTGTGTAATGTGTGTGTGTCCTGTGGGGGGGGGGGTCTGTGTGGTTTGTGTCTCTGTTGTGTGTTCTCTTTGTGTGTGTGTGCCCTTGGGGTGAGTGCATGTGTCCTATAGGGTGTAAAATGTGTGTGTGTCCCTGTGGAGGGGTCTGTGTAGTGTGTGTGTGTATCTGTGTTGTGTGTGTCTCTTGTGGTGTGTATGTGCCCCTGTGGGGTGAGTGCATGTGTCCCTATAGGGTGTATATGTGTGTGTGTCCCTGTGGGGGGGGTCTGTGTGGTGTGTGTGTGTATCTGTGTTGTGTGTGTCTCTTTGTGGGGTGTGTGTGTGTCCCCTGTGGGGTGAGTGCATGTGTCCCTATAGGGTGTGTATGTGTGTGTGTCCCTGTGGGGGGGTGTCTGTGTGGGGTGTGTGTGTCTCTGTGTTGTGTGTGTCTCTTTGTGGTGTGTGTGTGTCCCTGTGGGGTGAGTGCATGTGTCGCTATAGGGTTGTGTGTGTGTCATTGGGGGTGTGTGTGTTTCTCTGTGTTGTGTGTGTCTCGGTTCGGGTGCGTGGTGAGTATCCAATGTTGGGGCTGCACCTTAGCGACTATACACTTGCTGTTACTCTTTGTGTGCGTGTGGTGTGTATACATGTCCCCGTGCGTGGTGAATATCTCATGTTGGGGCCCAACCTTATTGACTATATGCTGGTATGTGCTGTTAGTCTTTGGCACTATCATTAAGCCCCTCTCATTCACAACTGTCAACTGGTAACTGTCACTTTTTCCCCATTATGTAGATAGGGGCAAAATTGTTGGGTGAATTGGAATGCGCGGGGTTAAAATTTCGCCTCACAACATACCTATGACACTCTCGGGGTCCAGACGTGTGACTGTGCAAAATTTTGTGGCTATAGCTGACAGCTGTCGATTTTCCTCCAACACTTTTCCATTCACTTTTTCCCATTATGTAGATAGGGGCAAAATTTTGGGTGAACTGGAACGCGCAGGGTTAAAATTTCACCTCACAACATACCCTATGACGCTCCCGAGGTCCAGACGTGTGACTGTGCAAAATTTTGTGGCTGTAGTTGCGACGGTGTAGATGCCAATCCGATATACATACACACACACACACACACACACACACACATTCAGCTTTATATATTAGATGATTAATAGTAGCCCTTTGTGACTGTAACTTATGTATGGGAGCGGCTCACCAGTTCACTGCGGCTGCACGTGCATCCAGCATCTCGGATATGTGTATATATATATAGTGCACATGCGCATGGCCCGCCGTCACTATGGAGATGGCGTCGGCGTTGGCGTGCGTCATGATGTCACCACGTCCGCGCATGCACCCTGCTCAAACACGGATATTCTCTATCTTGGAGGGAGCGACCGCACATTTCTATGTTATTTCCAGCGTCCTGGACATCAAAATTAAATGTACCGTATATTGTGTGTGGTGTATTCTTTCCATGTGACTTTTAATATAAAGTGCTTATCCTCATAATATTCTTCTTAAAAATTGATGAAGTTGTATTCCACCTCTCATATATTAATGCTCAGTGTTTGTTAAAAGGCCCTTTCTGTAGGACAAAAAGCAAATTAACCCCTCACCCTTTGGTAGCTTTGTACCCTATAAACGGGCTATTAGCAAGCTTCTGAAAGACCTGGGTGTCAGAGCTTGTCAGTCACCTCTTCTATAGTCCGGGATCAACAGGGTTACTGTGTTCTGATGCCCTCTTGACTTCGGCCAGTGTATTTTATACATTATCATGTATATAAAACCCGAAGCCACTTCCGTCTTCAAGGGACAAAAATGACGTCACACGACGGAAGTGGCTTGGGCACTACACCTGCTCAGGGTGGACCAAGATGGCGGTCATAAGCGGAGCGGGACTCAGCCAGCCCCGTCACTCTTACGGCAGCCCCTACACTGCTCAAAACACCCACACATCAAGGGCGGGAGACTCGTCTCTCGCCCGCCACACACCACTTCGGGAGATGACCGCCATTGCCTCCGGCTGCTTTCACAAGTGCTGGCTCCTCCTCCTCACTTCCGCGCCCGGGCTGTGCAATGGCGGCTGCACGGACGCCCTCCGCTCCTGCAATGCCACCAGCCTCCGGGGCTCAGCCCTCTGCTGGACGGCAGGAGGCCAAGTGGCCCCGGGGATACGGACACCGCTGCTGTGCAGCCTACACCGAGGGAGAGAGGTATGCAGCCTGTAGGAGGAGGAGAGGTGGCATGATGTCGCCGCTCCAGCCTCCCCTGTCCTCAGCCCTCCAGCCTCCCCTGTCCACTGCCCTCCAGCCTCCCCTGTCCACTGCCCTCCAGCCTCCCCTGTCCTCTGCCCTCCAGCCTCCCCTGTCCTCTGCCCTCCAGCCTCCCCTGTCCTCTGCCCTCCAGTCTCCCCTGTCCTCTGCCCTCTAGCCTCCCCTGTCCTCTGCCCTCCAGCCTCCCCTGTCCTCAGCCCTCCTCACCTTTCCAGCCTCCGCTCTCCTCACCCTCCTCACCCCTCCAGCCTCCGCTCTCCTCACCCCTCCAGCCTCCACTCTCCTCACCCCTCCCCACCCCTCTAGCCTCCGCTCTCCTCACCCTTCCATATGCAATGTACAGTATGTGTATATATGTGTGTGCTTGTAGGCACTTCCGTCACTTTGTCCGCACTTCCCTCATTTTGTCCGCACTTCCCTCATTCTGTCCGCACTTCCGTCACTTTGTCCGCACTTCCGTCACTTTGTACACACACATACACATACACACACACACTCCGCTATACTTACCACCGGCCCTGCGTCCGCTGCCTGGATCCTCAGTCGACATGTCGCCACCCCCGAACTACTGGATCCAATATAGCGTTCAAGAAGTCTCGCCAAGCTTCTCGGACGCCATATTGGATCCAGTCGTTTGGGGCCGCCGACACATTTTGTCCAAGATGGCGTCCGGGAAGTCTCGCCAGACTTCCCAGACCCCATATTGGATCCAGTCGTCCGGGGGCGGCGACATGTCGACTCAGAATCCAGGCGGCGGGGAAGACGCAGGGCCGGTGGTAAGTATAGCGGAGTGTGTGTATGTGTGTGTGTATGTGTGTGCTCACCACTCTGCCCACGGCGCTGCGCTGACCACTCTGCCATGGTGCTGCGCTGACCACTCTGTCCACGGCGCTGCGCTGACCACTCTGCCCACGGCGCTGCGCTGACCAATCTGCCCACGGCGCTGCGCTGACCACTCTGCCCACGGCGCTGCGCTGACCACTCGCCACGGCACTGTGTTGACCACTCTGCCCACAGCGCTGCGCTGACCACTCTGCCCACGGCGCTGTGCTGACCAATCTCACCGCACTCACTGCTAACCACTGAGCCCCCGCACTCACTGCTAACTACTGAGCCACCGCACTCACTGCTAACCACTGAGCATCCACACTCACTGCTAACCACTGAGCCACCGCGCAGTGCTAACCACTGAGCCACTGCGCAGTGCTAACCACTGAGCCACCGCGCAGTGCTAACCACTGAGCCACCGCGCAGTGCTAACCACTGAGCCACCGCGCAGTGCTAACCACTGAGCCACCGCGCAGTGCTAACCACTGAGCACCGTATACTCTGCTACCACTGAGCCACCGTATACTCTGCTACCCACTGAGCCACCTGTATACACACAATTCATTTCACCGCACTCCCCTAACTATTAGTAAATAAACTATATATGGATTCTAGACTACCCGATTCTTTAGAATCGGGCCGCCATCTAGTAATTAATAAGTGTCAAATGCTCCCTGATAGTTTTATATAACCACTACATGTATTAAAGTGTAGTATGTGCTTTTGTTACCATACAGTGATCTCTATATCGCCGCTCCCATTCTTTAATAACAGTCTGAAACATATTGCTAGTATTCTGGTTGCCTTCCGACCTCCTTTTGCATCTTCCAATAGTTCTATGCATATACAGATACATACATATATCTATATATATATATATATATACAAACATTTAAGGTCATCATGAGGGAAAAAGGACACAAAGTCCGAAACGTCGCCACGCCATAGGCATTAAAGATCCACTTCTTTGGAATTACTGGTGCTGTTTTTCATTTTTTTATTCTATTGAATGGATAACGGGACAGGTATTTGGAAAAACGTGCACATGTGTTGGTGAAAGTTTGGTGCTGTTCAGTTTTTTATTGAACCATATATCTATTATATAAAAAATATATATATATATATATATATACAAACATTAAGGTCATCATGAGGGAGATATGTATCATAGACTTTGAAAGAGTTGGTGATGAAATTTCTAACTACAGTGTCAAAGATGCTGAGAGACTTATTTGTCGTTTCACTGGGCTAGTTTTTTTTGTAAACAGCTGAAGAGATGGGTGGGACAGCTGTTCACCATATCTCTCCTTCTGGCTCTAATCCATATGGATAGAGACATCGCTACATAAATGTATATTTATACATACCTAGATTTATACCTTAAAAAATTGCAGATTTTATACATATATAATGGCCACTTTACACGCGGCAACAGGAAGATAGAAAACGGCAGGTGTCAGAGACAATTGTACCTTTTACCTTCAAAACACCTTGCAGATACCTGAATTACACGCAGCCACTTCAAGGTGTTTTGAAGGTAAAAGGTACAATTGTTTCCGACACCTGCCGTTTTCTATCTTCCTGTTGCCGTGTGTAAAGTGGCCATTATACATAGATATGTAATACATATATACTTTAAATGATTATGTATTATTAGCACATATATACATCACAGCTAAATACATAGATATATAATTTCTTATTATAATAAACATAGATGATAGATATATAGACATATATAGGTCAAGGAGTCAATATAGATACAGACACACATAGTTTACCCATACATACATAAATAATATATTTACATCAATCTACCTAAACAGTAATACCTTGGTTTTCATTGATAATTCGTCTGAAAACTATCGGCAAAAAACGAAACCAATGAAAACCGAGGTAAATATTTCCATAGGAATCAATGTAAATTCAATTAATTCATTCAAACACTCAAAAATCATTGGAAAAAACACATTTTAAAGAGAGTAATTATAGTTTTTAATACTAC
This sequence comes from Allobates femoralis, assembly GCA_033576535.1. Lineage (NCBI taxonomy): Eukaryota > Metazoa > Chordata > Amphibia > Anura > Aromobatidae > Allobates > Allobates femoralis. Next base: position 138,062,115 of record JARQOC010000009.1, on the reverse strand, counting down.
AATCACAAATTACAGTATAGTACTGTACAATTAATCACAATTTAATATTTAGTTATCTAAACACACTTGGGAAGAAGATGGTGAGGAGGGGAGAGAAAGCCTTTTGGCCATAGAGCCAGCTTCAGAGGCAGCTTTAGAGGCAGTGGACCCATGCCGCACAAGAAAGCTGTCCAAAGAGGTCTGCTTCTTCCGCCTCTTTAGGATTTGCCTAAAATGGGGCAATACATTGTCATTAAACAAATTGCAGACACTGCGTGCAAAGCTTTGTCTGGGTGATTTTTCTTCACAAAACCCCTGGACATTACTCCACACAGAGAGGATATCCTTAATCTCTGAAGAAGGCACATTCTTCCCTGTCTCCACCTGTTCCTCTGAAGCAACTTCATCATCTGCCATCTGTTGCACTTCTAGGTGAAGGTCTTGCAGTTCTTCAGTGGTGAGTTCTTCACTGTGGTCCTCTACCAACTCTTCCACATCCTCACCACTCACTTCCAAACCCATCGTCTTCCCCAAATCAACAATTGACTGCACCACATGTGTACGGTCATCATGGGAAGGCTCAACCCCTTCAGTATCTCTCTCATGCACACATTCTGGCCATAATTTCTTCCAGGCAGAGTTCATTGATCTGGATGTCACTCCCTGCCACGCCTTATCTATGAGGCTAATGCAGTTGAGAATGGTGAAATGTTTTTTCCAGAACTCTGTTAAGGTCAATTCTGTATCTGATGTCACTTCAAAGCACCTTTGGAACATTGCTTTTGTGTACAGTTTCTTCAAATTTGAAATAACATTCAGGTCCATGGGTTGGATGATTGGTGTGGTATTAGGGGGCAAGAACTTTACTGTGATAAAACTAAACTCCTCCAACAATGTGTCTTCCAAACATGGAGGGTATGCAGGAGCATTGTCCATTATCAGGAGACTTCATTCATTCACTCAATGAAAATTACCCATGCTTTCCTGTTTGCTCTCCACATCACACACAATTAACGTTTAATGATATTATTTCTGCTTAACACTCTAGGGGTTTCTGAATGGTACACCAATAACGACTTAAGTTTACAATCACCGCTAGCATTACCAAAGAACAAAAGAGTTAACCTATCTTTCATAGGTTTATGTCTTGGCAGTGTCTTTTCCTCCTGTGTAATAAATGTCCTCTTTGGCATTTTCTTCCAAAAGAGGCCAGTCTCGTCACAATTGAAGACTTCTTGGGGATGAATCATTCAGTCTCTACGTAATCTTTGAATTGTGCCACAAAATTTTCAGCCCCTGATTTGTCCGAACTCGAAGCTTCGTCGTGCCTAATAACACTGTGTATGCCAATGCGCTTCTTAAATTTTTCGAACCAGCCTCTGATGGCTTTAAAATCAGGAGGTTCAGTAGCACTTGGACCAGGCATTTTCTTAATGAGATCGGCGTACAACAGTCTGGCCTTTTCACATATGATGTCTTCTAAAACAGAATCGCCAACTGTTTCTGATTGATCCAGATTAATAATAACTAGTGATAAGCTAGTATGCTTGTGACTACTCGGTACTCGCACAAGTATCACTGTACTCGGGCTACTCGGCGAGTATCGAGTAATCTCGCGATACTCGTGCTGTACTCGGGGTCCTCATCCCTGCATGTTGGCGCTCTTTAGAGAGCCAGCCCACATGCAGGGATTGGCTGACAGTCACTGCAATGCCACAGCCCTGTTAGTTGTGGCATTGCAGTGATTGGCCAACCCGCACAGCGTGACCGAGCCTTTATAAGACCCGGCCACGATGTGCTCTGCACACAGCCATCCAGACAGTGAGTGTAGGGAGAGTGTTTGCTGCTGCTTAGGGACAGATTTGCGGCCCTCATAGGTAGATCCGGAGCAGGGCTGCAAACTGCTGCTGACCACAACAGTCCTTCTCAGGACTAATCTAGGAGATAGGCAGGGTGATCCAGATCGGAGTCCAAGCTTTACAGTGACCAGAACAGTCCTCAGGAGACTGTTGGAGCTGACTAGCTGTATACAGGCAGGGTCTAAAATCCAGCTTTCCTGTGACCAGAACAGTCAGGAGACTGTTGTAGCTGACTAGCTGTATACAGGCAGGGTCTAAAATCCAGCTTTCCTGTGACCAGAACAGTCACCAGACTGTTGTAGCTGACTAGGTGTAAAGAGGCAGGGTCTAATATCCAGCTTTCCTGTGACCAGAACAGTCAGGAGACTGTTGTACTTGACTAGTTCTATACAGGCAGGGTCTAAAATCCAGCTTTCCTGTGACCAGAACAGTCAGGAGACTGTTGTAGCTGACTAGCTGTATACAGGCAGCGTCTAAAATCCAGCTTTCCTGTGACCAGAACAGTCACCAGACTGTTGTAGCTGACTAGCTGTATACAGGCAGGGTCTAAAATCCAGCTTGCCTGTGACCAGAACAGTCACCAGACTGTTGTAATTGACTAGCTCTAAAGAGGCAGGGTCTAATATCCAGCTTTCCTGTGACCAGAACAGTCACCAGACTGTTGTAATTGACTAGCTGTAAGGAGGCAGGGTCTAATATCCAGCTTTCCTGTGACCAGAACAGTCACCTGACTGTTGTAATTGACTAGCTCTAAAGAGGCAGGGTCTAATATCCAGCTTTCCTGTGACCAGAACAGTCACCAGACTGTTGTAATTGACTAGCTGTAAAGAGGCAGGGTCTAATATCCAGCTTTCCTGTGACCAGAACAGTCACCAGACTGTTGTTCTTGACTAGTTCTATACAGGCAGGGTCTAATATCCAGCTTTCCTGTGACCAGAACAGTCACCAGACTGTTGTAGCTGTATACAGGAAAAATGCGCAAGGGCGTTGGCAAGGGACAAGGAAGTGGACTTGATGGTGTTGCAGGCAGAGGCCGAGGTCATGTGCAAGCACTAATTTCGCAACAACATAGTGGCATATCTACTTGCTCGCATGTCCTGTCCCAAATTCTTGGGGCCCGTAGCAGTACACCGCTCTTGAACCAAGACCAGTGTCAACAGGTTGTTACTTGGATAGCGGATAATGCTTCAAGTCAGACTGGCACCTCCACAAACACCCTGTCTTCCACACGGTCAAGTGTCAGTAGCCGTGATACTGCACCGCACATTTCCCAACCTGATCCTCCTTCCTACCACCAGGCCAAGTACACGTCCATGGACATTACTGATCCCACACTAGGACACTCGGAAGTGTCGCAGAATCTGGCCTCTCTCCAGCTATTGTTGAAGTGGGTGATGAGATGGTATGTACAGATGCCCAAATATTTGAGCAGCCACGTTCTCACGAAGGGAACGTTGGCAACGTGTCTCAACAAGGGGTGGACGAGGATGAGACACAATTGCCAGGAAGTCAGGAGGAGGATCAGGGTGCGGAACAGGAAGACGACGTGGTGTATGATCCAGTAGCTGACCCAACCTGGCAGGAGGATATGCAGAGCGAGGACAGCAGTGCACAGGGGGAGGGAGGCGTAGCTTCCCAACAGGCAGTAAGAAGCAGGGTCGTGTCCGCAGGCAGAAGGCAGACAACCGTTCCCCGGAACAACAACACGACACAAGGTGCCTGTGCAAATGTTAGGTGTTCCCGAGTCTGGCAGTTATTTAAGTTGGCTCCAGATGACTCTAAAAAGGCCATTTGCAACACCTGCCATGCCAGCATCAGCAGGGGTACGAAAACTACCCTGTTTCCCCGAAAATAAGTCACCCCGAATATAAGTCAGGGCAGGGCTGGCGCAGAATTTTCCAATATAAGTCATACCCTGATTATAAGACAGGTGGACTTATTTTCGGGGAATATAAGACAGGGTACCGCTAAAGTGCCATTTTTGCCCATTGCATGTTTTACCTGTGTCCCCGCTGTCCCGCTGGCCCCGCTGTCCTCCGTGGGCTCCCCTCTGCCCTCAGGTGCAGCCGCAGGTCCGCTATCCCCCGTGGGCTCCCCTCTGCCCTCAGGTGCGGCAGGTAACCCCGAGGGCATAGGGTTCATCTTGTGCGCCTGTCGCCCCGGCCTGACGTCACCACTGCCGGCAGGAGCTTCTGATTGGCCAGCGGCTCCCCAGCATCTCGAGCGCTGATTGGCTCAGCGGCTCGAGTGCTGATTGGCCAGAAGCTCCTGCATGAAGAAGCATCTGGACAACGCCCTGCACCGCGGAGGAATCCATAGCCCGAGGCCGCCATTACCCTAAAAAGTAACTTGCCCATTAAAACCGCAATTCCGCCGCACAGCCGACTTGCGGCACACTTGCGGCAGATCCCCATACAATGTACGATACTGTATGGGACACTTGCGGCAAGGTGCGGTTACTGCACCTTTGCCGCACCTTGCCGCAAGTGTCCCATACAGTACCGTACATTGTATGGGGACCTGCCGCAAGTGTGCCGCAAGTGTGCCGCAAGTCTGTTCAGCTTGTTAATAAATGTTAATTTTATGGTTAAAAAAAAAATTGTCATTTTTTTTTAATATAAGTCATACCCCGAATATAAGACAGGGTGGGACTTTTGGGGGTAAAATTAATATAAGACACTGTCTTATATTCGGGGAAACACGGTAGCAGCCTGACCACGACCAGCATGATCAGGCACATGTCAGCCAAGCACCCGACTTTATGAGAAGTACAACAGAGTCGAGGAGCGGTGCTTGCTGATGTCACTGCTACGTCTTCGCGTGTTGTGCATGCGAGCCAATCCCCTGTCCATGCTGGCCGCGAACAAGCCTCCGGCCCTGCACCTGACGTTGCCCACGCACAAATAACACCACCATCAAGCATGTCCTTGTCCCAGCGCAGCGTTCAATTATCCATTCAGCAAACCTTTGAACGCAGGCGCAAATACGCTGCCAACGCCCACATGCCACAGTCCTAAATTATCACATTTCACGACTGCTTGCGCTAGAAATGTTACCTTTGCGGCTGGTGGAGACGGAAGCATTCTGCGACCTGATGGTGGCTGCTGTCCCACGTTACTCGGTCCCCAGCCGCCACTATTTCTCCAGATGTGCCGTCCCCGCATTGCATAACCACGTGTCCCAAAGCATGCCCTGAACAACGCTGTTTCAGCCAAAGTCCACCTAACCACAGACACGTGGACTAGTGCTTGTGGGCAAGGCCGCTACATCTCCTTGACGGCACACTGGGTTAATATTGTGGAAGCTGGGACCCAGTCTGACCGGGGGACGGAACACGTCCTTCCCACACTAAGGATTGCAGGCCCTACCTCAGTCAGGGTTTCACCCACACTCTACAGCTCCGGAATGTCATGCTCCTCAGCCTCCTCCTCCTCCTGCGCATCCTCATCCACTTTACCCTCCACACCAGTCCCAAGCTGGAAGCACTGCAGCACTGCCTCTGCGAAGTGGTAACAGGCTGTGCTGAAGCTAATATGCATAGGTGACAAACCCCACAAAGCAGAAGAGGTGTGGACAGCTCTGAAACAGCAGTCAGATCACTGGCTCACACCTCTGAACCTAAAGCCAGGAAAGGTCGTGTGTGACAATGGCCGGAACCTGGAGGCAGCTTTGAGGCGAGGCCAGCTGACGCATGTTCCATGCGTGGCCCATGTGCTCAACCTGGTGGTTCAGCGGTTTCTAAAGTCATACCCAGAGCTGTCTGATCTGCTGGTAAAACGTCGCCACCTGTCTGCACATTTTCGCAAGTCACCTGCTGCTTCAGCCGGCCTTGCCGGCTTTCAGTGCCTTTTGCGTCTTCCGGCCCACAGACTGGTGTGTGATGTCCCCACGCATTGGAATTCAACTCTGCACATGTTGGTCAGGATATGTGAGCAGAAGAGGGCAGTTGTTGACTACCTGCATCACCTAAGCCGTCGGGAAATGGGTCAAACTCCACACATAACACCTGAGGAGTGGAGATGGATGTCCGACCTATGTACCGTCCTCCAAAACTTTGAGGACTCCACCAAGATGGTGAGCGGCGATGATGCCATTATTAGCGTCACCATACCGCTACTCTGCCTTCTAAAACGGTATCTGCTGAAAAACAAAGAGGATGCTTTGCAGGCAGAGCGCGATGACTTGGAGCAAGAAACATTAGTTGGTGTGGGTGATAACACACAGCCCAGCCTCATCTCATCACAATGTGCAGTGGAGGACTATGACGAGGAGGAGGAGGAGGAGGATGAAGACATGGAGCATTTCTCTGGCCAAATTGAGGATATGACATGCACACCAGTCATACCCTCGCTTCAGCGTGGCTGGCCAGAGGACAGGGGAGATGAGGAGGAGGAGGAGGACAGCATGTTCAGTCATGGTGTTGGTCAGGATACTGAACTGATGGCTGTTAAGAGTCTGGCGCACATGGCTGACTTTATGATAAGCTGCCTGGCTCGTGACCCTCGCTTTCACAACATCTTGGCCGACAATCAGTACTGGTTGGCAACACTCTTAGACCCACGGTACAAGGAGAACTTTATGTCTCTCATTCCTGAGGCGGAGAGGTCAGCCTAAATGCAGCAGTTCCAGAAGGCCATAGTCACGGAAGTAGGCAAAGCATTCCCGTCACAAAACGCTAGCGGCATAGGTCAGGAATCGGTGGACAACCAAGGTGTACGGCCGAGGGGGGCACAAGTCCAATCCGCCAGAGGTAGGGGAACAGTCTTTACGATGTGGGACAGTTTTCTCAGCCCCTCACGTACCACAACCCCTGAGGTGCGGGGTAGTGCCACAAGAAATGCTAAGTTTGGCCAGATGCTGAAGGAGTACCTTGCAGATCAACAACTGTACTGCGAGATTCCTCTGTGACCTTACAATTATTGGGTCTCCAAGCTGGACACGTGGCATGAATTGGCTGCCTGCCAGGCTATATACTGCACCCACTTGAGTTACGCCTCAGCACGTTTTCCCAGAGCTGTGGCCTATTTCGGGTGCCTGCAAGGGCATATACAATACTCCCCTATAATACGGCACTCCGCATTCTATCCAGACTGGAACTCCAATTTTTGCTGCTTTCAAGGGCTATCTATCAATACACCACTTGAGTTTACAGGCCTATGAGTCTGTTGCGGCATTGGCCCATTGGCTCCTCACACACAACACCACTGAGTTACAGCCTCATGCGCTATCAGGCATGTGAATTTCCAAATTTTTGCTGCACTGCAAAGGGCTTCTACAATACCCACTGAGGTTTACAGCCCCTCACGTCTACCAGGGCATGTGAACCTCCCAATTTTAGCTGCTCTAGAGGCTATTACAATAACCCACTTGAGTTACAGCCTCTGCTTCTGTGAGGGCATTGGAACTCTCCATTTTTGCCTGCTGCCAAGCTATATACCAATACACCACTTAGGTTTACAGGCTCATGCACCCTATCAGGGAAATTGTGACTCCCATTTTTGCTGCCTGCCAAAGGCATTACTACAACACCATGAGGTTACAGGCCCTCCTGCACGTTCTATCAGGACATTGTGAACCTCCAATTTTTGCTGCTCTCGAGGCCACTAAAATAACCACTTGTTACAGGCCTCATGCAGTCGATGCAGGCATTGTGACCTCCCAATTTTTGGCTGCCCTGCCAAAGGGCTATACTACAATACACCCATTGAGGTTTACAGGCCCTCATGCATTCTATCCAGGCATTGTGGATCCCCCAATTTTTGGCTGCCCTGCCAAAGGGCTATACTACAATACACCCACTTGAGGTTTACAGGCCCTCCTGCAGTCTCTATCCAGGGACATTGTTGAACCTCCCAATTTTTGGGCTGCCTGCCAAGGGCTATACTACAATACACCCACTTGAGGTTTACAGGCCCTCATGCATGTCTGTATGCATGGGTCATTGTTGAACCCTCAATTTTTGGCTGCCCTGCCAAAGGGCGTAACTACAATACACCCACTTGAGGTTTACAGGCCCTCATGCACGTCTCTATCAGGGACATTGTGGAGCTCCCAATTTTTGGCTGCCCTGCCAAAGGGCTATACTACAATACACCCACTTGAGGTTTACAGGCCCTCCTGCACGTCTCTATCCAGGGACATTGTTGAACCTCCCAATTTTTAGCTGCTCTTCCAGAGGGCTATACTACAATACACCCACTTGAGGTTTACAGGCCCTCATGCATGTCTGTATGCAGGGTCATTGTTGAACCTCCCAATTTTTGGCTGCCCTGCCAAAGGGCTAGTACTACAATACACCCACTTGAGGTTTACAGGCCCTCCTGCACGTCTCTATCCAGGGACATTGTTGAACCTCCCAATTTTTAGCTTCTCTTCCAGAGGGCTATACTACAATACACCCACTTGAGGTTTACAGGCCCTCATGCATGTCTATATGCATGGGTCATTGTTGAACCTCCCAATTTTTGGCTGCCCTGTCAAAGGGCTATACTACAATACACCCACTTGAGGTTTACAGGCCCTCCTGCACGTCTCTATCCAGGGACAATGTGGCGCCTCCCTATTTTTGGCTGCCCTGCCAAAGGGCTATACTACAATACACCCACTTGAAGTTTACAGGCCCTCCTGCACGTCTGTATCCAGGGTACATTGTTGAACCTCCCAATTTTTAGCTGCTCTTCCAGAGGGCTATACTACAATACACCCACTTGAGGTTTACAGGCCCTCATGCATGTCTGTATCATGGGTCATGTGAACCTCCCAATTTTTGGCTGCCCTGCCAAAGGGCTATACTACAATACACCCACTTGAGGTTTACAGGCCCTCATGCACGTCTCTATCCAGGGACAGGGTGGAATCTCCCAATTTTGGCTGCCCTGCAAAGGGCTGATAACTACAATAACCCACTTGGGTTTACAGGCTCCTGCACGTCTCTATCCAGGGACATTGTTGAACCTCCCAATTTTTAGCTGCTCTTCCAGAGGGCTATACTACAATACACTCACTTGAGGTTTACAGGCCCTCATGCATGTCTGTATGCATGGGTCATTGTTGAACCTCCCAATTTTTGGCTGCCCTGCCAAAGGGCTATACTACAATACACCCACTTGAGGTTTACAGGCCCTCATGCACGTCTCTATCCAGGGACAATGTGGAGTCTCCCAATTTTTGGCTGCCCTGCCAAAGGGCTATACTACAATACACCCACTTGAGGTTTACAGGCCCTCCTGCACGTCTCTATCCAGGGACATTGTTGAACCTCCCAATTTTTAGCTGCTCTTCCAGAGGGCTATACTACAATACACCCACTTGAGGTTTACAGGCCCTCATGCATGTCTGTATGCATGGGTCATTGTTTAACCTCCCAATTTTTGGCTGCCCTGCCAAAGGGCTATACTGCAATACACCCACTTGAGGTTTACAGGCCCTCCTGCACGTCTCTATCCAGGGGCATTGTTGAACCTCCCAATTTTTATCTGCCCTTCCAGAGGGCTACACTACAATACACCCACTTGACGTTTACAGGCCCTCCTGCACGTCTCTATCCAGGGACAATGTGGAGCCTCCCAATTTTTGGCTGCCCTGCCAAAGGGCTATACTACAATACACCCACTTCGTTACAATGGGCACTTCAGGTTTACAGGCCCTCATGCACGTCTCTATCCAGGGGCATTGGTGAACCTCCCAATTTTGGACTGCCCTGGCAAAGGAAAATACTACAATAGACCCACTTCCTCAAAATGGGCACATTATGTCAAGACAGGGCTTCATGTACGTCGCTTCTCAGGGACATTGGAGTGCCGCACAATGTTTTCACGTAAAATCTTTCATGTAATCACAAAAAGAACATACACCTGCTGTATCTCACTATTGGGTATGTGCCCTTAACATTTCCACCCTGAATATTCATTTTGGTGTCATTTTGGAAGGTTTTCTGGTGACTCCGTAAAATTGGCGTGAAACTCGGAGAACATTGTTCACAGCTGTGACTTTTGAGTGAGAAATGCTTCCAGGGGTCTTCCCCATGCTGTTGTCATGTCATTTGAGCACTCTTCTGAGACTTTTGTGACATTTTTAGGGTTTCTACATGCTGCCGGCAGTCATTTCATAAAAATACTCGGGTCTCCCATAGGATAACATTGGGCTCGGTGCTCGGGCCGAGTACACGAGTATCTTGGGATGCTCGGCCCAAGCTTCGAGCACCCGAGCATTTAGTACTCGCTCATCACTAATAATAACTGTTCAACATCTTCAATTGTTTGCGATCTCTGTTTCAATTGAGCACTCACGTCTTTAGCAACTTTAGCCTCCTTTATTGCTTCCTTTTTCGCCACAATGGAACTTATTGTGGATTGTGACTTCCCATACATGCGACTGATTTCAGCTCTCTCTATTCCACTCTCAAATTTTTCAATAATTTGTTTTTTTATCTCGATCATGTTCCTGACCTTTTTTTAAAGGACTGCTGACTCTGGAAACTTTCTTTGGTTCATTATGCAGCTAAAAGAAAAGGGTTAACTATTAGCATTACATACAGTACAGGAATAGAGTACAGTACTTTACATAGTAACAGTCCAATACAAAAGGAACATACAGCTATGTTTTTTCTGTACTGTGCTACATACAGTATAGCCTAATCCAGGCAATTCCTGTGCAGGAGACATTGGTCATCCCTACATAGATTTGCATATACAGTCAGTACAGTATTTGTGTTGTACTGTATACAGTATGTGCAGTATACAGTACAGTATACAGTACAGTACTGTATATATGGTATAGGCAAAACCATGTATAGTACTGTATTAAACAGTACTGTACATTCTGTAAGTCTAAAAACCCTAACAGACACACGTACAGTGCATTACACATACAGTACTGTTCTATACATGTCTGTACAGTACTTACAGATTGAACAGGTAATGAACAGGTGCTCAAAGTACGCTACACACCGCTGGAGATTGCTCTGGTATTTTGTTTCCGCAAAGCAAGCGACAAGGTCACGTGACCATTCACGATAACGAAATCGTAGGCAACGAACGATAACCGAGACATTTGTTTCGTAGAAAAAAGTTCAATGATAACCGAAACCGGCAATTTCCGAAGTCGTTGAAAACCGAGGTATTACTGTACATAGAAATAGAATATAATAGCATTTCTATTTATTGTCTGTCTATTACTGTTAGGTAAAAGAAGAAGCTTTGCCATTATTTTTGACACGTTAATGAATTGTATCCTTTCACTTCCTTTGTGTTTATTGGTCCACTTTGGGAATGGACAATCACACACACATCAAACGGCACAAAACAATGTACCACCTCCAATTATAGTCACAACAGCTTACAAAAGACCATGTAGTGTAAACACACACACAACAGAAGAGACACCACATAGTGAACACAGCTCAAGAAACACAACACCAGATACCAAAATACAGCACACAACAAGGAAGACACAGTGCACAGGGGTGAAAGAGGGTAAATGACACAACACATACAATACACAAATGCAGAGGGATGACAAAGAAAAGATATGTTGGAAAGCGCAAACGGTGTGAGACATGTCCACTGCTCCTGTCAGCATCACTAAGCATACACAGATGTTCATTACACCTCACTCCCGATGCGATAGCATGGGGTCTATTAATAGTAGCATATATTTGGAGGTATAACCTGACATTTCACTGTGTTGGATGACCCTCTATGGTGAGTTCAGTAGTTGGGTATGGACTGAGAAAAGTGGTTCATGAATAGAGGCAGAGGCAGATTTCTCTGAAAAATGTATTATACATTTTCTTATATTCATGTGTAATATTGATTTGCTTAAAGGGAACCAACCACCTCAGATGACGACTATAAGCACTTAATACATGTCCCTGCACCCTACCTAGACCGTTCCACCTATACTTTTGTTAAGAATATTGATAAATGTAAACTGAAATATACACTTTATAAAAATACAGGCCTGGCGACATCTGGGCGTCTCCCTCGGGCTGAGCTACTAGTGGGCTGTGTCTTCTAAAGCAATACTGGCTTTTCAACCCCTCCCTCTTACTTTGCAGGACGTCACTGAAGGGCGTGATATTATCTTTCAGTGGGCGGGCACGCAAGGCTGCTCCCGCCCCCGCACGTCATCGGAGGCAGACAGAGTCACGTGCACTCGCATCGTCACTTCCTGTCCGCTCCGTGCAGTGACGCGCTGCTGAGGGATAACATGTGATCCTCTCACATTGCGGCGAGCAGGCGTGCTATCTTTCAGTAAGCTAAGCTACTGCAGGTACTCAGCTCCAGCAGGTCTCTACTAGTCCACCTGACACCCGTTCTCATCAGCAATCTCATTCCCCATGGATCTCCCCTTTCTAAAACTAGTGATATGTAATTCTATCCTTTTTACAATAACTGCATGCTAGGTTGAAGGTTTTCAAGCACAATGGGCATAACAATGAAACTACCAAGGATCTACACGGTCAAAGGGTCTTAGAAAGCAGTTGAAATGATCACAGGTACACACAAGACATGATCACAGGTTCACAGATGACATGATCACATTGTCACAGATGGCATGATCACAGGGTCATAGATGGCATGATCACAGGGTCACAGATGGCATGATCACAGGTACACACAAGACATGATCACAGGGTCACAGATGACATGATCACATTGTCACAGATGGCATGATCACAGGGTCACAGATGGCATGATCACAGGGTCACAGATGGCATGATCACATTGTCCCAGATGGCATGATCACAGGGTCACAGATGGCAGGGGCAAGGATCATATTGTCACAGATGACATGATCACAGGGTCATAGATGGCATGATCACATTGTCACAGATGGCATGATCACAGGCTCACAGATGGCATGATCACAGGCTCACAGATGACATGATCACTGGGTCATAGATGGCATGATCACAGGGTCACAGATGGCAGGGGCAAGGATCATATGGTCACAGATGACATGATCACAGGGTCATAGATGGCATGATCACATTGTCACAGATGGCATGATCACAGGCTCACAGATGGCATGATCACAGGGTCACAGATGGCATGATCACAGGCTCACAGATGGCATGATCACAGGGTCACAGATGGCATGATCACAGGCTCACAGATGACATGATCACTGGGTCATAGATGGCATGATCACAGGGTCACAGATGGCATGGGCAAGGATCATATGGTCACAGATGACATGATCACAGGGTCACAGATGGCATGATCACAGGGTCACAGATGGCATGATCACAGGCTCACAGATGACATGATCACAGGGTCACAGATGACATGATCACAGGCACACAGATGGCATGATCACAGGGTCACAGATGACATGATCACAGGCTCACAGATGACATGATCACTGGGTCATAGATGGCATGATCACAGGGTCACAGATGGCAGGGGCAAGGATCATATGGTCACAGATGACATGATCACAGGCTCACAGATGACATGATCACAGGGTCATAGATGGCATGATCACAGGGTCACAGATGGAATGATCACATTGTCCCAGATGGCATGATCACAGGGTCACAGATGGCAGGGGCAAGGATCATGTGGTCACAGATGACATGATCACAGGCTCACAGATGACATGATCACTGGGTCATAGATGGCATGATCACAGGGTCACAGATGGCAGGGGCAAGGATCATATGGTCACAGATGGCATGATCACAGGCTCACAGATGACATGATCACAGGGTCATAGATGGCATGATCACAGGGTCACAGATGGAATGATCACATTGTCCCAGATGGCATGATCACAGGGTCACAGATGGCAGGGGCAAGGATCATGTGGTCACAGATGACATGATCACAGGGTCATAGATGGCATGATCACATTGTCACAGATGGCATGATCACAGGGTCACAGATGGCATGATCACAGGGTCATAGATGGCATGATCACATTGTCACAGATGGCATGATCACAGGGTCACAGATGGCAGGGGCAAGGATCATATGGTCACAGATGACATGATCACAGGGTCATAGATGGCATGATCACATTGTCACAGATGGCATGATCACAGGGTCACAGATGGCATGATCACAGGGTCATAGATGGCATGATCACATTGTCCCAGAGGGCATGATCACAGGGTCACAGATGGCAGGGGCAAGGATCATATGGTCACAGATGACATGATCACAGGGTCATAGATGGCATGCTCATATTGTCACAGATGGCATGATCACAGGGTCACAGATGGCATGATCACAGGCTCACAGATGGCATGATCACAGGGTCACAGATGGCATGATCACAGGCTCACAGATGACATGATCACTGGGTCATAGATGGCATGATCACAGGGTCACAGATGGCAGGGGCAAAGATTATATGGTCACAGATGGCATGATCACAGGGTCACAGATGGCATGATCACAGGGTCACAGATGGCATGATCACAGGGTCACAGATGGCATGATCACAGGCTCACAGATGACATGATCACTGGGTCATAGATGGCATGATCACAGGGTCACAGATGGCAGGGGCAAGGATCATATGGTCACAGATGACATGATCACAGGGTCACAGATGGCATGATCACAGGCTCACAGATGACATGATCACAGGGTCATAGATGGCATGATCACAGGGTCACAGATGGAATGATCACATTGTCCCAGATGGCATGATCACAGGGTCACAGATGGCAGGGGCAAGGATCATATGGTCACAGATGACATGATCACAGGGTCATAGATGGCATGATCACATTGTCACAGATGGCATGATCACAGGGTCACAGATGGCATGATCACAGGGTCATAGATGGCATGATCACATTGTCACAGATGGCATGATCACAGGGTCACAGATGGCAGGGGCAAGGATCATATGGTCACAGATGACATGATCACAGGGTCACAGATGGCAGGGGCAAGGATCATATGGTCACAGATGACATGATCACAGGGTCATAGATGGCATGATCACATTGTCACAGATGGCATGATCACAGGGTCACAGATGGCATGATCACAGGGTCATAGATGGCATGATCACATTGTCCCAGAGGGCATGATCACAGGGTCACAGATGGCAGGGGCAAGGATCATATGGTCACAGATGACATGATCACAGGGTCGTAGATGGCATGATCACATTGTCACAGATGGCATGATCACAGGCTCACAGATGGCATGATCACAGGGTCACAGATGGCATGATCACAGGCTCACAGATGACATGATCACTGGGTCATAGATGGCATGATCACAGGGTCACAGATGGCAGGGGCAAAGATCATATGGTCACAGATGACATGATCACAGGGTCACAGATGGCATGATCACAGGGTCACAGATGGCATGATCACAGGGACACAGATGGCATGATCACAGGCTCACAGATGACATGATCACAGGCTCACAGATGACATGATCACAGGCTCACAGATGGCATGATCAAAGGGTCACAGATGGCATGATCACAGGCTCACAGATGACATGATCACTGGGTCATAGATGGCATGATCACTGGGTCACAGATGGCAGGGGCAAGGATCATATGGTCACAGATGACATGATCACAGTGTCATAGATGGCATGGTCACATTGTCACAGATGGCATGATCACAGGGTCACAGATGGCATGATCACAGGGTCATAGATGGCATGATCACATTGTTCCAGATTGCATGATCACAGGGTCACAGATGGCAGGGGCAAGGATCATATGGTCACAGATAACATGATCACAGGGTCATAGATGGCATGATCACATTGTCACAGATGGCATGATCACAGGCTCACAGATGGCATGATCACAGGGTCACAGATGGCATGATCACATTGTCACAGATGGCATGATCAACGGGTCACATAAGACAGAATCACAGGGTGACCCACACACAAGAGCACTGGAGAGAACTTTAAGTATATTAGAAGATATCTTAATAATTGTTTCTATTGTTGCCATATCAAGAATACCTTCAAACTTGTTGATCAACAACTATACAAGACCAAGACACAATAACACTAGTCATGTCTGAACACAATGTAAGTATAGTTCATATATATTATAATGTAAACTGGTTGAGGCCACTATTCCATAGACAGATTTGTTCTGTAGAGCTCTGCAGATAAGTAGTTCTAGTCACACCAGGGATAGCTGATCAGCGGGACTGCTATGTGTTGCTCCCCAGTGATCACACATTGATGACCTATACCAGTAATGGCGAACCTTTCAGAGGTCGAGTGCCCAAACCACAACCCAAAACCAAATTATTTATGACGAAGTGCCAATACGGTAATGTAATCTAAATTACAGCAGTGGTAATTAGAAGCGCTGCACAGGGGGGAGAGCAAGCAGATGCTAACTCTCTTCCCTGTACAGGGCTTGTAGTTCTGAAACACTGATGACCAATTCAATTAATTTAACAATTAATTGATTTTAAACTTACCTTTGCAGTCTTCTCTTCTCTTTAGCAGACAGCTCATGTGTACTGCACATTGACGCTGAGCTGCTGCCACTGCCCTTTCTAGAAACAGCAGGTGGATTGATCTGTATGGAAAAAATGCAGAATATTAGAGAGATAGGAGATAGATTTTATCATGGAATGCAAGCAGATTTCATGCTGAAATCCTGGTCCTCATCTTGTAGTAGTAATATCTCCATCCTGACCAGGGGCTGGCTGGGGTCTCTGGCCCCGGGTGGCAGTTTTGGACTGCCAGCCCTGAGTTGAGAAGCGTTGGGGGTGGGTCGAGTGCTATCACAAATTTTTGAGGACCGGGGGAAGGGGGTGCTATCAGAAATTTTTGAGGGGGAAACGGGACCTGGTGCTGTCAGAAATTTTTGAGGACCGGGGGTGGGGGGTTTTGCTATCAGAAATTTTTGAGGACCAGGTTGGGTGCTATCAGATACCGCAGCTCTCTTACCAGCTCCGACACCATGTGCTGCGGTATCGCCGCACGTTTCTGTAGGGGGGCGGCCCTAGATGTGGCCTATACCACCAGCCCAGGGGGCACTTGCCCCCCTGCCACCTGGGCCAGTCCGCCCCTGATCCTGACCTTCTCCTTGTAGTAATGTGTCCCATCCTTCCCTTCCCCTTCTAGCTATGTGCTCCATCCTGACCCTCTCCTTGTAGCTATGTGCTCCATCCTGACTCTCTACTTCTAGTAATGTGCTCTATCCTGACCCTCTCCTTGTACTAATGTCTCCATCCTCACCCTCTCCCTGTAGTAATGTGCTCCATCCTGACCCTCTCCTTGTAGTAATGTGTCACATCCTGACTTTCTCCTTGTAGTAATGTGTCCCATCCTCATCTTGTCCTTGTTGTAATGTGTCCCATCCTGACCCTCTCCTTGTAGTAATGTGCTCCATCATGACCCTATCCTTGTAGAAATGTGCTCCATCCTGACCTTCCCCTTGTAGTTATGTGCTCCATCTTGTCCTTCCCCTTCTAGCAATGTGCTCCATCCTGACCCCCTCCTTCTAGTAATGTGTCCCATCCTGAAGCCCCTCCTTCTAGTAATGTGCTTCATCCTGATTCTCTCCTTCTAGTAATGTGTCCCATCCTGACTTTCTCCTTCTATTAATGTGCTCCATTCTGACCCTCTCCTTGTAGTTATGTGCTCCATCCTGACCCTCTCCTTGTAGTTATGTGCTCCATCCTGACCTTCTCCTTCTATGTTCTCCATTGTAATCCTCTCCTTCTAGCTATGTGCTCCATTCTGATCCTCTCCTAGCTATTTGATCCATCCCGACCATCTCCATGCATTTAAGGCCCCATCCTGACCACTCCTTGCAGTTGTGCTCCATCCTGACCCTCTTTTTGTAGTAATGTCTTCATCCTTATCCCCTTGTAGTATGCCCTATCTTTGTCCCCTTCGGTAATGTCCCATCCTTGTCTCCTTGTGGTAATGTCCCCATCCTGACCCCATCATGTAGTAATGCCCCACCCTGCTGTAATGCCATATCTTGTCCCCTTGCAGCAATATGCCCCATCCTGAGTAATATGCCACATTCTTGTCCCCTTGCAGTAATATGCCCCATCCTGCAGTAATGCCCTATTCTTCTCCCCTTGAAGTAATATGCCCCATCCTGCAGTAATGTGTCTCATCCATGTCCACTTGCTATTAATATGCCCCACCTTTATTCCTTTGCAGTAATGTGCCCCATCCTGCACTAATGTGTCTCATCCTTGGCCCTATGCAGTAATATGCCCCATGCTGCACCAATATGCCCCATCCTTGTCCTGTTGCAGTAATATGCCCCATCCTGCACTAATGTGCCTTATCCTTGTCCCCATGCAGTAATATTTCCCATCCAGCAGTAATGTGCCCCATCCTTGTCCAATGGTATTATTGCACCACCCTTGTTCCCATCACATAGTAATATGCCCCATCTTGTCCCCTGGTAGTATTGCCCTATTCTTGACTCCATCAAATAGTAATATGCCCCATCCTGCCCGCATCACATAGTAATATGCCCCGTCCTGCCT
Source organism: Allobates femoralis (assembly GCA_033576535.1). Taxonomy (NCBI): domain Eukaryota; kingdom Metazoa; phylum Chordata; class Amphibia; order Anura; family Aromobatidae; genus Allobates; species Allobates femoralis. Next base: position 138,043,806 of record JARQOC010000009.1, on the reverse strand, counting down.
TCATCACATAGTAATCTTCCCATCACATATTAATTTGCCCCACCACTGTTCCTATCACATAGTAATCTCCCCCATCAAATATTAATATGCCTCATCCTTGTTCCCATCACATAGTAATCTTCCCCATCCTACCCCATCACATAGTAATCTGCCCATCCTGCCCCATCATATAATATGCCCCATCCTGCCCCTTCACATAATATGCCCCATCAACCCCATCACGTAATAATATGCCCATCACATAATAATATGCCCCATCATCCCCCATCACATAATAATATGCCCTATCACATAATAATATGCCCCATCATCCCCATCACATAATAATATGCCCCATCCTGCCCCATCACATAATAATATGCCTCATCACATAATAATATGCCCCATCCTGCCCATCACATAAGAATATGCCCCATCCTGCCCCATCACATAATAATATGCCCCATCCTGCCCCATCACATAATAATATGCCCCATCCTGCCCCATCACATAATAATATGCCCCATCCTGCCCCCATCACGTAATAATATGCCCCATCCTGCCCTCATCACATAATAATATGTCCCATCCTGCCCCATCACATAATAATATGCCCCATCCTGCCCCCATCACATAATAATATGCCTCATCACATAATAATATGCCCCATCCTGCCCCATCACATAATAATATGCCCCATCCTGCCCCATCACATAATAATATGCCCCATCCTGCCCCCATCACATAATAATATGCCCCTATACCTGCCCCCATCACATAATAATATGCCCCATCCTGCCCCATCACATAATAATATGCCCCATCCTGCCCCATCACATAATAATATGCCCCATCCTGCCCCATCACATAATAATATGCCCCATCTGCCCCCATCACATAATAATATGCCCTCACATAATAATATGCCCCATCTTTGCCCCATCATCCCCATCACATAATAATATGCCCCATCCTGCCCCCATCACGTAATAATATGCCCATCTGCCCCCATCACGTAATATGCCCCATCCTGCCCCCATCACGTAATATATGCCCCATCCTGCCCCATCACGTAATAATATGCCCCATCCTGCCCCCATCACTAATAATATGTCCATCCTGCCCCCATCACATAATAATATGCCATCCTGCCCCATCACGTAATAATATGTCCCATCCTGCCCCCATCACGTAATATGCCCCATCCTGCCCCCATCACGTAATAATATGTACCATCCTGCCCCCATCACGTAATAATATGCCCCATCCTGCCACCTATTAGTATTGCCCCATCCCGCCGGCAGATCAAAGCGGCGGTGTAGTGGCGAGGTCGCGTGCCAGCGGAGACGGCTCTGCGTGCCCTCCCTGGCACGCATGCCATAGGTTCGCCATCACTGACCTATACTAACAATAGGTCAGCGATGTTAAAGTTGCAGACAATGACTTTAACACATTTTCTATACATTTTCTATATTCTGCTGTGGAAATGCTGGAAATGTACAACTTTTTCTGAACTACACATATTGTGCTAGTATTCAGTCATATATGCCCCTAGGGTTTGAGCAATAGAATTATAGCACAGGGTTGGAGGAAAAAACAAGTAATAGCAAACATACATTTTTCCTGTAAAAAGACATTTGCAGCACAGTCACGTTTCCTTATATCACCTATGTAGCTTTAGTTAAGTGATTGTTCTCTGCACTGAAGAATCAATATACATATTTCTATTTTATACCCACGTAAATGTGCAGCTGTACTAATCATTTACTTTTATAGTTATTACCAGGTGCAATAGTTACTTTACAATGAATAATAGAAGATAGTGTTTGATTTCACAGGGATCTGCTTCATTTGTGATGTGGTGTAGAGCTTATGTATGTCTTTACTAAACTGCTCAGGTGCTCGGTACTTGAATTGAGCAAATCGGAATGCTCGAGTGCTCATCTCAAGTAACGAGTATAATGGAAGTCACTGGGAAACTTGAGCATTTTCCAGTGGACACTCCCAGGGAGTCGGAGATTACGACAATTTGTAAAGATCGGATCTCACTTGGATGTTATCCGTGTGCGGTCCAATTTTTTCTCTGACCTATAGACTTGTAGTGTTGATTTTGATGCAATCCATGGATCAAAATTGGATATGGCTCTTCAATTTATAGCCCCATAGACTATAACAGGTATGAGTGCTATCCGTGAAAACAACGAATAGCTCTCATACAAGAAAATCAGATATCTGATCCACAAAGACTAAATATTAAGTACAACGTATACATCTCAACATTGACATTGTAACACCAAGAAGAAAAAGGGCTTGTACACATGACCCTATTTGTGGTATGAGTGCTAGCAGTTAAAAAAACGACAGAACTCAGGCCAATGTTATTCAATGAGGCAATGCAGATGACCAGTTTTTTCCACTGACCCAACCTGTGTGTGAAAAAATAGCAGCATGCATGATTTACCTCCAAAAATCAGACCTCTTCAAGGCTATGCATGCCAGAAAATTATTGGATGGTATACGGAACCACAGTATACCACGCGCTTATTCTGACATACATTACAATTCTGTAGCATAGGAAAATCAGATTGCACATTTACTGCTCACGAAAGACAAGTGAGAAAAAAATCAGCCACTCTTCTGGATGGAACCTGGCCGATTTTTTGTACAGTTGTGTGAACCTACCCTTATGGAGAACACAGGATGGATAGACATGTTAATGATATGCAAATAATGAAAAAGTTCTTATTTTTACAACTCACTGAACAGTTTTTGTATAAGTCACAGAAAGTCTCTGTGACTACATTTATAGGGGGGTTTAGGGAACTGACACACCCCATCCTGGAGGATACTGTGATTTTATAGGGGTCTCTTGCTATATCGTTATTGTGATATTTATAAATGTATATTGTTGGTTTGGTCGAAATGTGCATACAATGTGGCCACTTGGGGTTGCCAGTGTTTAAGTGACAGCTTCCCTGGTGTCCTTTAGCTAATTAGGGTAAATAGTGGTTAGGAGTTTTGTACACCCCTAAAGGTACCGTAACACGTGGCAATATTGCTAGGCAATTTCACTGGCAATTTGCTGGTTGCAGTGAATTCATGGACACATGGCAACAAAATAGAACAATTGTCCATGATTTTACTGCAACCAGCAAATTGCTAGTGAAATTGCATGAAAATATTGCCACGTGTGATGGTACCTTTAGGGTTGAGCTGAGGGAAAGAAAAAAGGTTTGCAAAATGTGAGAGAGAGGGAAGAACGTAGAGAAATCACATACACTGCATTTGTGAAAGGCATGGTAAGTAGAGGCCCCAAGGATAAATTTGGCCAGACCTTGTGGTCAGACTTGGGACCCGGACATTTGATAGTCCTAGAAAATGGAAGACGGGGCTGTGACAGCTGAGCTACTGCATCCCTCATGGGTTGAGTCCATGGGAGTTCCTGGGTGACATTCAACTTTTACTTCCGGTAACTCAAAGATTTCTCTAAGTTACCGAAGGCTTTTGGGCATAGATGTGTAATGGAGTAGTGCTGTCTCATTGGCCATTCCAATAGTTTTACACTAAATCTTGTGGTGGGATGCAGTGGATCCAAAAAGACTGTTTGATTCTGTGCACGTACATTGATGCTAACTGGGAAGGTTAGAGGCATGAGTATTTCTCCAAAAGCCCAAGTGCCAAGAAAATGGTCGGCCGGTAAATTAACTGTTGCTATTTTGGTTAGCCAAAATCAAGTAAGTACTTATGTTGACAATTAAGTTTGAAGTGTTTATGTACTAAAACAAGTAAGAGAACTGCATCTCTTTGTATGTTTGCACTGGCGAGATGGCAGGGGAGAGGACTGAGGTTCGCCTCTCCTTTGACTACGACAGCCCTACGCCATCCCCCCAACACATTGAAACAAACTCTCACCTATATGATATTAGGTCCTCACACTTTTAAAAGGAACCTGTCAGCTCGTTCTACCCCCATAACCTATCACTGTCCCTGCAGCTTAGTAGGTGATCCCTAACCATCCGCTCTGACCTAAATGTGCCATATATTGTTTTAGAAAAATGCTTTATAACTTACATATAGCCTCCATGTAGGAGACTGAAAAGGGTGCTCCGGGCTCCATTCTCCAGTCTTCGCCAGCATTCTGACGCCTCGTTGGGCGTCCTCGCTCCTTGTGCTGGACTGGCTAATTTTTTAGATTCCCGCCTCCCTTGCTGATGTAATATGCCGGGCCAGAACGTCATATCAGGTCCGGTGTATTGTGGGGCTAGTCACATGATCAGCCCGGAGCATTGTGGGGCTAATCACATGATCAGCCTGGTGCATTGTGGGGCTAATCACATGATCAGCCTGGTACATTGTGGGGATAATCACGTGATCAGCCCGGTGCTTTGTGGGGCTAATCACATGATCTGCCTGGTGCATTCTGGGGGCTTATGATGTACAACCCAACTTAAATATGTGCAATGCGCATGCGTCAGCGCCGGGCCAGTCACATGATTGGCCCCACAATGCACCAGTCTGGAGCACCGGCGTATAACAGCAGCAAGGGAGGCATGAATTTCAATAAAAGAGGTGGTCCAGCACAAGGAGCGAGGATGCACAGCGGGGCGTGCAGAATGCCGGCGAAGAAGGGAGAATGGAGTACGGAGCACGCCTTTTCAGTCTCCTAGATAGAGGCTATATGTTAGTTTTAAAGCATTTTTATATAACATTATAGGGCACATTTAGGTCTGAAAGGGATGGTTAGGGATCAGCAACTACGGTGCAGGGACAGGGAGTGGTAGGTTACAGGGGTAGAATAAGCTGACAGGTTCCCTTTAAAGCCTCTCAAAGTAAACAAAGCTATTTCCTTTTAGAATAGTAAAGATTCAGTGCACAAAGTATATCACAAACTGGCAGAATAATTATACTTTTTTTTTTTTACATAAAACTAGAAAATGCATTCAATATACAGGATAAAGACGTCTCCCGTACACATTTCTTGTTATATATTTGGTTGGTTTTATTGCTAACACAGTTTTGTTGTTTGCAATTAATTTTATAGTTGTAATGTGACTTAAATTCCATGGACGCTCATCGCCATCTGATATTTATCTGCACTCTCAGAACAATAACTGTATTTCTCTGAAAATTAATGCTGCAACCGGCCCTATCTTTATCAAAATGTGTAGAGCAATTCAAGGGACTGAATCCATTACCGTTATTACCGTGATTAAAAAACAATCAAACATAATCTCAGCAGCAGAACCACAAAGATCCGGGGATGCAGACTCCCCTGAAATAATAAAGAGAGGTGATGCGGAATTCCAATTTGCTAAGCCGTCAGCGATGAGCAGGGAATAGAGGGGTTGAATAATGATCTTTAAAGCAGAGCCAAGCTTCATGCTCTTGTCCACATATTCTATCCACATTTACTTGGTAAGGGAATCAGTCCTAGGTAATTAGAGCAGTATAAAGCAATGCTGCGTAGTGTATGCGGTGTATCGGCATGTGATTTAATAATAATACAAAGGAGCATTATTGAATAATAATCTCCTTAAGATGTCAATACAGAACAATTTTCACAAAATACATGTTTTCTGTTTTTAACAAATCAGCAGATGGAGTGCTTTATTAGAAGATTCAAAATCCAACACATAAAATACTCCTGAAATAATTCAATCATATTCCGGAATACATTGACTTAATTATAGTCTTACCTTTCCTACAGAAATGCATTTAAAAAAAAGACTCTCTAGAAAGCTCGAAACTACACATTAAATGAAAGTCGTCAATGGTGTAACAATCGTGGTCACAGGAGTGCAATCACAACCAGTCCATGCAGGAGGGGTGCCCGTCGATGCCAGCACCTATTGGAGTTTTGTACGAGGACACACGTTCAGCTGAAAGGTATTGCCCCAGAGAGAGCCGCTGGGTCCCCGCACCGCAATAGTGATTGCCAGCCAATCAGAGGCGGCAGCTGATGTGTAGCCAGTCACAGGCAGCACATGGCAGTGAAATCATGCATAACCCATAGTAGACAAGCAAATATCAGCTGCCGGCCTCTGTGTAGGCTACATAAAAGCATTCCACGTAATGTGGGATCAGGGAAAGGTGATAATTTTTTTTATGCATCACAGCAGTGGCAGAATGGGGACATATATACCATGAAGGAGCCCAGGATGGGGGACATTACCATGATGAGGGATATATATATCAGAAATGGGCCCAGGATTGGAGGCATATATACCGGTATGGGAAACATACACATAAGGAAGAAGTCCAGAATGGTTGACATAATTACCACTATTGGGGACTTACTGTATATATATCTGGGGACCCATGATGGGGGACATATGTATACCAGGATTGTGACATACAGACCAAGAAGGGACCCAGCATGTGGAACATTCATAACTGGAAGGAGTTCACGATGGGGGACATTTATTACTTGAAATGAACCAGGATGTGGGGACATAAATACTTTCAAGGGGCACAAGAAGGGGGATATAATATATACTTGGAAGGGGCCAAAGGCATTAGTATGGGGTGGAGGACATTATTATATAATATGGGAGGGAGACAAAAGAATATGTCTTTAGAGAGTTTAAAATGCTACCAGGTCGACACATCTGAACAACATGCAGAGGGGAAGCCAGGTCCAAATTCTACATCGGGGCCTGTTGGACTCTAGTTATGTCAATGAAAGCTATCCAAACCTGCCTATTTAGTAGAATCAGTGAATCAGCTGAGCATCTGATGTGTATTGAGCCCTCTCCTACAACATATAAGAAGAAGGATCAGGCAGTTAGAATTTCAATACCTTATTCTTTCTTGTGAGGTAGGCTGCTGTCTGCCAGTAGATTTCTCCCTTCTCCCCATTAAAAATCTGAATGCTCAGCTGAGTGTTCAAATGTGTGGGAGAGTTGAGAGAGATAATTGTCTCACGTGTATGGCCAGCTGTAGGTTCTTCAAATATTACAGACCTATGTTATACGTTAATGGTTTCAAATTTGTCCAGGTAAATGGGCCACACATAGAACAAAATTTAATTTTACGGGCCACATTCCTTGCAGGATGAGATGATGTTTTCATTGATGCAATTTTTTATACAACATTTGATCACTTTTATTCCATTTTTGTGTGTTACTATTATTATGATAATTGTTATTATTATTCATTAATATAGCTCTGATGGATTTTTTGTACAGTTTTCTTGCTTGGTTTCAAAATATTTTACTTGGCCTTGGGTCACCTTGGCAACTATTCAAAAATTGAAGATAACCCCAGCACACTAATATGAAAGATGAACTTGAGATGAAATTTCCTTTCACTTACACTCATGATCTCTGGACACAAGGAAAGGAGTCACGTGCCAATCCAACAATACATATGAGAACACGGCACACTGTGTTATGCATAGACAATTCCACGGTTTATGTACAATATACCTGTAAAACAAAGCCTCCTACATCTACATACACATACACACACACTTGAGACTGCTTTGGGCTGAATACACGGTAGCTGTATACAAACTAGAGACTGCTGCGGGCCATATACATAATAGAGACGGCTGCAGGACACATGCAAAATGCAGACGGCTCAGCAGCCAAAAGAGACTTGTCATATGTATACAGTCTGTATGAAGGTAATAACACATTGATCACGGATACAAAGGATATATTGCGGGTATTTCCGAGGTTTTATGAAGACCTATATGTGTCGAAGTTACTAGCCTCGGGTGAAGAAATTAAAAGTTTTCTGGAGGGGCAGGCTTGTCTCAGCTTATTGGGGAGGACAGAGAGAGTTTAGAGGTCCTACTGATGGCTGAGGAGATGGAGGAGGCCTTGGCTTTCATGGCAAACGATAAAGCTCCCGGGGTGGATGGCATACCAGTGGAAGTTTACAAACATCTTAAGGTGCTGCTCAAACTGAGGGAGGTGTTTGTAGGGGCTCTGGAAGAGGGCCGATTGTCGGAATCAATGAGGGAGGTAACATTAGGGGTTCTGCCCAAGGAGGACAAGGATGTGAAAAAAACAGACTCCTATAGACCCATTTCACTCTTGTCGGTGGATGCTAAGTTATTAGCCAAAGTTTTAGCAACCTGGCTGGCGAGGGTGGTTACTACTGTGATTCACCTAGACTAGTCAAGTTTTATGCCCAATAAGTTGACATTAATTTGAGGCGGTTGTACTTAAAGATACAACTGACTGCTGACAATGCTGGATGTAGGGCGATTGCATCTTTAGATGCCCATAAAGCGTTCGACAGTGTGGAGTGGGATTATCTTTGGTTGGTCCTTGGGCAGATGGGTTTTGGTATGGTAGTCGTCTCCTGGGTAAGGTTGCCGTATTCCTCCCCGATGGCCAGAATTAGGGTAAAGGGAGAGAAATCGGATAATTTTGTTCTCACCAGAGGAACCTGGCAGGGGCAGGGGTCGGCACTCTCCTCTGCTTTTTGCCCTTGCGATAGAGTCGTTGGCTGCTCGAATTCAGAAAAAGGCTTCGGTGAGGGGTTTTAAATTTGGCCCGATAGAGAAAAAGATTGCACTTTATGCAGATGATATTCTATTGTTCGTGCTGGACCCTCATGAATCCTTACATTGTGTGGTTACTATTGTAGCAATTTTGGAGAATATCTGGTTTAAGAATTAACTGTGATAAATCCAACCTCATGACGGTTGATAGGGAGGGCCAGGCAGATCTGGGTGGAATTGACTGCACAAGGCTCAAGATAGTAGACCAATTTAAGTACTTGGGAGTTCAAATTGTCCTATTAGTTTGGACTTTTCCAAGTCCAAAAAATGGTCCGTTAACGGATGGGGCACTTTATGGGTCATTCTGTTTTTGAAGACCTCTTCCCATGGTCCAAAAAACATTGCAAGCAACTAATTTTGGGTGCTGGGAAAAAACGGATCGTTTTTTGGTAATATGGGGCCCTATGGGAAACGGATCCGTTAACAGATGGGCACCGTCCGTTAATGGATCCGCTTTTACTAGCATTTTTTTGACAAAAAATGGCTAAGTCAAAAAAACGCAGAGCACCACAGGAGGCTCAAAAAACACCCCAAAACAAAAACGGATTTGATAAACGGAACACTATGAAAAGTTAATAGCCAGGTGCTGGATCAGGGATGAGCGCCCTCCAGAAAAGAATATATTCAGCAGGTGGACTATACCATACGATTGGAGGAAAGCATATATCAACAGAGAAATACTGTTAAAATGTTTAAAGAGTTAGTGCTCCATGGATGAGGGGGCATACAGATGTAGTAGTGGGAGGTGAAGCTAGGTGATGAATGGCCTTTTGGTATGTTTTGCAGGAGATAACTTCAGGTGTATACTTGTTAAATGGTGTGTTTTGTTTTCCTTTTATAGTATTGGGAGTGAAGGGGATGATGTAATTGCCATCTCAGGGAGTGGATGGGTTTATTTTTGTATTTTGTATTCTACAAAAGTTTATTGAAATGTCTTATAGAGTGTGCATTGTATATTTACACTATTATATATAATAAAAACTTATCTGATCAAAATGCAACATGCTAATGGCTGCCGGCTGTACGAACAGAGGCTGCCGGCCATATGAACAGAGGCTGTTAGCCGTATGCACAATAGGCTGCCGGCCGTACGCACAATAGACTGCCGGTCATATAACTTGTATATACAGCATTATACTGTATATACAGGTTCACACTATATACATACAGTATATAGATACACTAATACAGCATGTAGTGTGGACTTGTATATATAGTATAGTGCTGTGTAGAGACAGACAGACACACAGAGACACAGAGAGACAAAGAGACACAAAGACACACAGGCTGCATACCACCACCAGCAGCAGCTCGGTTCTGACTCCTCTCGATTCTGCCGGCGCCAGCGTGATTTTCAGTTTGTGCTGCACAAGTCAGCCTATCAGGTGTATGCACAGTACAAACCTGGTCGAGAATGATGTCACTGTATATGTCAGTCATGACCGGTCCAACCCCCTGCCTCGGCAGCTGTGATAGACAGGAGTGGGGACCCGTTCTAGAGGTGAGGGGGCGGGGCACACAGTTTATTTAGAGAAAGAAAGGGACGGTTCTTTTCACATTGTTGCCTCCTGTTCTAAAGGACATTAAGTTTTTTCTCTGTACAGGAAAAAAAGAAAAGAAAATGAGACACGCACCCAATAGTACATTCCTTGAACAACTGTAAAATATATGGTATTTAAATGTACTTAGAAGGTCCAAAATCAAGGAAAGATCATCCAAATGTGGGGCACCCAAGTTCCTTTGACGTCTATTGCTATGAGAGATAATCCATGGGCTTAATGAGGTTGTCCACAACTAGGACAAACCCTTCTGATTCTACTGGTTTCCCCCAGTTAAAATAAATGAGCCTGTACTCACCTTCCATACTGATATGTTTCCAACGCTGTCAGTGTCGAGCCCACTGGGACGAGGGTACTCGGTACTAGATCGAGTCTGCTATTGGGAAGTCACAGATGGTCCTGGTCCGGACCGTGTCACGGGCCCTGACAATAGAATTGGTGATATTTACAGGGGAAATGTCAGTCGTGACGCCACCCACTGTGTGCGGCCAGTAGTGGGGCCGCCGCTGCTGCAGAACCTCCGGGATGATGTAATGGCAGCGTAGATGGAATAGTTCCCATGGGCAGAACTGTATTCCCCGGGGCAGTGATGGTTAAAGTCTATTGTGTAGTGTGCAGGCCTGGTGCTGAATGCAGTACACTTACTGTCCAGATGCTGCAGGAATCTTCCTTCAGAGTTGGAGCCTGCACGCTGTGACTCTGCAGGTGGGAAGTGGTTGCAGACCTATATGGAGGGAGTAGTATTCAAGCAGAGACACACAAGGGAGACGTATTCAGGGTTCTCCGTGTTTACTTCTCAAGTTGAAGTTACACTTCAGTACAGTTCTTACAGTTGGTCTCAGTTCAAGTCTCAGTACACGAGCTCACTCTCCCCTCCGGGTTCCCTTTATTCTCTGCAGCCAGGTCTCTCCTTTCTGTGACCCCTCACTCTGTCTCTGTGTCCTTCCCAGGACTCTCTGTTAACTCTCTGTGTTTGCTTGGTTGTGCATCACTCCGGACAGTATGGCGGTGACTCGGGCCCCTCTGGGTCCTCCTGGTTGTCACTGAGCTGCCTGTACTTTGGGGTAGGGACCCTAACGTATAGCTGTGGTTCCCAGTCGGTTGTCTAGGGATGCCGGGTGAAACTACGGTCCCCTCTAGAGCTGACACTCTACTCAGCCTAGCCTCCAGTAGTCCTCCCGTGTGAGGCTCTACCAGGATCTCTCTACTGTGTCTTTCAGTGTCATATCAGGGCTACTCCGCCTGCAGTCTGGTCATCTCGGCTGTAGTTCTAGGGTCCGGTATCACCGTCCCTCTCTTCCCTCATACTCCTGGGGTGCTGGCTTCGGACGTGCTTTCTCTCTGCGGATTGCACTGGCTCTGTTCAGATTCTGCACTCCTACACCCACACTGGCAGGACGTGTGATCTCTGTCTTTTCATCTCAGCCTACCTCGGCCTACTGACTCCTTCCTCTCCCCCTTCACTATTTCTTCTGTCTGTCACCTGACTACGTGTTTGCCCACCCACTGCTCTAAACCCACCACCCCTTGCCTGCCTGGAGTTCCCAGGCTCCGGGTTGGGTGCTGACCTCTACTGTACGTAGGTTGTGTGGGCTGTGAGGGTGTTGATGTGCAACTGTCGTCCTACCTGCCTGGCTGCAGGTCCCTTTGTGGCCTCCTGGACACAGGGGCGCCACATCAGTATCCAGGGTTTGAAGTTCATGTGACATTGTGACGTCACGTGAGCCTGGTCTCCAATCACCGGATCACCGGCAGCTTCTGTCTCCGCGCCTTCGAAGCAAATGAGCAATCAACAAGAAGTAATGCTTTGGCTGCTGCCTGTTGATTGCTTATTTCATCCACAGGCGGGGGAAGAGAAGCCAGCGGTGATTGGATGTGGGGCTCGTGTGACATCACGATGTCATGTGATCCCCGAACCACCATTACTGACAGCACTGTAATGGTGGTAGCATGGGAGGAGAGTACAGGGTTTTATATTTTAACTGGGGGAATCAAGTGTAATCAGAAGGGGTTGTCCTAGCAGTGGATAGCCCCTTTAAAGCGCCACTCCAGCATTTTTTTTGGTTATTTCCCTGCTAAAGTGGTGCTTTAAATGCAAGTCCCATTCCCCCTGTCTTATTCTCACCTGCTGCCATCTTTATCTATTTCCAGTGTCACTCTGATCGGTCACTAGCGATTTCTGACCTCGGACATGCTGCAGAGAATACTTGAGCTTCCAGTAAGTTGCAAATCGCCACAGAACAATTTTTGCAGCATGTCGGAGATCACAAATCAATATATCTCTGTTGGAGCCTCATTCTAGTCTCGTTCTGGCTCTCATAGAGAAGCATTGGGTGCTTTTGACATTACTTATCACTTCCAGCCAGTCAGACGTTATGGGCAAAAGATGGTGCAGAAGGACTGGAGTAACACCGAAAAACAAGGAAGCTGTCAGAAGGTGAGTAAATGACAAAGAATAGGGGATATTTAACTTCAGCTCTGAATCTTCCCCCCACTGGAGTGGTACTTTGAAGATGGAGATCCCAGCTCATCTTATCCTTTTTTTATTGCAACTTTTTTTTGCATATTAAAATTAAAAAAGAGTAATATTTCCTAATAAGCAACTGCAATATGCCCAAAGGAGATTGGTAATTACAAAACATTGAGATCAGTTTATTGTATTTTTGCACATAAAAACAGTAGCAGATGAGTCATGTTCTCTATCCTCCGACCTGTGAACTGCCTATAGACATAAAAGAGCTTTTCTCTTTTTTGGATCTTCTAAATGCATATCATGAGTAGTACCCTATAAGGTACGGGTCTATTTTTTTTCTGTTTCTTCATCTTTCTATCGTGAGTTGATTTCTCAATAAAATAAAAAGAAAAAATAGACCAACACTTATTGAGTCCTGTTGAGACAGAGAACCAGTGGGTCAAAAGTAGAAAATGAGCAGCACCACTAATGATAGAAAAATATTAACGGGGTGCTCACCATGCCAACAAAAACAGTATGTAAGGAGAGAAAAGATATTGGCATATGTAGGGAGCACACCACAATATAATTGAATGTAAAAGAACAACGAAGTTTATTAAACAACTGTGAGACACACAATATAAAATCACTTAAAATAAACATACAAAAGACATGGGGCCCATCATTCCTCAAAACAGAATATACGAGGAAAATAATTTATGATAACAGAGGGGAATTACCACAATCACCAGTACAGATAACAAGATAATAGTAAATGGATTATACAGTGTGCAAATTCTATCTTGTGCAAAAAATATATATAAATGAATATATATTTTTTGCACAAGATAGAATTTGCACACTGTATAATCCATTTACTATTATCTTGTTATCTGTACTGGTGATTGTGGTAATTCCCCTCTGTTATCATAAATTATTTTCCTCGTATATTCTGTTTTGAGGAATGATGGGCCCCATGTCTTTTGTATGTTTATTTTAAGTGATTTTATATTGTGTGTCTCACAGTTGTTTAGAGAACCAGATGGATCCAGCGTGTTTTAGGGTACCGTTACACGTCGCAATATCGTTCCGATATTGCATACAATTTCACGGGAGTGCGCACGTTTTTGGCACTTGTCCAAGATCGCATAGGAGATGTCACATAGGGAGATATCGGCAGGCAACGCAACTAGGATGTTGTACGCAACTTTTTTGCGCTGGGTATGAGCAACCCAGGGACCGAGCATTAACATTGTAGTGAATGGGGGAAGTTGCACACAAAATCGTAATTGTGCTGTCACACAGCACGATCCTGTCACATCGCCTATACAATATCGTACGGTTGAAGGGCTTGCACAATCTTCTTGCAATATTGTAGGTAGGTTTTTTTTCGAGTCGCATTGACCATTTACACGACACAACGCAGGAACGATTTCGACTGCAACGATCGTACCACATGACTTTTTGTCAATGTTGCATTGCGATATCACGACGTGTAAAGCGGCCCTTAATCAACTGATACTTCAAAAACAAGACAAAACGTGAAATGAACCAATCTGCAAACACAATAAAAACCCACATGAATTTATTAATGACACTATAAATCTTTCATTACTTTACATGCTGACTATTCCAACAATTACAAATAAAAAAGCACTATCTGAAGTTATGCAACCGTGTGCAGCTGTATGTTTGCAGACTTAACCTTGTCGACTTATTTGTACAGACATTTGTGTTCCGACGAGGAGAACAGTTATTGTTGTTTAGTATTGTGTAGAAAATTATTCAGTTACAAACTTGCAAAACTTGCCAAAAAGGCTGTTTTGGCACGCGTCTACACAACAGAAGCATAAAGTGTAAAAATATAATACAGCATAACTCTTTCTTTTTTTAGATAGACCTGACGTAATTGTAAATGTAATTATGGCCGCTTACCACACTGCTTATCATTACTTCACTAGTATTTGTTTTTTGTAAGAATGTTTAAAAAGAAAATGTAAAAATTCCTTTTTTTACCACTTTTGATAAATATATCCACTTCCATAATCATAAAAAATAGTGATACAAATTCACTACATGAAGCTACTAATCCATCATTTTGGACAGTCGGCCATACACTATGCTGTTGTCTCCTGGCCATAGATATAGTCCAGTTCAGGGGCGGACATACCATTGGTGCAACCTGTGCAGTCGCACAAGGGCCAAAGTGGTAAGGGGGCCTATTTCCACCTCTAAAGTAGGTCAAATTGTCTATTACCGTGTAGTAAGCTATTGGACTGCGAAGGGCCCAATTACTGTTCTTGCACAGAGGCCCTATTTCGTCTATATTCGCCAATAGACCAGTTTATTAATGCAACTAAAAACTGGCCACATAGCTATGTGCAAAACCTTTTGGCTATTAAAGGGATCCTGTCACCAGGTTTTGCCATCCCATCTGAGAGCAACATAACGTAGAAATAAAGACCCTGATTCCAGCGATGTGTCATTTACTGAGCTGCTTGCTGTCATTTTGATAAAATTAGTGTTTTCTCTGTTGCAGATTTAGCAATCTGTGAATATGCCAGACTACTTTGCAGCAGTAGCCAAGTAGGCTGCTAATGATAAAATCACTGTTTAATCAGCTGGAGATTATCAAAACTACACAGATCAGCCCAGCAAGTGACACATCGCTGGAATCAGGATCTCGGGTCCTATATTATGCTATTCTCAGATTAGGTTGCCAAAACCTAGTGACAGCTTCCCTTTAAGTACAAAGCTATACAGTCCTGGTGGTGTATATTCATATTCTACCCAAACTTGATGCTTCTGTGGTAAAATATCTCTCGAAATACAGCTTTTGATTGAGGTTACAATGTTTTTTTTTGCAGATCAGGCAACATCCGGAAAGGTGTAGGGCGCTCCCACAGTAATGGAGTTCGACCACCTTCGTATTTTCAACTGTTTATTCAGGATCAATAATTTAGCAAAATAAAAGACCTGAGGAAGGCTGTTGTGTACAAAATATTCAGCCGAAACGCGTTGTATGACCACTTTTAAAATCTTTGTATATTGCACCATTTTTTATTTTGTTAAATTATGGGGAACACAATTTTTTAGGAGTTAGGTCAGACAACTGTTCTTAATTAATTTTTGGATGCTGAATCCAGAAATGATCTCAGTTTTTCTCTTTAACGTCAAGTTTTTGAACTATAGGATTTTTGTCTTCTCAAAAATATGTAAACTACTGTACCTAAAAAGTGTTTGGTTTTTTATAAATAGTGCAAATATGAACAAAAAATGAAATATATAAGAAATAGGCATGACAAATATGTCTTTTAACACTATCATGTTTTTTACAGCTCTATATGAGTCGAATTGTAATCAGATAACAAGTCTTATTACAGATAAGAGGAAAAACTTGACGTGCTAGAAAAAAACTGACTACATTTTTGGAATCAGCATGCCAATTTTAGTATAAATCAGCTCAAAAACCTAACTCAACAGAAATTTTTTTTCAAATTGTTCCCCAGTGTTATTGATCCTGAATAAAAGGTTGAAAATACAAAGGAGGCCAAACTCCATTACTGTTGGAACGCCCTACACCTTTCCGGATGTTGCCTGATCTGCTTATTCCTGTTACGGTCACATTGGCATTGTAATCTGAATCATCCGGGATGGGGCTGCATACCATAATTAATGGTACCTTTACACGCCGCGACGGCAGGCTGGATACATCCTGCTACTTCACGTGCACGAGCACGCTCAAACGGCTACAAACACTCAACGCATCACCTTTACACGCCGCGACAAGATGCGCTACGCCACGCTACATCTATAGCTAGCTACATCGCCGGGTGTCTCAAGTAGCCAGCTGTAGCTCATTTACACACCGCTACAACCAGCTACTATGGGCGTACCTGGTGCAGCAGGGACAGCACATAGGCGTGCTACAATTGTGGATTACGAGACGTCCGTACGCTGATAGGACAAAGCAATAATACCATGATTGGCCAGGCATCGCAGGAGGCTGAGAAATACAGCACGCTCGAGCGATTGTGTAGTGTGACTCGTCGGCTCCTTAAATATGCCGCCCTGTGCGGCGACAACCAATCGCAACGCACCATCTTCCACCAATGATCGCACATGGGGCGCGGTAACACGGAGCCAGGGTCACGCCTTAGCTACATCGCAGGCTGTCCCGAGTTCCCTTCCGTTGTTTCTTTACACGCCGATACAGCTCGCTACCATCGGCGTTGTAGCCATCAGTTTTCGAGCAGAGCTAGGAAACAGATGTATCTGTTGCCGGCTGTATCGTCACGTCTTCAGACGCCGCTACGACGGGCTACATTGGCGCTACAAGCTACATTTGTAGCCTGTAGCGGGATGTATCCGGCCTGCCGTCGCGGCGTGTAAAGGTACCATAAAGGATAACATCTCCTAGACCGAAATAGGTCTGATAAGCAAGAGACAAGACATTTGCAAGCTTAACAAAAAAAAACTTGCCCGTCTAGTGTGGGAGGTACTGGGGTGGGATCCACTTGCAAACCTTACTCTCCCCTGTGACAGGAATAACTGCACGCTCTTTTGTGTGTGCAGTACCCCTACTGTGGTGCACTGACCAGTGGGGCACCACAGGTCCTTTAAGGAACTCCGATTAAAGATTTGTACCCAACAGAGTTTTAATACAGCAGTGTATATGAACCCAAAGACTTCCTAAATCCAGATAACTGCATTACGCCTTTAATCACTTTAATAATGTATATGGAGTTTATTCCACTCAAAATGAAGTTCTTGCTAAGAATCGTAGGTTTAACAATTTCTTAAGTTGAGATAAGATCAGAAACATACAATGAATGCAACATGAAAATAATGTTTCTTCTGGATTTTTATATTGAGTGTTTTGTTATTTTATGTTTGTAATTATGTTGTCAACTTAACATCAGATAAAAAGTGAAGTAAAAGATAAAGAAAATGCTGGTATTCTCCGGGGGAAAAACAGTAAAATATTACATAAAAACTGTCCGCATTACAAGTTTGTAGTTGTTATTTTCAAGTTTATTCTCTCATTATGGAAAGCCAAACATTATTTCTAAATAAATAGAAAAGTAGAGAAATAATTTAATATACTGAGATGAGGGAAACTTTGAAAATGTATTTCAGCAGCATTGTTAAAGGGGTTTTCCATTTTCACACATCTCCTCTCTCCATTATTCCCCTTCCATCTCCAAAGTTCATCATTGCAATGCATTTACGTTTGTTAGACATATTAAATCCACTGGTTGTATTAAAAAATTACCGATTACGGTAGGCCTTTTTGACCTGAAAACAGCCTCATCCCTCTTTGTGAAAGCTACTACACAATAATTTTATATAAAATGAGTTTTCCTGGGCTAAAAAATATATTTTATTAAGTATTACAAAAGATAGCTAGAAGACCAAAAGCATTAAAGACTATAGCAGAACATTGGTAAAAAGGCAGAGCATATAGCATTATAGAAGTACCATGAATGTCAACTGTATAGCATTTCAAATAATACACTCATGACCTCATTACCTATATACAATAATAGTACATGAACCTATTTATATGTATGTGGCAAACATGCCCTTACCCTTGATGAAGTACACTATACCGAGTAAGCACACAACATGTTCCCCAATGCACATTTGTCATGTTTGATCTTACTTCCTCAGGAGGAGCAGTACACTAGGCTACCCTACAGGTGGTGCTCTTGATGTCTGGCAGTGCTCAACATCAGCGGGCGTATACACTTCCAAAACATCTGGTGGGCTGTCAATCATGCTGGCTGATGCGGGTAAAGAGGTGAGAGCTCTGTGCCTGAAGGCCTGTGCGACAAAAGTCCCCACAGGCACAGATGAAAGACACAGATTCCCTTGATGGGATGGTTGGATGTTGGCCAGGCCTATTAAGCTGCATTGTAGCACACTAAGCCTCCCACTGTAACTTATGCTGCATGTCGATATGACGATTCATACATGAAGTACTCAAACTATTGATTTTTTTGTCCCTAGTCAGATTTCCCCTTTCTACCATGCCTATTCCCCTTTCCACCATGACCACAGCTTTTACCACTCAGATTTAATGCCAATAAATTTGGAAATCAGTTTTTTTTGGACCCAAAGGATCTGGGGATGTTAATACAGCAGAACAGATTTGGCAAATACTGGTAGTAGACAAGAAAGTATTTGGTGGCTAGATTGTGTCAGATCTACAACAAAAGGCTTTTTAGCACTGAATTTGTGGAGATTTTAGGAGACTGAACCAGACCTGATATCTATATCTATCTATCTATCTATCTATCTATCTATCTATCTATCTATCTATCTATCTATCTAAAAAGTTATTGAGTCGCTAGCTATGTTTTCAAATAGTGCACAGAGTAGTAACACAACATACAAAGGATACAGGGCATACAGAGTAGAATCTCAATATTTGCAGATGACACTAAACTCTGCAGGGTAATCAATACAGAGGAGGACAATTTTATATTACAGGAGGATTTATGTAAACTAGAAGCTTGGGCTGATAAATGGCAAATGAGCTTTAATGGGGATAAATGTAATGTCATGCACTTGGGAGGGGAAATAAAATGTATAATTATGGTCTTCGCCGTATTTCTGGAACCAGCCGGATCCAGCAGGCAGCGACGGGCTGCCCCCAACCCCCAGGTGCCTATTTGTACCTGGCCGGACACAAGAATATAGGGGAGCCCTTTTTTTTTATTATTTCATGAATGTCATGAAATAATTAAAAAAAAATGTGTGGGGCTCCGCGCAATTTCTATGTCTAGCCAGGTACATCTAAGCAGCTGGGGGCTGGAATCCGCAGCGCAGGGATGCCCAAGCTTTCTGGGCACCCCCCGCTGCAAATTGCAGCCCGCAGCCGCCCCAGAAGATGGCGCGTTCATTGAAGCGCCATCCTCTGGTGCTAAACCCCGCTCTTCCAGCGGCCCTGGTGGCGGTGGCACGCTGGGTAATAAAGGGGTTAATACCAGCTTTGTTATACAAGCTGGTATTAAGCCCGAGATTCTTAATGTCAGGCCACGTTTGACCCAGCCACTAAGAATCTCCAATAAAGGGTTAAAAAAACACAACACAGAGAAAATTTTTTATTAGAAATAATAAAAAAAGCCATTAGGGACTCCATCTTTAATTAAAAAAATCCTCTTCCGTCCGACGTAGTCCAAAACGCGATGTCCTCTCTGCTACATCCCCTGTGCATAGATATAGATGTCTATGCACAGGGAATGAGCAGACTGAGAACAATCGCAGCTCTGCTACATCATCTCTGTGAGCAGGCGGGCTCTAGGACCCTGGAGCTGCGGCAGCCTGCACAGAGAAGACAGCTGGACTCGGCTCGCAAAGTAACAGCAGTTACTTTGCGAGTTTCCCAGCGATTACTTGCACAGTAATCAGACCAATGCAAGTCAATGGCAATCCTAGTTTTGTCAGAGTCTCTGACAAAACTAGGATTGATATTGATTTGCATTGGACTCGTTTACTGTGCGAGTAATCACTGGAAAACTCGCAGAGTACAGAGTCCTGCGAGTCCCTTACTACTCGCCGAGTAACGAGTCCTAGCGAGTAGATTCGCCCATCCCTAGTCAAGGAGGGATTGCAGAATAAATACAGATAGTAGGGCAAGGCTGGATAAACAAATAAAATTCAATGACTCATTGGCAATCATAGACAACACATGGATAGGATGTTCAGAAATACAAAGATTATTTTAAGATAATAAATATAGAGGACTCAATGTGCAGATATAAAATGTAATGAAATGGAATTGGATTAGGCGAATAGCACAATAAAGTGCCAGGTGCAGCAGATAGTCTTTCCACTAGATGGCATCTACCTAAAGAATAGCAAGAATTCTAAGGCTGCCTTCACATCACAATTTTTCGTCGCCCGAGTGTATCTGTGTCAAATCGGAGAGACTCGGATGCGATTGTGACTTCCATGTATCTCTATGGGGCTTGGATTGTGCTCGGATGTGTCCTTTTGGCATCCGATTTAAACACAATCCGTAGCCTTCCAATTTAGTCACAGATCCAAAATCTCAGCCTGCTGCGATTTTGGTGTCCGTGCAGGGCCGTATTTGCCATTAGGCAAGTGGCATTAGGGCGAGCCATTCATAGGGGCGGCGTCTCAGCGTCATTTCTCTTTTTTTTTTGCCTGCCTGTGTTGGCCGGGTCATAAGTCCCCCCCCTCATACACCCCCCGCCCCCCCCCCCGATCGTCATCAGGCCCGCTCATGCCTGCGTTGGCCGGGTCGTAAGCCCCGTCCCCTCATACACCCCCAGCCCCCCCTTCCCCCCGTCGTCATCAGGCCCGCTCATTGGCCCGTGCTCTTGCCCTCCTGCACTGCGCGGGAAGAAGTGAGAGCCGACGAGGATTAGAGGAGCGACGTGCTGGAGGATAAGGAGAAGCAGCTCCAACCTCCGGTAAAAAGTGACGGACCTCCTGCTGTGCCTGTGCTGTGCAGGCAGAGAGAAGGAGTGAGTGGGGGAGGGGCTGCCCGGGGAACAGCTGCTGGGAGCAGGGGAAGCTGGATATGTAGCCCCTTCCTGCAGCAGAAAAAAGTGTATGTGTGAGGTATCTGTAAAATGTGTGTGTGAGTTGTGTGTCTTTATGTGTGTTTGAGTGTGTTGTGTGTCTTCTGTGTGTCAGTTTGTATGTGTCTTCTGTGTGTGAGTTGTGTGTCTTCTGTGTGTGAGTTGTGTGTGTCTTCTGTGTGTGAGTTGTGTGTGTCTTCTGTGTGAGTGTTGTGTCTTCTGTGTGAGTTGTGTCTTCTGTGTGAGTTGTGTCTTCTGTGTGTGAGTTGTATGTGTCTTCTTGTGTGAGTTGTATGTTTTCTGTGTGAGTTGTCTTCTGTGTGATGTTTGTCTTCTGTGTGAGTTGTGTCTTCTGTGTGTGAGTTTGTCTTCTGTGTGTGAGTTTATGTGTCTTCTGTGTGTGAGTTGATGTTCTTCTGTGTGTGAGTTTGTGTCTTCTGTGTGAGTTGTGTCTTCTGTGTGTGAGTTGTATGTGTCTTCTGTGTGAGTTGTGTCTTCTGTGTGAGTTGTGTCTTCTTTTGTGAGTTGTGTCTTCTGTGTGTGAGTTGTATGTGTCTTCTGTGTGAGTTTATGTGTCTTCTGTGTGAGTTGTGTCTTCTGTGTGAGTTGTGTCTTCTGTTTGTGAGTTGTATGTGTCTTCTGTGTGAGTTGTGTCTTCTGTGTGAGTTGTGTCTTCTGTGTGTGAGTTGTATGTGTCTTCTGTGTGAGTTGTATGTGTCTTCTGTGTGAGTTGTGTGTCTTCTGTGTGTGAGCTGTATGTGTCTTCTGTGTGAGTTGTGTCTTCTGTGTGAGTTGTGTTTTCTGTGTGTGAGTTGTATGTGTCTTCTGTGTGAGTTGTCTTCTGTGTGAGTTGTCTTCTGTGTGAGTTGTCTTCTGTGTGAGTTGTGTCTTCTGTGTGTGAGTTGTGTCTTCTGTGTGTGAGTTGTATGTGTCTTCTGTGTGAGTTGTGTCTTCTGTGTGAGTTGTGTCTTCTGTGTGAGTTATGTCTTCTGTGTGTGAGTTGTATGTGTCTTCTATGTGAGTTGTTGTCTTCTGTGTGATTTGTGTCTTCTATGTGTAGTTGTATGTGTCTTCTGTGTGAGTTGTTGTCTTCTGTGTGAGTTGTATGTGTCTTCTGTGTGAGTTGTATGTGTCTTCTGTGTGAGTTGTGTGTCTTCTGTGTGTGAGCTGTATGTGTCTTCTGTGTGAGTTGTGTCTTCTGTGTGTGAGTTGTATGTGTCTTCTGTGTGAGTTGTGTCTTCTGTGTGTGAGTTGTATGTGTCTTCTGTGTGAGTTGTGTCTTCTGTGTGAGTTGTGTCTTCTGTGTGTGAGTTGTATGTGTCTTCTGTGTGAGTTGTGTCTCTATGAGTTGTGTCTCTGTGTGCAAGTTGTATCTGTGTGTAATGTCTCTGTGTGTGAGTTGTGGGTGCAGAGGGACAGCGGAAAGGAGGACAGGGGTGCAGGAGGACAGAGGAGCAGCAGGAGGGACAAAGGAGAGGAGAGGAGGGGGTGCAGGAGGACAGAGGAGAGGAGGACGGGGATGCAGGAGGACAGAGGAGAGGAGGATGGGGGTGCAGGAGGACAGAGGAGAGGAGGACGGGGTGCAGGAGGACAGCAGAGCAGCAGGAGGGACAGGGAAGAGGAGGACGGGGTGCAAGAGGAGCAGCAGGAGGGACAGGAGAGGAGGACGGGGTGAAGGAGGACAGCCGAGCAGCAGGAGGGACAGGGAAAAGAAGGACGGGGTGCAAGAGGAGCAGCAGGAGGGACAGGAGAGGAGGACGGGGTGAAGGAGGACAGAGGAGAGCAGGAGGGGGTGCAGGAGGACAGAGGAGAGCAGGAAGGGGGTGCAGGAGGACAAAGGAGAGAGAGGACAGAGGGGTGCAGGAGGACAGAGGAGAGGAGGACGGGGGTGCAGGAGGACAGAGGAGAGGAGGACGAGGGTGCAGGAGACAGAGGAGAGGAGGACGGGGGTGCAGGTAGACAGAGGAGAGGAGGACAGGGGTGGCAGGTAGACAGAGGAGGAAACGTGGGTGCAGGAGGACAGAGAAGCAACAGGACGGGGGTGCAGGAGGGAGGACAGAGGGACAGGAAAGGGGTGCAGGAGAGACGGGGGGCAGGGGGACAGAGGAGAGGAAGACGGGGTGCAGGAGGACAGAGGAGCAACAGGAGGACGGGGGTGCAGGAGGACAGAGGAGAGGAGGACGGGGGTGCAGGAGGACAGGGGAGAGAAGGACGGGGTGCAGGTGACAGAGGAGGGGGGGAGGAGGACGGGGGTGCAGGGGACAGAGGAGAAGGAGATGGTGGGTGCAGGGAGGACAGAGGAAGCAATGGACAGGGGTCAGGAGGACAGAGGAGAGCAGGACGGGGGTGCAAGAGGAGCAGCAGGAGGGACAGGGAAGAGGAGGATGGGGGTGCAGGAGGACAGAGGAGAGCAGGACGGTGGTGCAGGAGGACAGAGGAGAGCAGGACGGTGGTGCAGGAGGACAGAGGAGAGAGGACGGGGGTGCTGGAGGACAGATGAGAGGAGGACAGGGGTGCTGGAGGACAGAGGAGAGGAGGATGGGGGTGCAGGAGGATAGAGGAGCAGCAGGAGGGACAGAGGAGAGGAGGACAGGGTGCAGGAGGACAGAGGAGAGGAGGACAGGGGTGCTGGAGGACAGAGGAGGGAGACGGGGGTGCTGGTAGGACAGAGGAGAGGAGGATGGGGGTGCAGGAGGATAGAGGAGCAGCAGGAGGGGCAGAGGAGAGGAGGAGAGAGGAGAGGAGGACGGAGTGCAGGAGGACAGGAGCAGCAGGAGAAACAGAGGAAAAAAGAACGGGGATGCAGGAGGACTGGGGCTGTGGCTGGCGCTGTGTGTGGTGATAATGGTGGCTGTACCTGTGTCTGCCTCTATGCAGCTGCCACTACCTTCCTGTGTTGGCAGGGTGTGGCATGCTGGGAGTGTAGTTCTCCTGCCTGTCCTATATGATTTCTGGGCAGTGTGTTGGGTGCTGGGAGTTGTTGTTCTTCCAGGTGGGCTCAGTGTTGTCCCGCTGCCCGTCTGTGGCCTGTCTGTCTCTTCTGGGACGTCCTCAGCTCTGTGCTGTGCACAGTGTACCACCAGCTCCGTGCTGTGCACAGTGTACCACCATGTCCTCAGCTTCGTGCTGTGCAAGACAGTACGTACACTGTCTGTGCACAGCACAGAGCTGGGAGATGGTGGTACACTGTGTGCACAGCACGGAGCTGAGGATATGGTGGTACACTGTGCACAGCACGGAGCTGAGGACATGGTGGTACACTGTGCACAGCACCAGCATAGAGCTGAGGACATGGTGGTACACTGTCTGTGCACAGCACGGAGCTGCGTACATGGTGGTACACTGTCTGTGCACAGCAGGGAGCTGCGGACATGGTGGTACACTGTATGCACAGCACGTAGCGGCGGACATGGTGGTACACTGTGCACAGCACGGAGCGGTGGACATGGTGGTACACTGCACAGCACGGAGCTGGGGACATGGTGGTACACGGTGCACAGCACGGAGCTGGGGACATGGTGGTACACTGTGCACAGCACGGAGCTGGGGATATGGTGGTACACTGTGCACAGCATGGAGCTGGGGACATGGTAGTACACTGTCTGCGCACAGCACGGAGCTGAGGACATGATGCTACACTGTCTCCCGCCCCCTTAAAATCGGTCAGTTCTCATCCAGGAGAGTCGGACGAAGTGTCATCGGTTTTTTGGTCTGTATGGCATCCAACTGCTGTGCGAGTGTCTGACATTTCTCTCAGATCACATCCGTGTGCAATCTGTCTTTCCTCAGCAGCTATTACTGTAGAATCATTTACAGGAATATTTTACAGTGTTCTCAGCTGCAGAATGATAATGTATCCGTGAAAAAAACTGATGCCTCTCGGATGGTCCGTGTGCGGTCCGTGATTTTGTCGGACTCATAGACTTGCATTGGCGAGTCTCGCACATGAATCACAGACTGTCGCAGCATGTCGGGACTTTTTTCTCATCCTGAATCTGGATGAGAAAAAAGCGTCTGACACTCGCTAGTGCTCTCAGACATCGAATAACATTGGTCCGAGTGCAATGCGATGAAATCACACATTGCACTCATCCGAGTTTCACGCCAGTGGGACCGTACCCTAATAATAAAATCCATATAGTAATCCTACAATGTCTGCTGGACATGGTATGGGGAGGGTTTATGGCTCAGTTAATACACTCCATACTTGTTATTAACCAGTTAATGCTCTCTTGCCCACCGCACTGCAGTGTCAAAAGAGGAAGAACAGCGACACAGGCAGCGACAGCGCATCAGAGAGGCCCTGACCTCGAAATAGAAGATCCTCAGATCCCGGTATTGTGACATAATATAAGAATAATATCTGGGGGGAAGATTGTCCGTGACGGGGGGAGGGGCTGCAACAGGGGGGAGGAGCTGTGATGGGGGAGGGGCCACAATGGGGGGGAGGAGCCGTGATGGGGGGGCGGCCGCTGACAGTGCCTAGGGCAGCAGAAACTCCAAATACGGCCCTGTGTCCGTGACTAAAATCGGACACCACGGATCCGTGACAGATCCGTGATGGTCCACAGTGCTACATAATGGAAGCCTATGGACATCGGATCCGATTCTTAATTGGATCCGATGTCGGCTCCGTGATTATGTTCTGGGCATACCCAGAGGCAGTGGTCAGTACATAACCCTGCCTGTCCCTGTCACTCCCTGTCTCTGCCTACCTGTCCCTTTTCTATCTATGCCCCCCTCCCTCTCCTCTATCCCCCCACCTTAATCCTTCCCCCTGTCCTCTCCCCTCCCGTATTTAAAAAATAAAAAAATCCTCCCAGAGGATACATTACCTGTCCACCGGTTCCATTAAGAGAGACCAAAGTATAAAAATCTATATTTTAATTGACTTTAGCTTGGCTTCAACTATGTATAACAGATAGCACTGTTCTTTAATAATTCACTTGAAATACACAGGCATGAACACTTCTCGATTCATTCGCATAACAGTTCCTTTGGCTTGCTTTCTATGTACTCCCATCCCAGTACAGGCCACTTTGTCTTTAAGGTGGGTGATGTGGCAGTACTCCACTTCCTTACATCTACGCAATTGTATTGCTCTGGCTAATTATACAACGTGGTCAGTTATATTCTAAAATGAATGCTGTGAATAAAATACCCTAAAAATAAATTGTGAAATTTCACTTTTTTTGCTATTTTGCCACACTTGGATTCTTTTCCGCTTACTATTACATCATGTGGTAAAATAGATGCTATCATTCAAAAGTAAAACTCATCACACAAAAAACAAGTCTTACAATCACATGGTTATATCAACAGAAAAATATATTTAAGTTATGGCTCTTGGAATCAGAATAAGCCTTTCCCATTTTAGTTTAATCAGGATTACCTTAATTATCAATATATGCCAAATACCGGAATAATGAGAGTAAGAGAGAATTTTTTTAAGCATTTTTATTACTTTCTGCAAAGTCAAAAGTTTACATTAATTTCCTAAGTATTTGGTACCATTGCCCTTAAACTGTATGACTTAGGTCAAAGTTTTGGATATCCTTTCACAATATTCTCACAATGCTTTGTAGGAATTTGGGCCCGTTCCTCCTGACAGAACTAGGGTGACTGAGCCATGTTTGTAGGTCACTTTGCATGCACCTACTTTTTCAGCTTTGCCCATAAATTTTCAATAGGATTGAATTCAGGGCTTTGTGATTGCCACACCAAAACATTTACTTTGTTATCCTTAAGCCACTTTGTAACCAGTTTGGCAGTATCCTGGCTGATGTTTTGAGATGTTGCTTCAATTTTGCCCCATAATTTTCTTTTCTCATGATGTCATCTATTTTGTGAAGTTCACCAGTTCCTCCTGCAGCAAAACAACCCCCCAAGATGATGCTGCCACCTTCATGCTTCATAGTTGGGATGGTGTTCTTAGGCTTCCAAAGCTTCTCCCTTTTTCCTCCAAATATAACGATAGTCTTTATGGCCAAACAGCTAACATTTAGTTCCATCAGATCACAGGACATATTTCCAAAAAAGTCTTTGTTCCTGTGTGCATTTTCAACAATTAATCAGTTTTTTTTTACTGGCAGAGCAGCCTTTCAGCCCATGTTGATACAGTACTCGTTTCACTGTGGATAGTGACACAATTTTCCAGCTTCTGCCATCTTCCCAAGGTCTATTGTTCTTGGGTTGACATGCACATGTTGGACCAAAGCACGGCCATCTCTGGGAGACAGAACCTGTCTCCTTCCTGAGCGGTATTATAGCTGGAGGTTCCCATTTTGTTTGTACTTGCATATAATTGTTTGTACACATTAATGAGGCACATTTAGGTATCTGGAAATTGCACTTAAGGATGAACCAGACTTGTGCAAGTCCACAATTCTCTTCCTGATATCTTTGGTGATTTCTTTGAACTTTTCCATGATGCCACACAAAGAAGCAGCGTGTTTCAGGTGTGCATTAAAGTCATCCTCAGGTGTGTCTCAAATTAACTCAGATGTTGCCAATTATCCTAAGTATAAGTAAGAACAGCGCCTCACCAGCCGGTATATTTCAAAGTATCAAAAGTTTATTCCGTCATCTCAGCACGACGTTTCGGTCTGGCGACCTTTTTCAAGTGCATATACCCCATTACAACACAGTGCCATTTATATCATCAAAACTCCACCCACCATAACAGTTAACCAATCCATGTATAGTGAATGATAAACAAAGTTAAAAAGTCATATTAGCTAGACAGAGATCAACTATCGGTATATTACCCACACAGTATACATCTAGTGCAGCCTCCCGAGCCCTTAGGAACACTCATCAATGCTATCCAAGTCCATGAAAATCAAAACCGTACTTTCTCCTGCAGTCACTAGTGTCTCCCAATCGCTGACACGCATCGCTTCGTTGTCATAGTGATTGTGTCGTCAGATCACATTCACCAACCGGCAGCTCGCTATGCTCCGTGCACCCGGAAATCCACACCGGGTCCTGTGCGCATGCGTCGGCGTCCTCCATTGATTCGCCGCTCTAGCTGTCACTCCAGGTTCAGGGCGAGGCCGTGTAGTGACGTATTTCCTGTCTCCGGCGTTCATAGGGACCGTCACACAGCGAATCAAGGGAAATGTCCACATATCCCACAATACTCATGGGTCCTCAGAAAAGTTGCATCAAAGTGTCACTCTGCAATTATTATAGGAGAGAAGCATCCTCTACAATATATATAAAACTAAAATTACCCATTAGTTAATTCACAGATTCATAACCATACCCAAGTGCCCCCGGGGGTCCGCAACATTTGTTTATGCATCATAATCGGAATAGCATAGTACTAATAAATCACTATCGACCAAACAAATATCATACCTAAGGAAGCAAAACATTTGGTGCATATATGGAGACATAACCTATCACCCTATATTATGCACCAATATCCATATTTCATTGAGGATCATATGACCCTTCCATATGTTCCCCTAGCAGGCAAATATTAGTACATTTATTTATCACACATTTCCATCTTACCCCCAAAGAAGGGAGATCTGTTATTAAATTACCAGACAATTTCATAACACAGTCATGATGCATATATGCTGCACGTAGAGTACTGTGTATCCATAGAGCTGTCATTCTTTCCATCTAGATCAAAATATGACATAGTTAAAATGATAAAAACAACCTACAAAATGAAGAAGGCTAGAAGACATCAACATGATCCTAGTAGACAACCCCGTTGATCGTAATCAACATTCATACCTTTAGGGACCAGGGTGTCCAGTTCGAATATCCATTTCAGTTCCTTTTTCCTCAACATGGCCACACGGTCACCACCTCTTCTGGGCGGAGGGACATTGATGATATAAATGGCACTGTGTTGTAATGGGGTATATGCACTTGAAAAAGGTCGCCAGACCGAAACGTCGTGCTGAGATGACGGAATAAACTTTTGATACTTTGAAATATACCGGCTGGTGAGGCGCTGTTCTTACTTATACTTATATGCTTAAGCCAGGTGGAACTCCCTGGCTGTTGACGTGCGCCCATTGGGAATACAATTGATTCCGATTGCCACGAGGTGCTGTGGAGTTTGTAGCATTTATTGTTGTGATTGAGTCAGTCTACACGTGCACCAGTGGATGTACAGCTATGGAGATGTCTGACCCAAGAGCTGGTGGGTCGGGTTCCGTGAGTCCCTTCTCCTATACGGATGAGGAGGCGATGAGGATTATCTCTGATACCGAGGTAGACAACTCATTCCTTAATCAACCTACCACAGATATGTTAAAGCGCAAATGGGAAAATGAGCAGAAAAAATGCATTTCCATTGAATTGCATATTGTAACGCTGGTTGAATATTATAAGGCGAGGCGGATCCCTCGGGGACTACGTTCAAATCTGCAACCATCTTTGTTGCCTAATAACACCAGCTTTTGTGCAAAGTTTGAAGCCATCAGTAATAAATATGCATTTGACATCATGTTGCTCAATATTGAGTTCTTGAAAAAGGAGATTGAAACCTTGAGTAAAAAGGTGTCTGAGACAAGAACAGCTCTGATTGATATCACTACTGAGGAGGAATTTAGTGCTATTGATACTGTGATGGACGATAATATGTTGAAATATAGATCTAATCTGGAGGATGTGAAAAAGACCAAGTGGTTCCGGGACATTGAGGACTATAATAATGGTCATGTTTATGGCTGGCAGTACAGGACTTTTACACCACAGGGCAATAAGCCCAAACCAGGGCCCAAGAGACCAAATAGGAAACCTAGGAAACCCCAGAATACACGTACGCCTCAACCCCCAGGACCCGCAGGTGAATCTGATTCCACGGATGATGGTGGCAACAGGTCTGGGGCTGGTTTTTTGCCCAAGCCCAAAGGCCCAGGACCCGGGTCCGGTATGGCCACAGGGGTGGCAGGAAACATAGAGGAAAACGGACAGAAACCGGCGACGAGATCGAGATCCAGGAGACGGTGACTGGCGACAAACAGCTGGTGGTAAATATATCATCTATTAACCTCAGTAAGGAACAAAACATGATCCTGTCCAAGGGACTCACGTTTTGTCCTACGGGCTATGTAAACTGGTTTGATGTTGACAACGATTTGTATTTGTTTTTTCCGTAGATTGGGTTTGGCAAAGTACTTTTCTGAGAAAGAAAAGAAGGTACCATTGGTACCAGAAGATACCCTCTCTCTCAGGAGTGTGGATTTATGGAAAAAGAGTAACTTTATAGCTCCGGGACATGACCCTGTTATTGAAACGTTTATTAAACTGGTCAGAAATGACATTACTAAATTAAAGAAGAACTATGTCAAGAGGGGAAAGTCCAACATCACACGACTTGAGAGAGAGGAGATCAAGAAACTTAAGGACAATGTGTCCATCACCATTAAGCCCGCCGATAAGGGTGGGGCTATAGTGGTGATGGACACTGTCCAATATCGAGGGGAGGTTATGAGACAACTCGGGGATACTTTGGTTTATGAAAAACTATCTATGAACCCTACCATACAATTCAAATTGGAGTTAAAGTCCTTGATCACGGATGCCTTGATGGATGGCGTCATTGATCTGGGACTTTCTGAATATCTGATGGTGGAATATCCAGTGGTGCCGACGCTATACACTCTTCCAAAAATACACAAGGACCTGAAGAACCCCCCGGGACGTCCAATCGTCTCAGGGCGAGGGTCATTGTGTAATAAAGTGTCAATTTTCCTCGATCATTTGTTGCGGGGATTTGCTGTTACAGCACCTTCGTATACAAAAGATACCGGGGATTTCATTCGTTCCTTGACAGGGGTACAAGTCAATGATTCTACTTGGTTAGTCTCGTTTGACGTTGTGTCACTATATACATCTATTGAGCACGAGAGAGGTCTCGCAGCCATCGATGTGACGCTGGCCGCCTCTGACATGGCGCCCGACTGTGCACGGTTCGCCCTGGCGCTGTTGGGGTTCATCCTCAGGAGGAATTACTTCCTCTTTGGGGATGACTACTACCTGCAGCGCCGGGGGACAGCCATGGGGTCCAATGTAGCCCCAACGTATGCTAACATCTATATGGCTGTCCTCGAGGGCGAACACGTGTACAGTTCACCATCCTGGCGCCATGTCAGGGGCTGGCGGCGCTACATCGATGACATTTTCTTTGTGTGGGACGGTGATAGGGATGAGTTGGAGGATTTTTTCAATGCATTAAATAATGTCCATCCCGGCCTGGGGTTTACTATGTCCTGCTCCTTGGAAAAAATGCAATTTTTAGACACGATGGTCTACAAGAAAGATGGATTACTAATTACGGATCTGTACGTGAAAGATACGGACAGAAATAGTACGTTGCATTTTTCGAGCGAGCACCCGAGGAGAATGGTGGAATCCCTACCTTGGAGTCAGATGTTGAGAGTCCGCAGGATTGTGTCGGACGACTTGATAATTGACAAAAGACTACAGGAAATGGTCAATAGATTCCTCAAAAGAGGTTATCCTAAGTCTGATCTTATAGGATATAAAACTAAAGCGTTAAATGTTTGCCGAAGTGAACTATTGATTCCTAAAACTAGAGTGGCATCTGCTAAGAGAGTACCATTTGTAACCACTTATTGTGGGGTAAGCGGAAAAATCGCGGATGTGATTAAAAAACATTGGCCTCTTTTGGGAAGGGTCATAGTGATGTGGAGGATTTCAAACTGTTTCCCCTAATGTCATACAGGAGGGGACGCAACTTGAAAGATGACCTTGTTTGTTCAGACATAGGTAGTTCGAAAAAGAATATTCAAACTACTCTTGCGCCCCCCAGCCTTGGGAATTTCCCTTGTCTGGGATGCGCATGCTGTGGTAACATATTGAAAGGTAGATTCTTCAACCATCCCCGTTCAGGAAAGAAATATAACATCAATAGGAGATATACTTGCAATAGTAGCTTTGTTGTATATACTATTGTTTGCCCATGTGGCCTCCTTTATGTCGGAGAGACAACGATGGAAATAAAAGCGAGAATAGGAAAGCATAAGAGCACAATCAGAACGGGTATGGTTGAATTGCCAGTACCGAGACACTTCCAAGACATGGGTCACACGGTCAACCAACTCCGGTTTAGGGTCATTGATGATGTCCCTCCGCCCAGAAGAGGTGGTGACCGTGTGGCCATGTTGAGGAAAAAGGAACTGAAATGGATATTCGAACTGGACACCCTGGTCCCTAAAGGTATGAATGTTGATTACGATCAACGGGGTTGTCTACTAGGATCATGTTGATGTCTTCTAGCCTTCTTCATTTTGTAGGTTGTTTTTATCATTTTAACTATGTCATATTTTGATCTAGATGGAAAGAATGACAGCTCTATGGATACACAGTACTCTACGTGCAGCATATATGCATCATGACTGTGTTATGAAATTGTCTGGTAATTTAATAACAGATCTCCCTTCTTTGGGGTAAGATGGAAATGTGTGATAAATAAATGTACTAATATTTGCCTGCTAGGGGAACATATGGAAGGGTCATATGATCCTCAATGAAATATGGATATTGGTGCATAATATAGGGTGATAGGTTATGTCTCCATATATGCACCAAATGTTTTGCTTCCTTAGGTATGATATTTGTTTGGTCGATAGTGATTTATTAGTACTATGCTATTCCGATTATGATGCATAAACAAATGTTGCGGACCCCCGGGGGCACTTGGGTATGGTTATGAATCTGTGAATTAACTAATGGGTAATTTTAGTTTTATATATATTGTAGAGGATGCTTCTCTCCTATAATAATTGCAGAGTGACACTTTGATGCAACTTTTCTGAGGACCCATGAGTATTGTGGGATATGTGGACATTTCCCTTGATTCGCTGTGTGACGGTCCCTATGAACGCCGGAGACAGGAAATACGTCACTACACGGCCTCGCCCTGAACCTGGAGTGACAGCTAGAGCGGCGAATCAATGGAGGACGCCGACGCATGCGCACAGGACCCGGTGTGGATTTCCGGGTGCACGGAGCATAGCGAGCTGCCGGTTGGTGAATGTGATCTGACGACACAATCACTATGACAACGAAGCGATGCGTGTCAGCGATTGGGAGACACTAGTGACTGCAGGAGAAAGTACGGTTTTGATTTTCATGGACTTGGATAGCATTGATGAGTGTTCCTAAGGGCTCGGGAGGCTGCACTAGATGTATACTGTGTGGGTAATATACCGATAGTTGATCTCTGTCTAGCTAATATGACTTTTTAACTTTGTTTATCATTCACTATACATGGATTGGTTAACTGTTATGGTGGGTGGAGTTTTGATGATATAAATGGCACTGTGTTGTAATGGGGTATATGCACTTGAAAAAGGTCGCCAGACCGAAACGTCGTGCTGAGATGACGGAATAAACTTTTGATACTTTGAAATATACCGGCTGGTGAGGCGCTGTTCTTACTTATACTTATATGCTTAAGCCAGGTGGAACTCCCTGGCTGTTGACGTGCGCCCATTGGGAATACAATTGATTCCGATTGCCACGAGGTGCTGTGGAGTTTGTAGCATTTATTGTTGCCAATTATCCTATCAGAAGTTTCCAAACACCTGATATCATCATATGGACTGTCCCAAATTGTGTAAAGGCATATTAATCTTAGTGTATGTAAACTTATGTCTTTGCAGAAAGTAATAAAAATGCCTTAAAGGGAACCAACCACCTCAGATGACCTCTATAAGCGGTTAATACATGTCCCTGGAGGCTACCTACATCATTGCAGCTATCTTTTTGCTAAGAAAATTGATAACTGCAAACCGAAATAAACAGTTAGTAAACTTACATGACTCCAGTACGAGAGGGCGTCTCCCTTTGGCTCCAGAACGAGAGGGCTGTGTCGTATGCAGGCTGAGTGGCTTTCCTCCCCCTCCCTCTCTGTTTGCAGCTTGTCACTGAGGGGCGTTATATTATGTTATTGTGGGCGGGCACGCAAGCCAGCTCCCGTCCGTGCACGTCATCGCAGGGAGACAGGGTCACGTGCACTAGCATCTTCACTTCCTGTCGGCTCCGTGCACAGACAGGAATCTGATGGCTGCATTGCATGTGAGGCTCTTACCTAACGCCGAGCGGGCTTGTTAGAATGCAATAAGCTGAGCTACTGCAGGTACTCAGCTCCAACAGTTAAATACTGGCCCACCTCAGAGCCGATATCATCAGCACTCTCATTCCCCATGCATGTCCCCTTTATCATTATTGTAATATGTACTATTATCCTTTTTTGAATAAGTGCATTAGTGGTAAAAGTTTTACAAATAAAATGGGCATACACATGAAATTTAGAAGGATCTACATGCTCCAAGGGACTTAGAACAGAGTCTGAATGATCACAAGTGGGGAGAAAACATGATCACAGGCTCTAATATGGCAGGGGCACGGATGACATGATAACATGTGCACAGATAACATGAACAGAGGGACACAGATGACATGAACAGAGTGACACAGTTGACATGAACAGAGGGACACAGTTGACATGAACAGACGGTCACAGATGAGATGATAACATGTGCACAGATGACATGAACATAGTGACACAGTTGACATGAACTGAGGGACACAGTTGACATGAACAGACGGTCACAGATGAGATGATAACGTGCACAGATGACATGAACAGACGGTCACAGATGAGATGATAACATGTGCACAGATGACATCAACAGACGGTCACAGATGAGATGATAACATGTGCACAGATGACATGAACATAGTGACACAGTTGACATGAACTGAGGGACACAGTTGACATGATCAGACGGTCACAGATGAGATGATAACATGTGCACAGATGACATGAACAGACGGTCACAGATGAGATGATAACATGTGCACAGATGACATCAACAGACGGTCACAGATGAGATGATAACATGTGCACAGATGACATGAACATAGTGACACAGTTGACATGAACTGAGGGACACAGTTGACATGACCAGACGGTCACAGATGAGATGATAACATGTGCACAGATGACATGAACAGACGGTCACAGATGAGATAATAACATGTGCACAGATGACATCAACAGACGGTCACAGATGAGATGATAACATGTGCACAGATGACATGAACAGAGTGACACAGTTGACATGAACAGAGTGTCAGAGATGAGATGATAACATGTGCACAGATGACATGAACAGAGTGACACAGTTGACATGAACAGAGTGACACAGTTGACATGAACAGACTGTCACAGATGAGATGATAACATGTGCACAGATGACATGAACATAGTGACACAGTTGACATGAACAGACGGTCACAGATGAGATGATAACGTGCACAGATGACATGAACAGAGGGACACAGATGACATCATAACATGTGCACAGATGACATGAACAGAGGGACACAGATGACATGAACATAGGGACACAGATGGCATGACCATAGGGTCACAGATGACATCATAACATGTGCACAGATGACATGAACAGAGTGACACAGATGACATGAACAGAGGGACACAGATGACATGAACAGAGTGACACAGTTGACATGAACAGAGGGACACAGTTGACATGAACAGACGGTCACAGATGAGATGATAACATGTGCACAGATGACATGAACATAGTGACACAGTTGACATGAACTGAGGGACACAGTTGACATGACCAGACGGTCACAGATGAGATGATAACATGTGCACAGATGACATGAACAGACGGTCACAGATGAGATGATAACATGTGCACAGATGACATCAACAGACGGTCACAGATGAGATGATAACATGTGCACAGATGACATGAACAGAGTGACACAGTTGACATGAACAGAGTGTCAGAGATGAGATGATAACATGTGCACAGATGACATCAACAGAGTGTCAGAGATGACATGAACAGAGTGTCACAGATGACATGAACAGAGTGTCACAGATGACATGAACAGACGGTCACAGATGAGATGATAACATGTGCACAGATGACATCAACAGAGTGTCAGAGATGAGATGATAACATGTGCACAGATGACATGAACAGAGTGACACAGTTGACATGAACAGAGTGACACAGTTGACATGAACAGACTGTCACAGATGAGATGATAACATGTGCACAGATGACATGAACATAGTGACACAGTTGACATGAACAGAGTGACACAGTTGACATGAACAGACGGTCACAGATGAGATGATAACGTGCACAGATGACATGAACAGAGGGACACAGATGACATCATAACATGTGCACAGATGACATGAACATAGTGACACAGTTGACATGAACAGAGTGACACAGTTGACATGAACAGACGGTCACAGATGAGATGATAACGTGCACAGATGACATGAACAGAGGGACACAGATGACATCATAACATGTGCACAGATGACATGAACAGAGTGACACAGTTGACATGAACAGAGTGACACAGATGACATGAACAGACGGTCACAGATGAGATGATAACGTGCACAGATGACATGAACAGAGGGACACAGATGACATCATAACATGTGCACAGATGACATGAACATAGTGACACAGTTGACATGAACAGAGTGACACAGTTGACATGAACAGACGGTCACAGATGAGATGATAACGTGCACAGATGACATGAACAGAGGGACACAGATGACATCATAACATGTGCACAGATGACATGAACAGAGTGACACAGTTGACATGAACAGAGTGACACAGATGACATGAACAGAGTGACACAGTTGACATGAACAGAGGGACAAAGTTGACATGAACAGAGTGTCAGAGATGAGATGATAACATGTGCACAGATGACATGAACAGAGTGACACAGTTGACATGAACAGACGGTCACAGATGAGATGATAACATGTGCACAGATGACATGAACATAGTGACACAGTTGACATGAACAGAGTGACACAGTTGACATGAACAGAGGGACAAAGTTGACATGAACAGACGGTCACAGATGAGATGATAACGTGCACAGATGACATGAACAGAGGGACACAGATGACATCATAACATGTGCACAGATGACATGAACAGAGTGACACAGTTGACATGAACAGAGTGACACAGATGACATGAACAGAGTGACACAGTTGACATGAACAGACGGTCACAGATGAGATGATAACGTGCACAGATGACATGAACAGAGTGACACAGTTGACATGACCAGACGGTCACAGATGAGATGATAACATGTGCACAGATGACATGAACATAGTGACACAGTTGACATGAACAGAGTGACACAGTTGACATGAACTGAGGGACACAGTTGACATGACCAGACGGTCACAGATGAGATGATAACATGTGCACAGATGACATGAACAGAGTGTCAGAGATGAGATGATAACATGTGCACAGATGACATGAACAGAGTGTCAGAGATGAGATGATAACATGTGCACAGATGACATCAACAGAGTGTCAGAGATGAGATGATAACATGTGCACAGATGACATGAACAGAGTGACACAGTTGACATGAACAGACTGTCACAGATGAGATGATAACATGTGCACAGATGACATGAACATAGTGACACAGTTGACATGAACAGAGGGACAAAGTTGACATGAACAGACGGTCACAGATGAGATGATAACGTGCACAGATGACATGAACAGAGGGACACAGATGACATCATAACATGTGCACAGATGACATGAACAGAGTGACACAGTTGACATGAACAGAGTGACACAGATGACATGAACAGAGTGACACAGTTGACATGAACAGAGGGACACAGTTGACATGAACAGACGGTCACAGATGAGATGATAACGTGCACAGATGACATGAACAGAGGGACACAGATGACATCATAACATGTGCACAGATGACATGAACAGAGTGACACAGTTGACATGAACAGAGTGACACAGATGACATGAACAGAGTGACACAGTTGACATGAACAGAGTGACACAGTTGACATGACCAGACGGTCACAGATGAGATGATAACATGTGCACAGATGACATGAACAGAGTGACACAGTTGACATGACCATAGGGTCACAGATGACATCATAACATGTGCACAGATAACATGAACAGAGGGACACAGATGACATGAACATAGGGACACAGATGGCATGACCATAGGGTCACAGATGACATCATAACATGTGCACAGATGACATGAACAGAGTGACACAGTTGACATGAACAGAGTGACACAGTTGACATGAACAGAGTGACACAGTTGACATGAACAGAGGGACACAGTTGACATGAACAGAGGGACACAGTTGACATGAACAGACGGTCACAGATGAGATGATAAGATGTGCACAGATGACATGAACAGAGTGTCACAGATGACATGATCAGGGGGTCAGAGATGAGATGATAACATGTGCACAGATGACATGAACAGAGTGTCAGAGATGAGATGATAACATGTGCACAGATGACATGAACAGAGTGACACAGTTGACATGAACAGAGGGACACAGTTGACATGAACAGACGGTCACAGATGAGATGATAACATGTGCACAGATGACATGAACAGAGTGTCAGAGATGACATGATCAGGGGGTCACAGATGACATGAACATAGGGACACAGATGGCATGACCATAGGGTCACAGATGACATCATTACATGTGCACAGATAACATGAACAGAGGGACACAGATGACATGAACAGAGGGACACAGATGACATGAACAGAGGGACACAGATGACATGAACAGAGGGACACAGTTGACATGAACAGACGGTCACAGATGAGATGATAACATTTTCAGAGAAGACATGATCAGGGGGTCTCCGATGATCATGACCAGAGGGTCACAGATGGCATGATAACATGTGCATAGATGGCATTATCTCATGTGCATAGATGGCATGATCAAATGTGTATAGATGCCATGATGTCGTGTTCATAGATGGCGTGATCACATGTGCATAGCTGTCATGATCACTTCTGTATAGATGACATGATCACTGGATCAGTGATGACATGATCACAGGGTGACATATGTTAACATCAAAAACCTGCATAGCACAAATGTATCTTTATGAGTAAACAAAATGAAACTTGTCAGACATCGATGTACTACTTTAACAAACTATGGAATGATGATAGCCCCATTGTTATTTAAATAAAAACAAAAAAAAAATTATGATGCGGATGATAACTCATAGTTGTATTGGCTAACAATATTGTTACTGTCAAATCAATGAGAGCATCAACTAAATATTTTTAATTTACTTATTTCGCCTCAAAATTTTTATAATACATTTGTTTAAAAATGATGACAACGTATTCGTTTAAAAAGAAAGAAAAATTAGGAAACAATAAAACTCAAAAATAATTTTCTTTATTTTTCTGGTATTTTTCAAGTAAGTAATATTAAACATTATACCAAAATATAACCATTTTAAAAGTAAAAATAAATATGTAAAATATTTTGCCCAGCTCTTGCATATGCCATTTTCAAAACAGTTATGTAAGTTTGATTCATTTTAATAACGTCAACTCAACGCCATAACATCTTTTTTTTTAAATTTTTTAGTTTAACATATTTTACATTACTCCACAAATTATATAAGACTACTCATACAAAGTAAATTCAGCCGGGAGCTCTTGTGAATACTTGAATCCGACGTAATCTTGCTGTGGATCTGGGAACATCGTTCGGATTTTAGTTACTACACATGAAGGGATCGGTCTTCTGTTACCTTTACCAAGGTAGCCATGTACCCAAGATGTAAAAATGCGATAAGCTGATCGCCTTAACATCCTGGAGCAAAATAGGATACAATCAAACAATTTTAGTGTATCTTTTACGGCAAAGGTAAATCCATAGATAACATATAAATTTCTTAATAATATTTTTACTATATTAATAATTATTTCACGTTATGTAGGTATTCTCAATGTCATTAAAAATAACCTTACAATTAATGATTATTGTAAAAAGTAAACAATATTTTAAAGTCTCTGTTCAAGACACGCACAGGAGACGTTCACAAGAAATATAACAACAGCAAAACATCTTTATCATTATTGATGAGATGTAATGCATTTCATCAGTTCACTATCTAAATCAAGAAGTGATACGTCTAATATTAAATGCTCAAATAAATGACCCAGCAGAGTGTCAGGAGCAAAGTTTATGTGTTGATTATCTTAACGTAAATCTTTTGTGAGTTTTGAACTGAGAGAAAAACAATGATAATCTGTTTGCAGACTTAGTTTACAGGATTGTTGTTGTATCAATGACATTAGTTGGCCTCATCGGATTAGAAAAACAATACCCAAAAAAATACTATTAAAATATCAAACCAAAAAAAAGTAAAATACCAAACTAAATTATAAAATAAAAAAAAGAAATCTACAGTTTTTTATTTTAATACTCTTCAATACATTTGATGGCCAATACAGTAAATTTTTAGTTTTCTTTATATTAAATTAAAAAAAAAAAAAAATTAAAAAAAAAAAAAAAGGATATTAATTTCATTAATGTATTTAGCTTTATTAAAGTTAATATATTGATATATTTGTAAAGATTTTTTGATAAATGTGAAGTAAGATTTGGTAAAGTCGAACACTAGGTATAAACATATTTATGTTTTTGAATTTTTTAAAAAAAAAAATAAAAAAAAATAAGGAATAAATTTTAATTTTTTAAAATTATTTTCAGGACATTTTGAAGAATTATAAAATGCCCGGTTGTATGATTGATAATTGTGAGACAACCCAAAAAAGACAAGAATTACAGCCACGAGTGATCCTGCATACCTTTCCTAATAATGTAGAGAAGGTTAAACTTTGGCTACTACAAACCGGTCAGAAATTTAATAATGTGGACGAAATAGCACGCAAAATTGTTGCTGACAAAAAAGGAAATAGATTTCGTATCTGTTCAAAACACTTCAATGAGGATGCTTATATCCCACATTTTGGACTTCCTAAATTGAAGAATGATGCTTTACCAACTATTTTCGTTCCTCTTGAAGAAGGAGAATGCTATATAACTGAAACATTACAGAAATCAAGAAAAAAAAAAAGGAAACATTTTCAAGAAGCTACTTTGAGTGTCGCCGCACAAAGTCGGGGTTCTGAACTGTCATCGATGGACGATACACCATTAACATCACTAAATACAAGAAGTATTGCTACCCAAACTGATTCAAATCTAATAAATTCAATTATTACATTCCATCGTGAATTGGAAAGATCTGAAGCCATGATTTTTTCAACACCACCAGCGAAAAAGGCAATTCAAAAATCTAAACAGACTGCTGAATCAAGCGCTAGAGTATTTTCTTCGACTCCAACTCATCTTGTTAGCCGTCAACTATCTCCCTTCCCCCAAGTAAAAGATATCGACTGGATAGCGCGCAAGTTTCAAGTCAACAAAGTTCGTCACAGAATATCATAGAAGGAATCGAGCCTATCTCTCCTATTCCAAAAGTTGGAAACTTTGTATTAGAGAGGAGCAAAAATATTAGCTCCTCTGAAAGTGACAGTGTTGGTGAGGGAAAGGATGAGGACTATAAACCACAGGAGACCAGCTGCAACACTTCTGATCTTGTGGGTATGGCCTCTGTGATTTATGGTGGACAACATCCTTTTAGAGACAATGGCGGTGATAACACTGAAAAAGAGCATGTAAAAGATAGAAAATTCATAATGTTTGAAAGCTGTTTTGATAGTTTCATTTTTAAAGTACGTTGTTTAAAAAATTCTAATTGTTTTGAAAAAATTAAGACTGTTACCAAAAAATTTGAGGGTTCAGCGTGCACCATAACTGCTCAATGTTACAATGGACATACTTTTTATGTAATGCGAACGCAACCTAAAGTGGGAAAGTTTTATATTGGTAATATTTTAATGTCTGCAGGTATTTTATTTAGCGGACTAAATTATCAAAAATTCAATGATTTTATGAAAATTATGGGCCTCATTGGGATTTCTGAAACCTCTTTCTTCCGTTATCAAAAAAAATTGTTATTTCCAGCTATCGATTTAGCATGGCAAAAAGAAAAAGAAATTCAGGAAGTGAAAAGGAAATCATCACCACTGTGCATAATTGGAGATGGACAGTGTGACAGTCCGGGACATAGTGCCAAATACTGCATTTATACTGTCATGGACATGGTAACTGATGAAATTATCGATTTTGAGGTCGTTCAGCGTAGCCAGTGCAAATCATCAGTTGCTATGGAAAAATTTGGATTCACACAATGTATGGACCGTATGATACAGAAAGGTTTGAAAATTCTTATGTTTGCATCGGATCGACATGTGAGCATCCGTAAAAAAATGAAAACAGATTACGGACATATCAAACATCAATTCGATGTTTGGCATTATGCGAAATCTATTAAGAAAAAAACTCACACAACAGAGTTCTACAAAACTATGCCGAGAAATAAAGCCATGGATAGAAAAAATAGTCAATCATTTCTGGTGGGCTATTCAAAACTGTAATAGAGACAAAGATCTTTTACAGGAGAAATGGCTATCTTTGCTACATCACATTGTCAATGTCCATGAATGGGAGGGAGGTGTGTATAACAGATGTAGTCATGTTTTGTTACCTGAAGAATCAGAATAAAATGACATTATGTGGTTGAAAAACG
Source organism: Allobates femoralis (assembly GCA_033576535.1). NCBI lineage: Eukaryota > Metazoa > Chordata > Amphibia > Anura > Aromobatidae > Allobates > Allobates femoralis. Next base: position 138,001,144 of record JARQOC010000009.1, on the reverse strand, counting down.
ATACCTTAGCTTTCAAAAAAGTTGAGCAAGTGGTTAATAATGAGACAATAAAAAAAGATTTCGAATTCCTGACACACAATTGCCATACCGGAGCTTTAGAGAATTTCCATAGTCTTGCACTTAAATACCGTACAAAACGCATTCATTTTGGAATTGATGGTATGGAAGCCAGAACAAAACTAGCCGTACTAACTCATAATAAGAATGTCGATAAGAAGCAGGCAACTGTACATTTTGAAAGGGCTAACTCTGAGGAAATTGGTACACTCAGAACAAAATTGTTTGTGCCAAAAGGAAAAAAAAGGTGGCTAGTGCGAAAAGTGTATGAAAATATGAATATTGAGTATCTTGAGGCTGTATGTGTCGATGTACTAAAATTGGCAAAAGGAACAATTCATAGCTCTTGGCTATCAAGAGCTCCAAATTTACCCAAAAATGTCGCTCAGTTACAAACTCCAGAGAAAAAAGAAGTAAGGAAAAAACAATTAGCACGTTTTCGCAATCCTAACACTTGAAAATAAGTATGTTTACTTTAATGTATTACTTTTAACATTCTTAGTGATATGTTAATTAATCTTTTCAAAGTCTTTGCTTTACTTCAACATAATATTGTTTGTGATATCTTGTAATAAAAATTTTCAATAATATCTTTTGCTAACTTTTTTATTTTTTGATATTTAAAAAAATTAACAGTATGCATTACAGTTACATAACGTTATGAATAAACTGATTTAGGGAAGAAAAATACATACCGTATATACTTGCGTATAAGCAGAGTTTTTCAGCAAAAAATTTGTGATGAAAAGTCCCCCCTCGGCTTATACGCGGGTATATAAAAAAAAAAAAAAAAAAAAACGCAGCCCCGGAGGTATACAGGCCCCACATCAAGTTCCAGGGCTCCCCCCCTTGCGCGCCAGCCTGTAAAGGAAAATCATACTTACGGGTGTCCAGTCGCGCCGTCTGCAGCTGCCGACATGACGATCCCCGTCTCCATTCAGCGTCTTCCGCATTTGCTGTAGTCGCGGGCAATGACGTCATTGCCCGCGATCACAGGTAGTCGCGTGAAGTCGCTGAATGGAGCCGGGGATCGTCATGTCAGCAGCTGCAGACTGCGCGACTGGATACCGGTAAGTATGATTTTCCTTTACAGGCTGGCGCGGAAGGGGGGGGGGAGCCCTGGAACTGGATGGGGGGCCTGTATACAGCACTGGGGCTGCGGCTGCTGTATATACATATGTGGCTGCATATGGTGCTGCATATGGGGCTGCATACACCTCTGGGGCTGTATATATCTCTGGGGCTGCATATAGGGCTGCATATACCTCTGGGGCTGCATGTACCTCTGGGGCTGCATATGGGGCTGCATATGGGGCTGCATATTGCTCTGTGGCTGTATATACCTCTGGGGCTGCTGCTGTATACTACCACTGGGGCTGCTGCTGTATACTACCACTGGGGAGGCTGCTGTATACCTCACTGCTGTGGGTTGTATACCTGTGCTTGAGTCCACCCTCGGCTTATACGCGAGTCAATAAGTTTTGCCAGTTTTTGGGGGCAAAAGTAGGGGGGTCTGCTTATACACGGGTCGGCTTATACACGAGTATATACGGTATATGGAGTAATTGCATATAACACTTTCATATTAACAACCCAAAAATCACGTCAGAGCCACACACAATCAGCGTTAACAATGAATGTATTTTCAAGTATACAAAAATAAAGACAAGCTTATGCTTCATTTACACTTGAAGATACATCTGCAGCGTTTTACAGATGATTCTGCAAACATCTGCAGGCAGACTGCATGCCCTATTTTTGCAATGGTGCGCATGGCATTCTGCAGAGGCTGGCGTAACGCCGTGCGCACACATTCAATCCTAAAAGTGATCTTTGCTCAGGCGGATGCTTGCGCACAAATCACAAACTCACGCACGCAACATATCGCGTACATGGTGCGGTCGAGATTGTGCGATCTGTATGCATGCATCCTCCTGCGCACAGATCACATATAGTACTCAAGGTGTCCGCACTACTGGACGCATGCAACTGCAGACCGACGTGCGCTACTTTATAAACATAGGGGCATCCGTATGCATATAGATGCTTTCAGATGCATCTGTATAACGCTGCCGATGTATCATCAATTCTGAAGGTAGTGTAACACACCCAAAAAAAAAACGCAATACTAAAATAAGGCTTTCATGCCCACGGGCCAAAAAAAAAATAGTATTGTCGTAAGATGCAAGTACAAATACTCTTTAATTTCAATACCGTTGTTTGTGTATCTAAAATGTGTTTACATGATATTTTCCTAAACATCAAAACAGTGTTATAAACCAACTTTTTTATGATTTTTACGTACCGATTTTTATCCCTTTCTAACGGTTCCTCTACAAGTAACGCGACAGATACAATATTGAAAACATCGCTTCTTTCAAAAAGGGTATAAAATAGTTCGTTCTGGGTTATACATCCATTCTGAATCAGTGATACCGCACTTTCTATTTCATGGCAACACAAATTTTCAATGTTTGACTTCATTGGTACACAATTAGAACATGTGCACCAGTCGCTGTTCCCCATTCTATTTTGAACCTGTGGATAGTCAAAGTCGATGAACCTTCTGTTGGGCCCTAATAAAGGATTTTCTGGAAAGCATCCTTCAACCTCTGGAATAGTATAGAATCGCATAGCGATCTGGCGATTTAATATCTCCATCTGAAAAAAAAAAATAAAAAGAAATAAAAATATAATATATTGTTATTTAAGAAACCACCTGTGATCACCCTAATACACAGTTAGTAGATGTCCCTCCACCCAAACGATACGAAATGTTAATATTTTATTTTTAAAATCTTTCTTCTGTATAACAGATATAAAAAATTGGGTAAGTTTCGAGCCTGGAGCCATCACGGCGTATCCCTCCTTCTGTTCTAATTCAACGCTGTGCATTCTTTGCATGGCTGTGCTCCCCTTCCCTCTGTGCAGAATACATAACAATCACTACCATGAGGGCAGGGCAGCAGTCACGGAGGGATGGGGAGCCCAGACATGTTATACGCAGCCCTGAAGTTTTACCTAAGTACGGATATGTCCATAAGTCTCCAGTGTACACACTTTTTAAATTCTTTTTATCACTTTAACAAAGGCAATATTTCAATAAAAGACAGTGCTATCAAGGTTTCCTAACGGTGGAGTGATATGTAATAAATGCATATTAAGTGGACTCTGAGTCGGTTGGTTGCCTTGTAGATGTTACGAAAAAATAATAAAAGTTTTAATAATATTTGCTTTACATACATGCATATTGAAATCATACCATAATACTTTTTTACATTATATACTCACATCATCCAAGCTAACAGAAAGGGTATCTTCTGGATTTACTGTGGAATCATCTGTCGTCTGTGGCGAGTTGATGTTTTCTTCCATTTCCTAATGTAATATGCACAATAAAGAAACATATTTTCTAACTATTGTACACATATTGTTATCGAGTAATTTAGAGTATTGTATAAAAACTATGTACCTGATCGAGCAATAACCTTTGAGTCACATCACTGCCTTCACTATAAACCTCAAAGACTTCGAGGTAAGTTGATGAAGTGATTGATAATTCACTAACAGGAATTGTAGTCAGTGCAATCAATTCTCCATCCTCTACATTACTTGTTGCTGGCAATTGAATCTGAAATTGTAAACAATAAATTAGGATCCATAATTGCAAAACAAAATAAACAAATTTTATATTTGTATATAACAGAAAAATACTTACATTGTGTTCCGACATTACGATAGTGATTTATTTATTTGTCTTGTAGACTTGTTGAAGACCAAATTGTAGTGGATTCTTCATATGCCAACAATAAAAAAAAAATTATGTATTGATGTAATAATATACTTTTTGTTGGACGGGATGATCATCTCTGTGGGCATCCATGTTATCATGTCATCTATGACCCTCTGTTCATGTCATCTGTGTCCCTCTGTTCATGTCAACTGTGTCACTCTGTTCATGTCATCTCTGACCCCCTGATCATGTCATCTCTGACACTCTGTTCATGTCATTTGTGCACATGTTATGATGTCATCTGTGACCCTCTGTTCATGTCCTCTCTGTACCTCTGTTCATCTCATCTGTGACACTCTGTTCATGTCATCTGTGCACATGTTATCATCTCATCTGTGACCGTCTGTTCATGTCAACTGTGTCCCCTGTTATCATCTCACTGTGATCCTCTGATTCATGCAACTGTTTCCACTAGTTCATGTCAACTGTGTCACTTGTTCATGTCATCTGTGCACTCTGTTCATTCACTGTGACGTCTGTTCATGTCATCTGTGATCCCTCTGTTTCATGTCAACTGTGTCACTCTGTTCATGTCATCTGTGTCACTCTGTTCATGTCATCTGTGCACATGTTATCATTCATCTGTGACATGTCTGTTCATGTCAACTGTGTCCCTCTGTTCATGTCATCTGTGCACTGTTATCATCTCATCTTGGACCGTCTGTTATGTCAACTTGTGTCCCTCTGTTACATGTCAACTGTGTCCACTCTGTTCATGTCAACTGTGTCACTATGTTCATGTCATCTGTGCACATGTTATCATCTCATCTTGACAGTCTGTTTCATGTCAAACTTTGCTTCCTCTGTTCATGTCAACTGTGTCACTCTGTTCATGTCATCTGTGCACATGTTATCATCTCATCTGTGACCGTCTGTTGTGATGTCATCTGTGCAAGCATGTTATCATCTCATTTCTTGTGACCGTCTGTTCATGTCACTTGTGCACTTGTTATCATCTCATACTCTGTGACACTCTGTTCATGTCATCTGTGCACATGTTATCATCTCATCTGTGACCGTCTGGTCATGTCAACTGTGTCCCTCGTTCATGTCAACTGTGTCACTCTGTTCATGTCATCTGTGCACATGTTATCATCTATCGTGACCAGTCTGTCATGTCACTGTGTCCCTCTTTCATGTCAACTGTGTCACTCTGTTCTGTCTTTGTCACTGTGTCACTCTGTTCATGTCATCTGTGCACATGTTATCATCTCATCTGTGACCGTCTGTTCATGTCAACTGTGTCACTCTGTTCATGTCATCTGCTGTATCACTCATTCTGCCTGTTCATGTCAACTGTGTCACTCTGTTCATGTCATCTGGTGACACTTTATCGATGTCAACTGTGTCCACTCTGTTCATGTCATCTGTGCACGTTATCATTCATCTGTGACCTGTCATGTTCATGTCACTTGTCCCTCTGTTCATGTCAACTGTGTCACTCTGTTCATGTCAACTGTGTCACTATGTTCATGTCATCTGTGCACTATGTATCATCTTCTGTGACACTGTTCATGTCAACTGTGTCCCTCTGTTCATGTCATCTGTGCACATCGTTTGATTTCATCGTCATTCTCTGTGACACTTTTCATGTCACTGTGTACACTCTGTTCATGTCATCTGTGCACATGTTATCATCTCATCTGTGACCGTCTGTTGCATGTCATTTCTGTTGTCACCTTGTTTCATGTAAATCTGTGCACTCTGTTCATGTATCTGTGCACATGTATATTCATCTGACTGCTGTATGATGTCATCTGTGCACATGTTATCATCTCATCTGTGACCGTCTGTTCATGTCAACTGTGGTCACTCTGTTCATGTCATACTGTGTCACTATTCTGCTTTATCATCTCATCTGTGACCGTCTGTTCATGTCAACTTTGTCCCTCTGTTCATGTCAACTGTGTCACTCTGTTCATGTCAACTGTGTCCACTTGTTCATGTCATCTGTGCACATGTATCATCTCATCTGTGACAGTCTGTTCATGTCAACTTGTCCTCTGTTCATGTCATCTGTGCACTGTTATCATCTCATCTGTGACACTCTGTTCATGTCATCTGTGCCTCTGTTCATGTCAACTTGTCACTCTGTTCATGTCAACTGTGTCACTTGTTCATGTCATCTGTGCACATGTTATCATCTCATCTGTGACACGTCTGTTCATGTCAACTGTGTCCTCTGTTCATGTCACTGTGCCACTCTGTTCATGTCATCTGTGACCCTGTTCATGTCATCTGTGTCCTCTGTTGATGTCATCTGTGCACATGTTATCATCTCATCTGTGACACGTCTGTTCATGTCATCTGTGCCATGTTCATCTCATCTCTGACACTCTGTTCATGTCATCTGTGCACATGTTATATTCATCTGTGCCAGCTTGGATCATTCACTGTGACCGTCTGTTCATGTCAACTTTGTCCTCTGTTCATGTCAACTGTGTCACTCATGTTCATGTCATCTGTGCACATGTTATCATCTCATCTGTGACGTCTGGTTCTTTTCAACTGTGTCACTCTGTTCATGTCATCTGTGCACATGTTATCATCTCATCTGTGACCCTTTTCATGTCAACTTGTCACTCTGTTCATGTCATCTGTGCACTCTGTTCATGTCACTGTCTCACTCTGTTCATGTCAATCTGTGCCTCTGTTGATGTCATCTGTGTCACTCTGTTCATGTCATCTGTGCACTGTTATCATCTCATCTGTGACCGTCTGTTCATGTCATCTTGCCTCTGTTCATGTCACTTGCACTTGTTCATGTCACTGTGCACATGTTATCATCTCATCTGTGGCTTCATGTCACTTGCCTCGTTCATGTCCTGTGCCCTCAGTTCATGTCAACTGTGTCACTATGTTCATGTCATCTGTGCACATGTTATCATCTCATCTGTGACCGTCTGTTCATGTCAACTGTGTCCTCTGTTCATGTCAACTGTGTCACTCTGTTCATGTCATCTGTGTCCCTCTGTTCATGTCATCTGTGTCACTCTGTTCATGTCATCTGTGCACATGTTATGATGTCATCTGTGACCCTATGGTCATGCCATCTGTGTCCCTATGTTCATGTCATCTGTGTCCTCTGTTCATGTCATCTGTGCACATGTTATGATGTCATCTGTGTCCCTCTGTTCATGTCATCTGTGCACGTTATCATCTCATCTGTGACCGTCTGTTCATGTCAACTGTGTCACTCTGTTCATGTCAACTGTGTCACTATGTTGATGTCATCTGTGCACATGTTATCATCTCATCTCTGACACTCTGTTCATGTCAACTGTGTCACTATGTTCATGTCATCTGTGCACATGTTATCATCTCATCTGTGACAGTCTGTTCATGTCAACTTTGTCCCTCTGTTCATGTCAACTGTGTCACTCTGTTCATGTCATCTGTGTCACTCTGTTCATGTCAACTGTGTCACTCTGTTCATGTCATCTGTGCACATGTTATGATGTCATCTGTGTCCCTCTGTTCATGTCATCTGTGCACGTTATCATCTCATCTGTGACCGTCTGTTCATGTCAACTGTGTCACTCTGTTCATGTCAACTGTGTCACTATGTTCATGTCATCTGTGCACATGTTATCATCTCATCTGTGACAGTCTGTTCATGTCAACTGTGTCACTCTGTTCATGTCAACTGTGTCACTCTTGTTCATGTCATCTGTGTCCCTCTGTTCATGTCATCTGTGCACATGTTATCATCTCATCTCTGACACTCTGTTGATGTCATCTGTGCACATGTTATCATCTCATCTCTGACACTCTGTTCATGTCAACTGTGTCACTCTGTTCATGTCATCTGTGCACATGTTATCATCTCATCTGTGACCGTCTGTTGATGTCATCTGTGCACATGTTATCATCTCATCTGTGACCGTCTGTTCATGTCATCTGTGCACATGTTATCATCTCATCTGTGACCGTCTGTTCATGTCAACTGTGTCCCTCTGTTCATGTCAACTGTGTCACTCTGTTCATGTCATCTGTGTCCCTCTGTTCATGTCATCTGTGTCACTCTGTTCATGTCATCTGTGCACATGTTATCATCTCATCTGTGACAGTCTGTTCATGTCAACTGTGTCACTCTGTTCATGTCATCTGTGCACATGTTATCATCTCATCTCTGACACTCTGTTGATGTCATCTGTGCACATGTTATCATCTCATCTCTGACACTCTGTTCATGTCAACTGTGTCACTATGTTCATGTCATCTGTGCACATGTTATCATCTCATCTGTGACAGTCTGTTCATGTCAACTTTGTTCCTCTGTTCATGTCAACTGTGTCACTATGTTCATGTCATCTGTGCACATGTTATCATCTCATCTGTGACAGTCTGTTCATGTCAACTGTGTCACTCTGTTCATGTCATCTGTGCACATGTTATCATCTCATCTCTGACACTCTGTTCATGTCAACTGTGTCACTCTGTTCATGTCATCTGTGCACATGTTATCATCTCATCTGTGACCGTCTGTTCATGTCATCTGTGCACATGTTATCATCTCATCTGTGACCGTCTGTTCATGTCATCTGTGCACATGTTATCATCTCATCTGTGACCGTCTGGTCATGTCAACTGTGTCCCTCAGTTCATGTCAACTGTGTCACTATGTTCATGTCATCTGTGCACATGTTATCATCTCATCTGTGACCGTCTGTTCATGTCAACTGTGTCCCTCTGTTCATGTCAACTGTGTCACTCTGTTCATGTCATCTGTGTCCCTCTGTTCATGTCATCTGTGTCACTCTGTTCATGTCATCTGTGCACATGTTATGATGTCATCTGTGACCCTATGGTCATGCCATCTGTGTCCCTATGTTCATGTCATCTGTGTCCCTCTGTTCATGTTATCTGTGCACATGTTATCATGTCATCCGTGCCCCTGCCATATTAGAGCCTGTGATCATGTTTTCTCCCCACTTGTGATCATTCAGACTCTGTTCTAAGTCCCTTGGAGCATGTAGATCCTTCTAAATTTCATGTGTATGCCCATTTTATTTGTAAAACTTTTACCACTAATGCACTTATTCAAAAAAGGATAATAGTACATATTACAATAATGATAAAGGGGACATGCATGGGGAATGAGAGTGCTGATGATATCGGCTCTGAGGTGGGCCAGTATTTAACTGTTGGAGCTGAGTACCTGCAGTAGCTCAGCTTATTGCATTCTAACAAGCCCGCTCGGCGTTAGGTAAGAGCCTCACATGCAATGCAGCCATCAGATTCCTGTCTGTGCACGGAGCCGACAGGAAGTGAAGATGCTAGTGCACGTGACCCTGTCTCCCTGCGATGACGTGCACGGACGGGAGCTGGCTTGCGTGCCCGCCCACAATAACATAATATAACGCCCCTCAGTGACAAGCTGCAAACAGAGAGGGAGGGGGAGGAAAGCCACTCAGCCTGCATACGACACAGCCCTCTCGTTCTGGAGCCAAAGGGAGACGCCCTCTCGTACTGGAGTCATGTAAGTTTACTAACTGTTTATTTCGGTTTGCAGTTATCAATTTTCTTAGCAAAAAGATAGCTGCAATGATGTAGGTAGCCTCCAGGGACATGTATTAACCGCTTATAGAGGTCATCTGAGGTGGTTGGTTCCCTTTAAAACGTTTTTCTCATTATACTGGCATTTGGCAAATATAAATATTTATAGTGATACTAATTGACCTAAAACAGAAAAGGCTTATTCTGTTTTCATGTCAGAAAATGATAAAAACATGCATATTTGTCTCTTTATTCAACTGTACAAGAGGAAGACACCAGTATGATAAGTGGCACATGGTAGATGGTAGTATTATTCCTAGTTGTGCACTAGAGCCCAAGAGCTTCAAGTTATACCTCTGTCTTAAACTGTCTGCAATGTCAGTGGAAAGTTCTAATTAAATTATTGAAATCCTTCCAGCAGAGATAAAATTATTTTACCATCCAATCAAATTTCAATCAAGAATCCAAGCTTTGCACTGCTGTAAAAGACTACATTGGCAATAAATCTCGGATTTACCAGTTTAGTATAAGGATATGCAAAATTTTCTTGGGATATTTAAATATAGTGCAGTAAAACTTTACATGTTTATAACATTCCAGTGATGATAAAATACCCAGAAGTACAGTATAAAACTCAGAATATGACCAAAGATTATTATACTTGGAAAAGAAAAGCATTCTAAGTTGGGTACAAAAATACCGTCACATTTTTTAGATTTCTTTGCAAAAAAAAGTCCATCTAAACTTTTCTCAAAATATATTTCCAATACACATGACAGTTGGAGCAGAACACTTGATGTAACAGATCAATCTGTCAACCATGTAATTGTAACTCCAGAAACACTCTTCGAAAATCACAAATCAAAACAGTGAATGTTGAAGATGAAACAGAAAAATGTAAGAAAAGGAAAACAATGCAAAACGAATGTCCAAAAACTATATGAACTGTATTTTATCATTTTTAAGGAGTTGTCCAAAAGCAATAAAAAGGGCAAGAAGAAGGGGTTAATGCCATCAATAAATTAACAAAGGTTTACCAAACTAACATGCTATTGCCGCTGTAGTGTACCCCATTAATATTTGTTTACAAGCTGTAGCAATAATATGCCATCAGCACACGTGACCACCGCAGCCAATCACTGACTTCAGAAGAGTGACCAATGTGATGTCACCAATGCAGACAAGTAGGGACCGCTAAGGTTTGTGAACAACAAACCTATACTAGACCACCAAACCCACAACACATTTGCCCCACTCATCTTTGCAGAATTGTTGTAATTCAGCCACATTGGAGGGTTTCTGAGCAGCAACCACCTTGACACACAGTCCCAAGTGATATGCCAAACACCGAGCTGGTATGTAAATCCACATGATCACTGATTATCTCCATCATGCATGCACTGTGACTTGATTTGTTATAGAGAATTGTTAACAAACAGTAAAATGAAAATCATTATGGAGCACTCATTTTAGAAACATAATGTAAGGATGGTAGGAGAGATGGAACCCAAAATAGTATAGGAAGAGAGATGGATCCTATGGCTAGGGCTTGCATCCATTGGAAGGATGCATTAAAGGATCCCTTTTTTTCCCTTGCCATTTTTTCATGGAATGTATGCTCATTTTTAGCGCATATATATGTACCATTCATTAATTCATGCGTTTCCCATAAACTCCCATGTTAAAAAAACACATGCGTTCTTGCAAAAGCACCAAAAAAATGCTGCATACAGCATTTTTTTATACACTTGCAAAAACGCATTACATGAAACACATTGCACTTTTGCAATGTATTTTTTGCAGTGGAGTCTATGGCTGCGTTAATGCATGCGTTTTTCAACATTTGCACATGAAAATAGCGCATGCATTTAGCAAGTGCATACCGCAAGTCTGTTCCTAGCCTATGGCATAATATATATATAGATGTGGAAGGAGGAAAGATCCTGTAGGCTCCAGGCATAAGGGAGGAAATCCCCTTTCAACAGTGAAAAACAATTAAGGAATATTGGACAGAGCTTGATGGCTATCAAGAGTGCTTGGGACGCAGAACCTAAAGGTACCGTCACACACAGAGATAAATTGCTTGCAATTCACTGGTTGCAGTGAAATCATGGACACATTGTTCTATTTTGTGGCTGTGTACAAATGTAACAATGTGTCCATGATTTCTCTGCAACCAGTGAGTTGCATGCAATATATCTCTGTGTGTAACGGTACCCTCACCCTTTTCATGTCCATCAGACTGCAGAGATGTGACATAAACATAATTAAGTTCCATATGAAGAGAAAATAAGCGGCACTCACCAGGTCTTGAAGACCTGACCGGAAGAAGCGGCATCCCGCCGCGAAACGGTGCCCGTCGTCTGCACTCCACACTCCCTCCCCTTACTATGCCATGCCATGACTGTAACCCGGCTGGATTAATAAATTGAAGACATTATACTGGTGAGTGCCGCATATTTTCTCTTCATATGGAACATGTTTATTGAACTTTTCTAAAAGCGTGCACCATCAGCAAGGAGCGTCTGCATCTGGTCCACACTGGATCTATATATGTGCAGCAGAATGAAGTATTAATCGCAGTGCCCAGTGTCACCTTCTACTTGAGAACTTAATAAACATAATTAAGCCCCATATATATATATATATATATATATATATATACACATAATTGAGTGTATATATGTATGTGCATGTGCGTATGTATCAAGCCCCCACACTCTACACAGCCACGCCCACTCCATGTAGACATACCCACTAATCATAGCCACACCCACTTTGCAGCCTACATATCCCCGCCCCCTCCACATAGCCCTATCCCGGGACAGAATATGCCCTGCCTCAAACCTGCCCCCAAACCCGTACCCCCGACCCCATAAAAAATGCCCCCCCACAACCCCAAACCCACCCCCCAAAAAACTTCACCTCTGTTCCAATCCCACATCCCAACAAAAGACGCCCCCCAAATGCATCCCTGCCCCTCAAAAATGCCTTTCAACCCAAAAGGCTCACCCAAACTCGCACCGCTGCCCCCCAAAAAATGCCCCAAGCCCAAACCTGAAACCTGACCATACAAAAAAAAGCTGCCTCCCAAATCCGCAACTTCCCACAAATCTGCCCCCCAAAAAACACCCCCCAAACCCCACCCCCAAAAAAATTGCCCCTCCAAACTCGCCCCCAAAATATACATCCCACTCAAAACTTGCAACTTCGCCCCACACCCCCACCAGACTAAACCTCCACCCCTTACCCCAAAAACTGCCCCAACCCAACTGAACCTTCCTACAAAAAGCGCCTCCAAACCGAAACTTCCCACAAACTGCCCCCCCAAAAAACACCCCCCAAACCTCCACCCCCAAAAAATTGCCCCTCCAAACCCGCCCCCAAAAATACACACTCAAGCTTGCAACTCGCCCCCACACCCCCACCACTAAAACCTCCACCCCTTACCCCCAAACCTGCACCCCACCCCCCAATTCTGCTCCCCCATCTCTCATATAATCCCTTCCAAGAAAAGCTCCCCAAAACCTGTACCCCTTCCCCCAAAAAGTCTACCCCATGCCACTAAACTGCACCGCTCCTCCCAAAAAATGCACCACCCTCACCCCCCACCTCCCCAAAAACTTATGCTGCCCAAACACACCCCCACCCAAAAAATGCCCTCTTAGCCCCCAAACCTGCACCCACCCGCAAAAATTGTCCCTGCCAACCCCCAAAATCAGCCCACCCAAAACACTGTCCCTGCCACCCTAAACCTGCACCCCCATAAAATGTCCCCTGCATCCCCCAACCACCCATAAAGACGCCCCACCAAATCCCCCCCAAAAAATACCACCCCTATACCCACACCACCATCCCTAACTACACCCTTCCAATCAACCCCACCCCAAAAATGCCTCTAAAAAGAATGCCTCCAACTTGCCACCCTAAAATCTCAGCCCAAGCCCCACCCTGCCCAAAAAGCCACACCCACTGCAACCTAAAGCACCCTTGCCCACACAATGACCCCTGCACTTCGCCCAAAAACACCCCCCAACTCACCTAAAAACTTCAGTCGCACCCCAAAAACCTCTGCACCCCCACAATCACAAAATGTCCCAACTGAACTCCAAAAGCCCCTCCAATCGCACCTACCCAAAATGGCCCCAACTGCAACCCTGCACCCGCACTCCCCAAAAAATTCTGTCATGTCACTGCCTGATCATTCTTGGTATTTGTGTCTCCTGAGAGCACAACTCGTGTTTTTATGTTGCAAATATGTAGTGTTGAATATATGATATCCGGTCTGCCTTGATGTATATGGCTCTGCCCCCTCCGGTTAGCCCCACACCTTTAATTGTGATGTCACAATAGAATAGAATGTAGCCTATGTCACTGCCTGATCATTGTTCACAGTTAATATGATGTAAAAGGCTGATGTAAGTCACATGAGAGAGAAAAGCCGTAATAAGCTGGGTTCACATCTGCGTTTGAACACAATGCATTGTTCTGCTGCATTAACACATAAAAACGTTTGTTTGCATGGCAACGTTTGTTGTGCGCTGGGGAAAAATGCAGCGTTTCAAATGCAACTGTATTTTGCATTGCATTTGCAATGAGTTTGCAATGCGTTTACAATACAAGTCTATGGGTGCGTTAACCCATGCACTAGCATGCATTTCTATGTGTTAGGCCAGGGTCACATCTCCGTTTTTCAAAAGAATCCTGATCCGGTTTTGAGCTTTCAAAAAGCTCAAAACCGGACCAGGAAACGCTCCTCATAGGAGCCAATGCAAAACACCGGATGGCTTCACAAGCCATCCGGTGTCAGTCTCCGGCACTGCTGCCTGCGTTAAAAATCATGCAGGCAGCAGTTTTCACAGCGGTTCTCTGTTCCGCACTGCAGTAACCAGATGGCTCAGGATGTGTAATCCTGAGCCATCCGGCAACTGCATAGTTTGCTGATCCCGGCTATTGCCGGGATAAGCAAACTGTCCTATGACTATTAAAGAGTTAAATTTACTAGCTAAAGTAATGTTTGAGGTCTCTAGGGGGCTTAGACCCCCTAGAGACCGGCCGCCCACTCCGGTGGGCTTCTACTATAATTTCCCCCATGGCACGGGCTCCTCCGAGCTCCGTGCAAGTCCCAAAAACTCCCGCCCCCCGTATCACTATACAGGGGTGCCTGCACCCTCTTGTATAGTGATTCCTGTATATGTGCCCATAACGATTTAATACAGTATACATGTAAGCTCATACTTACATGTTCTCGTAGGCAGTGTTCTTGTAAATCCATGGGCGGGCTGTTTGCTGCAGCCTCCGCCCCCTCATTCATTATGGCCGCCCCCTCTGGGCTTCATCCAGTGGTGTGAGGGTGGCCGCGTCATGAAAGGGGCGGGGCTAACCGCAGCACACCGTTAGCCCGCCCCTTTCATGACGCGGCCGCCCTCACAGCACTGGATGAAGCCCAGAGGGGGCGGCCATAATGAATGAGGGGGCGGAGGCTGCAGCAAACAGCCCCGCCCATGGATTTACAAGAACACTGCCTACGAGAACATGTAAGTATGAGCTTACATGTATACTGTATTAAATCGTTATGGGCACATATACAGGAATCACTATACAAGAGGGGTGCAGGCACCCCTGTATAGTGATACGGGGGGGCGGGAGTTTTGGGGACTTGCACGGAGCTCGGAGGGGCCCGTGTCATGGGGGAAATGATAGTAGAAGCCCACCGGAGTGGGCGGCCGGTCTCTAGGGGGGTCTAAGCCCCCTAGAGACCTCAAACATTACTTTAGTTAGTAAATTTAACTCTTTAATAGTCATAGGACAGTTTGCTTATCCCGGCAATAGCCGGGATCAGCAAACTATGCAGTTGCCGGATGGCTCAGGATTACACATCCTGAGCCATCCGGTTACTGCAGTGCGGTATTCTGCACACATTTTTTAAAAAAATGTGTGTGCCCGGCATTGCGTTCACCGCATCCGGATCTGGATGCAGTGAATGCAATTCTTGTTTTAAATGTGACCCTAGCCTATATGAAGCAGAAAAATGTAATGTGTTCAAATGCAGCACACACACAGATGTGAACCTAGACTTACGTCTCAATGAGCAAATCTGAAAAAAGGGAGGCAAGGCTTACAGAAATGAGAAGAGTTGGGCTGCGTTCACACACGGTGTTTTTGTAAGGATCCGGTTTTGGTGCAAAAGTGCACCAAGAACGGATCCTCACAGAACACAGGGTTGTGTGTGTGTAAACGGCCTACCCTTTTTTGGCGTGCTTTTACTTACCTCGCCGCACTCCCTCGACGACCGCTGGTGTCCTCTCCTCCCTTCTGGGCCTGCAGTAAGCAGCGGGCTCTAGGATTCTGCAGCACCATGTGACATATGACTTCACTTGGCTACATGGTGCTGTTGAAGGTGCTGTGCAAGGTCCTATGGCAGCGGTATGAGGAGATCTCCGGGAGAACGTGGCTAGATGAGAAAAAAGCACGCCGAAAAAGGCGGAAAGAATTAACATGTTCATTCTTTTTGTGGATACGCTTTGCAGCACAAAGCGCATCCGCATAAAAAGGGACCATGTGAATGGAGCTGCATTTCAGGCATTTAAGCAGTGCTAAATAGCGCTGTGTAAATGCCAAAAATACGCTGTGTGTGAAAGCATCCTTAGTTACTATGGCAGGACAACGACGGGCTCTACAGCTAGTTAGAAATAAAAAAACAAACACATATCTGGATTGCACCTTTATTACTTCCTCATACCCATCCTTGATCCTCTACATCTCTTCTCCACAGCCATGTCCCACTCTCAGCTCTGCATCATCGGAGACTGCGGTGATGAACAAGGTGATTTTTCCCTGCAGTCTCCAAACACTGAGTAAATGATTCATGAGCTGCAGCAGGGTAAGCAGTGACTCTTTGAGGTCACCCGAAAATACCGGTGCCATAGTAATCGCTAGCTAGTGGTGACATGGCCGGCGGAGAGAAGACGTCACAGTGGATCGAGGATTGGTATGAGGGAATAATAAAGGGAGAGTCCAGATATGTGTTTGGGTATGTATTTCTAATAAAGTCTTTTTCAATGTGCCTTGTTTCTTCTTGACTATTTATTTGAGATTCTTAATGGCCAGGTATAATATTGGCCCAACACTTAGAATCTCGGGCTTAATGCCAGCTCACAATACAAAACTGGCATTAATCACTTATTACCCAGCATACCACTGCCACCAGGGCCACAGGAAGAGCCAGGTAAGGTGCCAGAAAATGGTGCTACAAACGAATGCACCATTTTCAGGGGCAGCTGCTGGTTGCTATTCTTCAGCATGGAGGGAGGCCCTAAAACAATGGGACCTCACCCTGCTGAGAATACCATCTCCCAGCTGCCTATTTTTACCTTGGCTGGCAACTAAAAATAGAGCAAAGACCTATGCATTTTTTTGCCAGCTAAGGTAAAATAAAGCAGCTGAAGGTGGCAGCTGGCAGCTGTCCGCTTTATCTGTGCTGAAACTAAAAAATACAGCAAAGCCCTACCAGTTTTGTTTTTAAATTATTTATTAATATTACACATTATGACAGCAGGTTGGTTGTTATACACTAATGTGGATGGCAACTAAACACAGACACCGTTCAGATTGTGGAAATGCAGTCTGATTGCAACGGCCAATTACAGACGCTCTCACAGAGATTGCGCGTCTGTGATTGGCTGTTGCCGATCAGTGCAGTGAATATGCATGAAGCTTAAGGGCCGGCCAAGGAAGCAAGTTGCGGGACACTGGTAAGCTTGATCTAACTATCCTAGCATCTATCCTATCTATCTATCTATCTATCTATCTATCTATCTATCTATCTATCTATCTATGCTATCTATCTATTTGTCTGCTGTCTGAATTTTTCCTGCATGGAAATGACCATGCTAAAATCGTGGTATGACTACTGTGCGTGTGGTGTGTGATGTTTTTATCGCACCCATACACTTGCATTGGCAGAATCTCGGCGAGATCTGCAGCAGTGCGCAGCATGCTGGAATTGTTTCCTCAGCACATTTCTCGTTGAGGAAAAACTTGCAGATATGCATGGCCGTATAGTTGATCTTGGACAACCTCTTCAATGAAGAAAGTTGAGCTGCTGCTGAATGAAACATAAAAGAACTTAATAAACTTTTTTGTTTCTATCACTTGATGACTATATCCAAAGTCTAAGTATATCCACTTTAAGAAAGGTGAAAATAAGGTTACTTGCTACTTTCCATTTCCATGTATTAGGCTTCCAAATTTTGGTCACGCAACATAAAAATCATGCTGTCATTGTTACTTTTATTCTGTAGGTGTCAAAAAAGAACCAATATTTAAACATTAATATCCTGCAGTAAATATGACCCTCTGTCCCCGTACTGATTAAAATCATTATCACTTTCTTATATTCATGGGTCTATTTCCTGGCAGCCAAATTACTGCCCATTACTGAAGGCCAAGTATGGAAGCTGCTATTTGATTCTTGCAGCGTTAATCAATCAATTTTTACATGTGGAGTTTGATTTTCTGGCTATAAAAAGTACAAGCAGCACAGACAAAACACGCACACATGCACACCATGTACACAAACCTGATTGGCATCAAGTCAAGTCCCTGTATTAGTGCAAGGCTTGCAGACTACAGCTTGTGATAGAACTACAAGTTCAAAGCTAATTTAGCCTATACATGTCTCAATAATAATAAATATACCTATAAATATTGCCAAGTAACAAAACACAAGCTGTCGCTTTTGGAAATATCACTCAGCCATAGCAGAGTGAAAGAAGAAAGTTGCAGCGTTTGAAAGATGTAAAAAACACCTAACCAGAGTAGACTGATTTGTATGAAGAGCTCTACACAAGTATACCTGGTAATGGCTATAAAGGCCTTGTCACACGCATCAATCTTATGAGCGATATTGTTGCGATCACGTGCACGCGCGATCGCTAACAATATCGCTCACATCGCTGGTGAGCTGTCACACAGGCAGACTCACCAGCGATGTGGACCAGCGAGATCGCTGGTAACTATGGTAAACGTCGGTTACTAGCGCCGCTCGGCGCTTAGTAACCCGACGTTTACATAGATGCCATCTCCCAGCATAGGCTGTCCCGCTGGGAGATCGTTCATCGTGGTGTCACACACCACGATGATGCAGATTGATCAAGCATTTATCGCTTGATATGAGCTCCGGCTCACAAATCTGCAATCAATCAAACGATTTTACATTGTAAAATCGCTTGATTACACGCAGCGACGCACAAACGATATCGCTTAAGCGATCAAAAAAGCAGATCGCTTAAGCGATATCGCTCATAAGATTGATGCGTGTGACGTGGCCTTAACTCAATTGATGACACAGACTCGTTCTTCAATGAATAGCTCTCGTTTATTGTTTGTATCAGCTTATATACGTTTACAGAAGTTTAGAAAAAATAGGTTACATCATACAATGACAAATATGATGAATAGACATTTTTGAGATAATTAATTAGTGACCTTTAGAAAGTTACAGAAGATAAGAACTTGTACATTCTGGCTTACATATATCTTGGTGGTCTTATCTAACAACAAGGACAAATACAAGAATGTGCTGAGTTATGCTGACTTCACTTAACAAATAATTACAGCTAGTTAGTCAGAATAGACATGATAAATAAAAAATGGCTTCTTTGGATACAATATGGCGGAAGCTACATAGTACTATGATGTCGTCTTTAACAAGCGCTGTAACCCTCCCTCATTCCAACACTTTACAACACACAGTGCAAGTTTAATAAATTGTTATATTGTTGAAATAAAGGAAAAGAAAATGATCCTAACAACTCCCTCAAGTGACTAGTTTTATAGTTAAACATTTTACATTGGGGGCAGTTTATAACTGGAGTTGCATCAATATTCTGGTGTTAAAAAATGACAAATGATATTGCACGTACACAGAACAGCAGTTGTGCATGTATATACACAGCACACACTGCACAACAAATACACAGCAGATACACACATTACATTTATGCAGGAAAACAAATGTTCATATAAACACATAGAAATCTCTCACAGACAGCACACACTGTAGTCATGTTACTACAAGAGCTGCAGCTACTGGGCTTGTGCTCAGAGCAACAAACACCTCCCCCCTCTCCTTTGTCTTGAGTGTGGACCTGTGCAAGATATAACTGTGATGTGAGCAAAGAGGGTAGGGAGGGAATACCAGCCTGTGTAGGTGTGAATATTTAATTAACATTTACATATTATTGACTAGTCAGCAGTGCAAGTAATGGAGCAGACAAGGGCAGTCAGCTGCCTGCAAGGCGTGAAGATGCTTATAGCAAGAAAACTACAGAGTTTTCAGTATTTATTTTTACATATTCTTAATGGCTGCCTGAACAATATTCAAGAATACTATTTAGTATCATAGTGAAAAATGGCCTGACAGAGTCCCTTTAGGAGGTCTCAACTTGCTTCACTACATATGAGAAGACACCAGTATCATAAATGGCACATTAGTAGGGGTTACCTGTTACATGTAGATTTTGCAATGGAGTCAAGGAAGTTTCTTATCACCCTGTTATAACAATCCTAATATATACAATAGTATCATTGTATTGTTTATTGCTTGTTTTTATTGTTAGTGGGTAGCTGTGAGGCACATTTTTCACACGCTGCAGAGTGGGCTGTCATACATAGTGCAGACAGAGTGAATATATGGCACTCACTGTATAGTGAGATGTGACTGTAGCTGCTCCCTGAACTGCCCTGATGACTGGATGCAGGCAGCTGCAGGGACAGTGATACTTCATTTTCTCCCTGTTTCTAGTGTTTCAGAAACACTGTCTAAGGGTACTTTCACACTAGGCGTTTTTTTTAATCGCGGCAGATGCGGTGAAAAAACGCATCTGCCGCGATTAACGCATAACCGCGACACCTGCGGCACAGTTGCGGCAAGCCCCATGCAATGTCTATGGGGCTTGCGGTAAGGGTGCGACAAGTTTGGTTTCGGCACTTGCGGCAGGTGCGGCCGCGAAAAAAAACGCAGCTGACTGCGTTTTTTGCGGCCGCACCTGCCGCAAATGCCGATACCGCACCCTTACCGCAAGCCCCATAGACATTGCATGGGCTTGCTGCAACTTTGCCGCTGTGTTGCGGTTATGCGTTAATCGCGGCAGATGCGTTTTTTTCTCCGCATCTGCCGCGATTTAAAAAAACGCTAATGTGAAAGTACCCTAACATGATTAAAATGCTAATTACCTGGGAATTACCACAATGTCTGCAAGTAAATAATGCATTTTTAGGGACAGGTTCAGTTTAATAAGCAAATTACAATAGCCAGTGGAACCATATGAAAGAGAACTATATAAATGATCGTTTCAGGGAACATCCTACATGCTGAGAAATCCACAAAATAGCTTGATGCAACATCCACTGAGCTCTTCCTAAAATCCTTCCTGAATGAAATTTATTTTTACACTGTTGTAGGCTGCACTGTTCTGCTAAAATTGATGGCTGCCAGTCGGGAATATTGTTACAATAAGGGGTGTGCATTGTTGATCATAATGTTAAACGAGTTTAACCAAGTTTGGAAGTTATTCCATAGGATGTGAGATAACTTCCTGATCAATGAGGTCCCATTGTTGGGACTGCCAACAATACGAAGAACTGAATATCTGAAAAAAGCATACACCTTCATTCCTCTCATTCTTAATGGATGTACCAAAGACCACGCAAAGGCCACATTCAGCTATTCCTGCAGTCCCACTATGAATGAAGGAAGTGGAGGGGCACATGACTGACAAGCCCTCCATTCAGTTGTCATGGGTGTATCAGGAGACAAAGACAAGGCTGCTGGGACCAATCGCAGAAGGTTGCAGCATCTGACCAAACAGCCAAAATCCTGAATTGTGGTAAAAATAACCATTTTATTAGAGTCTCTCCCTCTGTTCCTATGCAGAGTGGAATACCTAGGACTCATGATACCATGGGCGGTGTGGGGGGTGAACGAGCAGGAGGTGTGTTTATCCTCCTCATGCAATTCTCTTTTTCTCCCAAGAACCAAGGTTGCACTAGATAGCAGAACTGAAAGGATTTCTGTTTTTGTGGATAGTGGAGCAGGGGTCAGCACAGTGGATGATCTTTTTGTAAAAAACTGTTACCAACAGTTTGTTGTCTAATCCCATCCATATCTTTGCCATCGACTAAGCGTCACTCGCTCAGGGAAGCCTAACACAAATAATGCATAATATTAAATTGAAGGTAAGAACCCCAACATCAGGAGACAATTTCTCGCTATGTTCTGGAGAGTCTCCCCGCTTTCATTGTTCTGGACCTGCCTTCATTGGTTAAACATAATCCAGTAGTGGATTGGCAGTCCAGAGACAATGTAAGGTGGAGTTATTTCTGTGTGGAGAATTGTTTGAACACATCACTCGCAGCAGTTTGTACTGTGACATTGCCTGTATTGCTGTTGGAATTTGAGGATGTATACGGCTGTCATATTAACCTGATTCCTAGAGCTAAACTACCCAAGTCCAGGCTGTATAATATTTCTGTTCCTGAGAGAAAAGCCATGAAGAATTTCATTGCTGAGAGCCTGGAGAAGGGACATATCAGACCCTCATTTTTGCCAGTCACAGGAGAATTCTTTTTTGTTAAAAAGAAAGATGGGGCCTCCATCCTTGTTTAGATTTCTGGGAATTAAATCAGATAACTGTCCGTGGTTCATACCCCCTCCTTCTTATTCCTTATTTGTTCAGTCAGATTGTGGGAGCTAAATGGTTCTCCAAGTTGGATTTGAGGGGGCCTACATCCTGATTAAAATCAGAGAGGGGGATGAATGGAAGTCTGCTTTTAATACCCCTGAGGGCTATTTTGAGAGTCTTGTGATGCCGTTTGGACTCACTAATGCCCCTGCAGTTTTCCAACACTTTTGTGAATTATATTTTTCACCATTTGGTGGGTAGATTTGTGGTAGTTTACTTGGACGATATTTTGATCTACTCGCCTGATATGGCGACACATCAACCTCATGTTAAACAGGTGCTACAGATTTTAACGGACAACAAACTGTATGCTAAACTGGAGAAGTGTGTTTTCGTTATTAAGGAGGTACAATTTTTGGGGTACCTGTTGTCACTTTGGGGTTTTCGGATGGATCCGGAGAAGGTCTGGGCAGTGCTTGACTGGGATCGTCCGGAAAACCATTGCAACATTTTTTGGGGGTTTACTACTTTCTACTGTAAATTTATTAAGAATTATTCTGCAATTGTGAAACCCCTCACAGACATGACAAGGAGGGGGTCAGATTTCTCTAAGTGGTCAGACTCTGCTCAGCAGGCTTTATCCTCCCTGAAGAGATGATTTGCTACCACACCTATTCACTGTCAACCAAATCTCTCTAAGCCCTTTATTGTTGAGGTGGATGCACCCGAGGTGGGAATGGAGGCAGTGTTGTCATGAGGGCTGTCCCCTGGTAAATGGTTGCCATGTGCTTTTTTCTCCAAGACGTTATCGTCGGCCAAAAGAAAAATATGATGTCGGCAATAAGAACCCTTTGACTATTAAATTGACCTTCGAGGAATGGCATCACTATCACTAGTTGGAGGGGGCCGTCCATGCCATCACTGTTATCACCGACCATAACAACTTATCTTACCTTGAATCCGCCAAACGTTTCAACCCTAGGCAGGAAACATGTACCTTGTTTTTGAAAATTTAAATTCACCGTCCAGGGATTGAGAATGTTAAGGCAGATGCATTGTCACGTAATTTCCCGGGTGGTAGTAATCAAGAGTAATATGCTCTTTACCCGGATTTAGAGGGAGAGGTGCTGGAGGCTCAGGGGAACGCTCCTGTCTCCTGCCCTTCTGGGAGACTTTTTGTACCACCTAATTTGTGCCTCAAAGTAATCAAAGAATATCATGACTCTGTACAGGCAGGTAATCCAGGTAGTAGGGCAACCTTGGATCTTTTATCTCATCATTTTTGGTGTCCAAGGTTGGATGAAACTAACTTTTTGTTTGCTTGTAGAGTTTGTACTCGCGCTAAGGTTACACATACCCATCCTTTTGAATCTCTTCTACCATTGTCCATCCCTGATAGACCATGGACACATTCATACATGGATTTTATCATGGATCTCCACTTGTCAGCAGGCAAGACGGTAGTTTTGGTAGTGGTTGGTTCAGAAAGATGATACACTTTGTGGCACTACCGCCACTTCCTAATGCTAAGACACTGGCACAGGTATTTGTCAGTGAGATTGTGAGACTTCACGGTCTTCCCTCCAATGTGGTCTTAGATCGCGGTACACGGTTTGTTTCCAAGTTCTGAAAAGCTTTTTGGACTCTATTGGTGGTGCGGTTGTTCTATTTTCTGTTTTCTACCCTCAGTCTAAAGGACAGACTGCGCACAAATCAAAATTTCGAAACTTATTTTAGGTGTTTTTGTCTTCGAAAACTAGGAAGATTGAGCGTCTTATTTAACTTTAGCAAAATTTGCCATAAACAAACATCACCAGGAGTCCACCAGCAAGTCACCATTCTTTGGTTCATAGAGGTTTAATCCTCAATCTGGTACCTTTAGTAGTAAGGGTTCTTCAGGAATTCCTGAGCAGGAGCTATTAGATTCTTTGCTCTCAGTTGTAAGGCAAGGGTTACAGAGTAACTTGAGACTTATGGGTGACAGATACAAACATGTGGCTGACAGGAAGCGCTCACCAGGTCCGGGCCTGTGTGTGAACAACTTTGTGTGGTTATCTACCAGGAAAATCAAGCTGAAGGTACCTTCATGGAAGCTGGAACCTACGTTTATTGGTCCTTATAGGATAATTGCCGTTATTAACCCTGTAACGTTTTGTCTGGAGTTACCTCAAACGCTCAGGACTCACAATGTGTTTCATAGATCCCTTCTCAAAAAATATGTGCCTTCATCAGGGCCGTACCCATTGCCACCAGCGCCGATCTGTGTGGATGGGAATTTGGAGTTTCAAATTTCTAAGATTGTGGATTCTGGCATGTTCCCTTCAGTATTTGGTGCACTGGAGTGGCTACAGTCCCGATGAGAGAATGTGGGTGCCAGCATCAGAGGTGAATGCCGCAAAGGTTGGTCTGCGCATTATTTTCTCATCCTGACAAGCCTGACCCTTAACTTCCTTGTAGAAAGGGGGTACTATCAAGGGTGTATCAAAAGCAACGGATGAGGCTGTTGGGGCCACTCGCAGAAGGTTTCAGTGTTTGGCCAAAATCCTGAATTTTGGTTCTGTCCCTTTAAGAGATACCTTTCTGTTTGGTAATAGCTTGAGGTCGGAGACAGTTGCAGAGACTGTATAGGGTTGCCGGGGGGGATGGGGGCAGGTGTCAGGCTAGTGTTTCTAGAGGTCACAATACCACCTTTTGCCCTTAGCATCAGGAATGCCTTACTTCCTCCCTCTCTCATCCTGCACTGGGTGTCTCCCTACACCTAGCGTGACATCAGCACTCCATTTTATCTGGTGATCAAACCTGCAGTCATCAAAAACATATGCCTGAACCTATGGACTTAAAGATACAAGATAATTCTCTAACGTGATACAATGCTTTCAAGGGAGGTGGTATCAAAGTAACATAGACAAGAATGTCAGGACTGAAGATTTCTCAGCCGAAAATCTTTCAGAGAACCAGACTTCACTCAACACATAGGTTTCGATATATTAAAGCAATTACTCTGCTCCAAAACACTTTAACATTGAAAAATTCTAAAAAATTTGCACAAAAATGTTGCAGCTCTTGCCATTTTTAAAATAGGCAAAGTTGGGCCGTGGTGAAACATGACATGTTGTGGGGTGCTTTACATCACAACTTTGTAGCAAGGTGCACAGAGGCGCACACCACATTTCAGACATGCCTGATTCATTAAGAAGTGTTCATCTTATAATGAATTCGATGTGTCTGAGTACCATACATCCCTCATCCAGACCAGAGTCAATAATATTGGTCTTGGTGAATCGAGGCCATAGAGTATTATTTACTCTTTTTCAACCAACTTTCTACAGCCCATATTCCTATGGTATGTCTACTATGAAAATATTGATGGATTTACACTTTTCTCCTAATATACAAATTTGAATTTCACTAAGGAAGTAGAGAAACTCCCGTGCCACATTTAAGCAGCTTCCTCAAAGTAATAATTGCTTTCCAACAAGCTTTTAATATAACTAAGGGATTTGTGCCAGATCAGAACCCCAAACTACAGACTCTGCGTTTCGGGGTAACTGCCCCTCATCAGTGTAGTGTGTGGGATATTCTGATCTGGCTGAGTGAGTGGGCTAAGACAAGGTCTAGGAACTTGCTATCAACCTTATGGAGACAGCGAAGTAGGTGAGGAGATTGTAAGCCACTTCCCTCCTCTCATATACATGCATATATGCAAATTTGTACTTCACTAAGGAAGTAGAGAAACTCCAGTGCCACATTTATGACTTTGAGGAAGCTGCTTAAATGTGGCACTGGAGTTTCTCTACTCACTACACTGATGAGGGGCAGGTACCCCGAAACGCAGCGTCTGTAGTTTGGGGTTCTGATCTGGCACAAATCCCTTAGTTATATTAAAAGCTTGTTGGAAAGCGATTATGACTTTGATGAAGCTGCTTAAATGTGGCACTGGAGTTTCTCTACTTCCTTAGTGAAGTGCATATTTGCATATATCTGAGAGGAGGGAAGTGGCTTACAATTTCCTCACCTACTTCGCTGTCTCCATAAGGTTGATAGCTAGTTCCTAGCACTTTTCTTCTTGCATTGTTCCTTTATATAATAGATTGCATTTCAATAGGAATCTGCACAAGGATCATTGACAGTTATAGTGCTAGATGGGGAAGAGCTGGCTGTCACAAAGATCAGATGCTGCTTATCTGTAATATCATTTATTCTGGCATTCTCTGGAATCTACAAGGAATATGGTATCTGCAGAGATCTTTGGTAGCGATTCATAATAGAGTTTTGTAAAGGTTGACGAATACTTTAAATGGCACACTTTCTGGAATACGTATTCCTACCTTGTACAGTAGAGGGCAATGTAACATTGAATATAATCTAGACTGCACCACAAACAGGACATATTTAATAAAATGTAGACTCCTCTCACTGGGAGCCTTCTGCTGATCATTCATGGGAATCAGTAACACCATGCTGTGCGGACCACTTGCCTCTAATTTACCAGGTCACAGCCTGGCACCTACGTATGCAACCACATGCAAGTTGTCAATATTCATCTGCATTCCCAAATGTTATGCTCTTTTCACATATTCTAATTGTAGCAGATAAGCTGGGTACTGGCACAAGTGCTCTGCTGAAAAAAAAAAGCCGTACGATTACAATACTCTCATTCTGCTCAGTCCGACCTGACAAATATGAAGAAAATTTGGAGCAGAGTGTAATATTTCTGAATGTCAAATATGCATGAGTTTTCGTTTTTCTGTTCGACTGACAGGGACTCACTTCATAATTTAGAAGGTTTGATAGTCATCTTCTGTGAAAGAAAACTTTTCTTCATGCCATAAAATTGAGATTGCAGCCAAAATGACTCGATGTATATAAAAATTGGCAATTACAATTAAAATGGAATTTGGAAAAATGTTGGCAGCATTTTCTTACTTTAAAGGGAATATCTGGCACTATTCCTTTTACAATATGCCTAAAAATCCAATAGGTATGTAGATGCTAACCAGCTGCCTGTTCTGCTCTGGTGCTGATTTCACTGAGTGGTCAGAGATCGCCATGTTGGCTATTCGGTGGCTTCCTTTGGCATCATGTCGCAAGAGTGGTGGCTTCTTTTCAGCTGGGTTCTTTTGAAGGTTATCGTGACTGCTGACATGATTGACTACCGACTCCCTGCTAACAGTCAATCAGCATGCTACCAGCAGTCGCACCCCATTATGAGAGCAGCCTGGAATATGAAAAACTGTTCTGTTGACGTCGATCAGCTGAGGCCGGCTTCACACCATGGTTTTCAGCTGTTAGGTTCTGTCCGGACAGAACCTGACAGCATTGGATGAGCAGCAGGTGTGGGCCCTCTGATCCTGTTTTTTACAGGATTCGTTTTTTTGCTGCTGTCCACAGTGCTGACATCTGCCAGTGTGTGCAGTGCTGCTGTCCATGGTGCTGAAATCTCACCCCGTGTGTGTAGTGCTCTCCATGGTGCTGAACGTGCAGCAGAGTCTCTGAAATACTGCAGTCCATGGTGCTGAATGAGCACAGCAGCATTTCAGAGCCTGCGCTAGGATTTTCATCGGATCCGGGAAACAATCAGGTTTTTTAGCTGATCCCGTGCCCGTGGACTCCCATGTTATGGGCGCCAGCTCGCCTCGGATCCAGAAGGATACAATTGTGTCAAATTTTTGCACCAGAGGCATAAAATGATGCAGAATCCGATTTTGTGCCCGGTGAAAAAACGGACAAAATCGGAACAGGAACAAAAAACACAAAACTGGATGGCCAAATAGGACCAATCTGGCACCATAAGGACACATGGGGGCAAAGCCGGATCAGGTTCTGTCCGGTTCAAACCGGACAGAACCTGACAGATGAAAACCGTGGCGTGAAGCCGGCCTGAATCATCAACAACAGTGGTCAAGGATCGCTCGATGCCAGTGTACAACAGGCAGGTAGTTGTGTCTGTTAGCAACTACTTACCTGTTCATTTGCATTCACATAGTAACAACAAAGTCCTGTACAACCTCTTTAATTGTATTTCATGAAAAAGCCACTAAAAATAACATTCTCTTATGTTTTCAAAAACTCTTCTCTCATTGTCTCCACAACTAAATGTAATTTACTTTCAATAGTTCTAATGTGCTTATTATTTCTCAATCCTCCATGTGATGCTTCTATTCTACAGATTTCAAATATGTGTAATGATATTTTGATTTTCAAATAAATTTTACAAATCACATTAAATATGCAAATTGTCACTTTAGGAAGGAAGTAGACAAACTCTAGTGTCTAATAAAGGTAGCAATTCTAAAACTCATTATTAACTCTTTAACAAGCCTTTTAAAATGATTTAGGATTTGTGCCAGATCAGAACCTGAAAACTGCAGACGCTGCATTTTGTGGTGATTGCCCCTCATCAGTGCAGTGTGTGGGAATTCTGATCTAGGTGTATGAGAGGCTAAAGGCCACTTCACACACACAGATATCTGAGTCCAATATCTGAACAGATCTCTGGTTGCAGTGAAATCATGGACACATTGTTCCATTTTGTGGCTGTGTACAACATGGAGCAATGTATCCATGATTTCACTGCAACCAGAGATCTGTTCAGATATTGGACTCATATCTGTGTGTGTGAAGTGGCCTTAAGACGAGGTCTGGGGGAACAGCTTTTCTCCTTGTGAAGAGAATTCTGCCAGCTGGCAGTGAGGATACTTAAAGCTGCAATGCTCCTCTGGGAATTGCATATGCAAATTATCACTTCAGTGAGGAAGTAGACAAACTCTGATGCCACCCAATAAAGGTAGCAATCCTAAAAGTCATAATTGACTCTTTAACAAGAGTTAAGGGTTAACAGAAAGTGCTGGGTTTCATTGATTCACTGCGCTGACCTCCAGTGAAGACAAACAGAGTGATAGATAAAACTCTGTTTAAAGAGTAATTTGCCAAGGCAAATTACCCATTAAACAGAGTTTTATCTATCACTCTGTTTGTCTTCACTGGAGGTCAGCAGTGAATCTATGAAACCCAGCACTTTCTGTTAACCCTTTGTATCCTTACTCTTGCTGGACAACTGCTGCGACCATAGGAGAGAGCGGAGTTAGTTGGTTGTGACTTGCACAACCAAATCAGGTGAGTCCTTCCACTAAAGGGGGGCACTGAGGTTATTGGTACAAAAGGAAATTACTCTATGTGCGCTCCATTTCCCTTTTTATTGATGCTTGGGTCGAGCATATTGAGACCAAACCCAATGTTAACCTATGGGAAACCAGAGCATTTTTCCGGCGGCACCCCCGGCAACCTGGATAAACCCTAAAAAAGTCACAAATGTATAAGATCAGTGCTCAAATGGCATGGGAACAGCATGACATGGGAACAGTATTGTATATTTTTTTACTGCATTAAAGACTTAAAAAAAAAAATTGGGAGGCACTCCGATGCCCCTTTAAGAGACGTGGAGAACGCCCTCATTACATATTGTATGTTCCCATTATTAGGAAGTGGGTCTCCCATAGTCTTACCCTATGCAGGGATGCCAAAAATTGGGAGGCACTGTAATGCCCCTTTGAAGACACGTGGAGGATGACCTCTTTAAATAATGAATGGTCCCATTATTACGAAGTGGGTCTCCCATAGTTATTGATCCTACTTCCTCCCACCATGCCGAGTGCACAGACAAAACTTATCCCACACTTGGACACTCTGAAGAGCTGTTCCTGTTTCCATTTATAGATTCGGACATCTCGCCCTCTCCACTTGAAGTGGGCCAAGAGTAGATCGTATGTAGCGATGCCAAAATATTTGAGCAGCCACGGTCGCATGAAGGCGACAGTGGGAAAGTGCCACAAGAAGTGGACAATGATGACACACAATTGCTAGAAAGTCAAGAGGAAGACCAGGGTGGGGAAGTGGAAAACAACGTGGTGGATGATATAGTAACTGACCCAACCTGGCAGGAGGACATGCAGAGCAAGGACAGCTGCGCACAGGGGGAGGCTTAGCACCCCAACAGGCAGGAAGAAGCAGTGTGGTTGCCACAGACAGAAGGCGGGCAACCGTTCCCCGTAACACCAACACAACGGAAGTTGCCAGTACAACTGTTTGGTCTTCCTGAGTCTGGCTGCTTTTATGGACTCTGCTGATAATTCCAAAGAGGCCATTCGCACCACCTGCCATGCCAGCATCAGCAGGGGTAGCAAAACTACCAGCCTGACGACCACCAGCATGATCAGGCACATGGCAGTAAAGCACCCGATTTGTGGGCCGAATCCCAGTGTCCAGGAGCAGTGTCTGTTGTTCGTGCAAGGCAATCCCCTGTCCATAGTGCATGCAAAGATGCCTTCTGTCCTGCACCTGTCACTGCACAAACAGAAATACCACCATTAGCAACCACATCTACATCCTTGTCCCAGCGCAGCGTTCAGATGTCCATACCCCAGTACTTGGAAGACAAGAACAAATATGCAGCCAATGCCACACAGGCCACACTACTTAATTTGCACATTTCATGACTGCTTGCGCACAAAATGTTGCCTTTTAGGGTAGTGGAGACGGAAGCATTCCGCAACCTGATGACAGAGGTCATCCCTCGTTACTCAGTCACCAGCCACCACTGTTTCTTCCCGTGTGATGTCCCCGCATTACACAAGCACGTGTACCAAAACATTAGCCGTGCCCTTAATAATGTTATTACCGAGAAAATTCACCTAACCATGGATGCGTGGAAAAGTGCTTCTGGGCAAGGACGGTACATCTCGCTGACGGCACACTGGGTTAACATAGTGGAAGCCATGACCCAGTCTCCTGATATCCTCCCGACGCCAAGTATAGTGGACCCTAACTCAATCAGGGTTGCCTACAGCTCCTGCATGTCATCCTCCTTAGCCTCCTCCTTCTCTTCACCCTCCACATCAGTCAGAAGCTAGAAGCACTGCAGCACTGCCCTGGATAAGTGGCAACAGGCTGTGCTGAAGCTAATATGCGTAGGTGATAAACCGCACAAGCTTAAGAGTTGTGGACAGCTCGGAAAGAGCAGGCAGAACTGTGGCTCACACCGCCGAACCTACAGCCAGGCATGGTTGTGTGTGACAATCAGGGGCGGACTGGCCCGGCGGGAGATCAGGAAATCCCCCGGGGGGCCCCAACACTTTTTTGCCACGCCCACTTAGCCACGCCCTCATACCCCCTGGGCCCTGCAGGGAGATGTGTGACAGTGTGAGGCCCCCCTCCGGTACTATCGCTAATCATATCGGCGCACTGCCCGTGTGATTAGTGATTATGTTCTTGTCTTGCAGCAGCAAAGCTTTGCCTGCTGTTGCGGTGCTGCCCAGCCTCCTCTGCGCAGCGCGACACTGCCGGCATGTGCGCAGATGGAGACAGTCTCAGCCTGCGATGACTGCCTCCATCCAGGCTGTGTGCACACTCTCTGTGCAGGTGCCGGCAGCGTCGCTGCAGAGGAGAGGGACCCGCCGTCACCCCAGCAGACCTGCAGACAGTCAGACCCAGAGTGACTATAAAGGCGGTGGGGCAGGGGAAGGAGGCTTGGGAGAGGGGGGGGGTCGCCCTGATAACTGAATGACTGAGGGGCCCATTCTGCCATAAGAGATGGGCTCCTCAGCCATCAGCCTGGGGCCTAGGGGTCCCAGACCGTGCTCCAGCCTCCACCATCCAGTCTCACCTGCTGGGGGTTTGTAGTGCTGTGCAGCATTTAGTGTCAGGAGATGCTGTTGCTGCTTCTACTACTGCCCCCAGCATGGTGCCCTCAGGGAGGTCCCACAGGGCATCACAGGCCACCTCAGTATGAAGCAAACACTGTGGGAGCTCTCTGAGGGCACTATACTGGGGCGCGGTGAGAGCCTAACCTCACGGAGCCCCATGATCTCTATAATCCCTGAATGGGCCCCATGATCTCTATGTACACCCCTAAGTGGGCCCCCTAATCTCTGTGTATGCCTCTGAGTGGGCCCCATGAGGATCTCTATGCACGCCTCTGAGTGGTCTCCGTAATCTGTATGTATGCCTCTGAGTGAACCCCATAATCTCTATGTGCGCCTATGTGTGGGCCCCATGATCTCTATGTGCGCCTCTGAGTGTGCCCCATGATGATCTCTATGTGCGCATCTGAGTGGGCCCCATGATCTCTATGTGCGCCTCTGAGTGGGCCCCGTAATCTGTATGTACACCTCTGAGTGGGCCCCATGATCTCTATGTACGATTCCTGAGTGGGCCCCATGATCTCTATGTGCGCCTCTGTGTGGGCCCCATAATCTTTGTACCCCTCTGAGTGGGCCCCATGATGATCTCTATGCACGCCCCTGAGTGGGCCCCGTAATCTGTATGTGCGCATCTGAGTGGGCCCAATAATCTCTATGTACGCCCTTGAGTGGGCCCCGTAATCTCTATGTATGCCTCTGAGTGGTCCCCATGATGATCTCTATGCACGCCCCTGAGTGGGCCCCGTAATCTGTATGTGCGCATCTGAGTGGGCCCAATAATCTCTATGTACGCCCTTGAGTGGGCCCCGTAATCTCTATGTATGCCTCTGAGTGGTCCCCATGATGATCTCTATGCACGCCCCTGAGTGGGCCCCGTGATCTCTATGTACGATCCCATCCCTGACTGGGCTCCATGATCTCAATGTACACCGCTGACTGGGCCCCATGATCTCCATGTACGCTGCTGACTCTGCCCCATGATCTCTGTGTATGCTGTTGACTCTGCCCCATGATCTCTATGTACGCTTCTGACTCTGCCCCATGATCTCTATGTACGCCGGTGACTCTGCCCCATGATCTCTGTGTACGCTGCTGACTCTGTCCCATGATCTCTATGTACGCCTCTGACTCTGCCCCATGATCTATGATCTCTATGTACGCCCCTGATCCCTATATACTCCCCTGATTGGCCGCATGATCTCTATGTCCGCCCCTGATGGGGCCCCTGTAATCTCTATGTGGCCCTCGCCTCCACTTGGCAGTAGTAGCAGCTGCATCTCCATAGTGTGACATTCACACTACATGCTGCACTGTACAGGACCCCAAGCCAGCAGCAGGACGGATGAGGAGGTAACTTTCTGGGACCCTTGGCTGAGGCTGGCAAGACATACTACTGGGCAATCGCCATGATTATCATGCCCATTGGCCAGCATGTCATGCCAGCCTCGGGTGGTACTATCATGCATGCCCATTGCTTAGTATGTCCTGCCAGCGTCTGAGGTACTATCATGCCCACCCAGCATGTCCTAAAAGCCATTGGTGGTAGTACTAGCATGATAGTACCACAGAGGCTGGCAGTATATACTGGGCAATGGGCATAATAGTACCGCAAAGGCTGGGAGGACATTCTGGGCAATGGGCTTAATAGTACCACAAGTAGACTGACTAGGCAGTCTCCAGGGCTCCGTCTCCCCTTCTCGCTGCTGTTAGGCTGGGTTAACATTGCACTTATACTGTGTGTTACAACAGATCCGTTGTAAATCAGCACAAATGCAATGTACCAAAGACTTGCATTGCAAAAATGCATACTAACGCTTGCAAAAATAGGCATGCGTTTGAAAGTATGCAATATTTGCAACGCACAAAAAAACATCGTCGCCGGGTGGAGGCCAGCTAAGCACTTCTCTAACAGCTGTGTTCTAGTGTAAAGGCATCGTTACACACAACGATATCGCTAACAATATCCTTGCAACGTCACCGGTTTTGAGACGCTGGAGCGACCTCGCAGCGATATCACTGTGTGTGACATGCTGCAACGACTGGCGATCAGCTATCTGATCGTTGCGGATTGGCCGGGACCAATTTTCGGGCGTTGGTCTGCCGCTGTCACGCATGCATCGGCATGTGTGACAGGGTCAACGACCAGCGATGTTCATTCTGACAGGCTGGGTAAGCGAGAACAGGCTGGTAACCAAGGTACACATCAGGTAACTAGGCACAGCGCTGTGCTTAGTTAACTGATGTGTACCTTGTTTACCAGTGTTATCGCTGCCTGTTTGACAGCTCACCAGCAACCACACAGCGATGTTCCAGCGATCCCGGCCAGGTCGGATCGCTGGAACATTGCAGCGTGTAACGGGGCCTTTATTCTGTGCCTGCTTATCTCTGTCAGCAGACATATTTGTCTGATGGCAATGATGTAGCAGAGCTGAAGACAGAAGATGTGTGGATTACGTCGGAGCAAGGATTTTTTTTTATTGAAGATGGAGTCTCTAAATGTGTTTTGTGTTTGATTTTTCTTAAAAAATGTTTTTCTCTGTGTTGTTTTTTTTTTCTGTATACTAGAAATTCGGTGGCCATGCCTAGTTTGGCGTGACGCCATGAATTTCAGGCTTAGTACAAGCTGAAAATATAAAGCTGGTACTAATCCCATTATTACCCAGCGTGCCACCCCCCACCAGGGCCGCTGGAAATGGCGCTACGATGAATGAGCCAATTCCAGGGGTGGCTGCAGGCTGCCGTTTTCAGAGTGGGGGGCCCAGAATGCTTGGGCCTTACCATGCTGAGAATCCAAGCCCCCAGCTGCCTAGTTTTAACTGGCTAGCAATCAAAATATGGCGGGAGCCCATGCATTTTTTATTTTTTTTTAAATAATTTTTAAAAAATATTGGGCTTTCCTGCTTTTTGATCCCCAGCCAAGGTAAAGCCAGGCAGCTGGAGGTGGCAGGCTGTAGCTGTCTGCTTTATCTGCGTTAATAATCAAAAATTCCGTGGAGCGCTATGTCATTTTTTTTTATTGTTTATTTTTTTCCACACTTCTGTGTGTGTGACAGACCCAACATCTAATCACAGACACTGACACAGAGAATGGGCGTCTGTGATTGGCTGCTTGAATAACCTGAAAGCAGCCCAGACATAGTACCATACTAGAATGTATGGGCTGATTGTAGATTGCTCAAACAGCCAATCATAGACGCCCATCCTCTTTGACAGCATCGGTGATTGGCTGTTGGGTCTGTCACATATAGAAGTGTGAAAAGAAATCATTTTTAAAAGCATGATGTAGCGCTCCACAGACTTTTTGATTCTCACCGCAGATAAAGCAGACATCTACGGCCTGCCACCCCCAGCTGCCTGGCTTTACCTTGGCTGGCGATCAAAAAACAAAGATGCCTAATATTAGTTTTAAACTTATGTAAAATATATATTTTTTTAAAATATGTGGGCTCCCTCCATATGTTGATGGCCAGCCAGCAAAAACAGGGCAGCTGGGGGCTGGGATTCTCAGCATGGTAGGGCCCAAGCCTTCTTGCCCCCCACACTGATAATCGCAGCCCGCAGCCACCACTGAAAATGGCACATTCTTCATAGCACCATTTCCAGGCACTTTAGCCGGCTCTTCCTGTGGCTGAGAGAGAGACGGCTGCTGCAGAACGCCAAGCTGAGAGAGAGGCTGCTGCTGCAGAACGTCAAGCCGAGAGAGAGGCTGCAGAACGCCAGGATGAGAGAGAGGCCGCCCAGGCTGAAAGTGAGAGAGCGTCCAAGCTTCAGTTGGCTGAAGTAGGGAGGGCTAACAATCCTCAGCTAACCCCCTCCCTGGATAACTATCTAAGGAGACCACGTTTGGAAAACTTCCCTGTGATGGAGAAGGACATGGACTTAGATCCTTTTCTTCGGGTGTTTGAGAAAACCTGCAGACAATACCATATTCCCCCTGAGCAATGGGCTCTGTATTTAGCGCCAGGGTTGAGAGGCAAAGCCGCGGATGTGTTTGCTGACCACCCATCTGACCTAGATGGGAACTATGAGGCAATAAAAGAGGCTGGGATCAGGAAATACAACCTAACCCCAGAAGTGTATCGTAGAAAATTCGTGAACCTACAACGTGGATCAACTGACAGCTATGCGCATTTCGTGAGCACTAGGAGGATCACATTCCACCAATGGATTAAGGGACTTTCTGTTAGCAGCTTCAAGGCCTTAACAGATCTTATGGTCAAGGATCAATTTCTTCACATGTGCCCCATGGATATAAGACAATTTGTGTGTGATCAAGGGACACGAACTGCAGATGAGGCTACAAGGATTGCGGACCGCTGCATGGCCAACAGGATGCCGGAGGTGCGGAAGCCATCGAGATTCAGCTGGAAGGGAGGTAAGCCAAACGGGGACCCCCCTCCCTCTGCCAGCCGACCACCAGTGCTGTCCAAACCCACCTCCTATGGGTCCCCGGGGACCAGACATTCCTCAGGTGATGCATGCCAATGCTTTACGAGCGAGAAAGTGAGACATATTAGCACAGTCTGCCCTGATAGGGAGAAATGCCCCACTACCACCCCAAAGCCGTCTGGGTCCCAACCTTCTGTCCTATTTGTGGCCAGCACCTATGTGAGGACTAATCAGAACTGTCAATCTGTCACTGTTGGCGATAAAGTTTCCGTTGGTCTCAGAGACACTGGAGCACAAGTAACTCTGGTGCATCCCGAAATGGTAAACCCTGCAGATATCATACCAGGAAAGACTGTATATCACCGGGGTTGGAGGGGTCAGCCCTGATGTGCCCATGGCCCATGTGTATCTGGACTGGGGAGCAGGGAAAGGACTGAGGGAAGTGGGAGTATCAGAGGCTATTCCCACCAATGTGCTGCTAGGCACAGACCTGGGGAGGATGTTGTCCCACTATATCCCTCACTTGCAAGTAAATACTACTGACAAGGTGGAAGCCAGTGACCCACCTGAGACCCTGTGCCAGGAAGGAGAATGTACCAATGCACAAAAAGGTACCCATGAACAGGAATGTATGTATGTGGCCGCTGTGACCCGGAGTCAGGCTGTGGCTCAGACTCAATCCCAGAGACTAGAGGATAAGTCTCAGACATAATTGCCAGAACAGGAGGGCTCTACTCAGGTCCAGGAACCCCCTCACATGGCAGATCCACCGAGGTCCATGACCACAGACTCTGAAGGCTCATGTTCAGACCATACACACTAGGCCAGGGCCTGCAGACTGACAGCCAGAGCTACCGGGAGGTCCTGCTGAGAGATGTCAGTCTGGAGAAGCTCAGTGGACTTGCCGACCAACCCCTTTCTGCTTCTGTGGCGTCCTGTGCCAGGTAAGCCACAGAACCAACTAGTTCACTAAGGTCTCAGATAGGGGGGAAAACATTGTTTACAACATTTCCCCTCACACCTTATCCCAATCAGAAGTGTCATTATTACAAAAAGGACTTTCCTTTTGTCCAACCCCTTCATTAGACACGGTTATTGTTGAACAAGAGTTACAACATTTCTTCAGGTCATTGAGGTTGAAAGCCCATTTCTCCCAGATACCGCCACCCATGGTTTCCACCACTAAGGTGGAGAAACCTAGGTTTAATTCTAAGGCTTTAGCACTACGAAATAAAAGTACTTTTAGGCCACCTCACAATCATCATCCAGTGGAAACATACATTTCCTTGGTCCAGAGGGATATGAATATAACCCTGGAGAAGATAAAGCGGGGGGATTTTCATTTGAAAAATAATTTAGAGGAGTCACGGGCCCTCTATGACCTGAGGAACAATGATCATTTAATTATAAAACCGGCAGACAAAGGGGGTTCTATTGTGGTGATGAACAAGACTTCATATATATCAGAAATTCAACGTCAACTGAGTGATAGGGAAACATACAAACCTATCTCACACAATCCTACATCAGAAATACTTGCTAAAATACGTCTCCACATTGACCTATACAAAAAGTTGAACATAATAGACGAACCATTAGCAGAATACATGATCAACCAGAACCCTATCATTCCTGTTTTCTTTGTACTACCGAAAGTACATAAGTCTTGTTGATCCGCCAGGTAGACCCATCGTGGCCTCTACTGATTCCCTCTTGTCACCTCTGGCTATTACTTTAGAAAAAATATTAACACCTTTAATCATCAATACTAGGTCTTATCTACGTGATACCACTGATTTTCTGAGTAAATTGGATAAATTGCCGAATATCACTGGTTGCACTTTAGTAACATTGGATGTAAACTCATTATACACCAGCATCGGACACACCAAGGGCATTGAAGCTGTTAAAAATTTTTTACAAAAATACTCGACACTAGAACCATTAGAACAGGCCTTCTGTCTGGACACCTTACAACTGATTTTGTATAATCATTTTTTCCTATTCCAGGATCAGTTTTATTTTCAACAACAAGGTACCGCGATGGGATCTAACGTGGCACCTTCGTATGCCAATATTTTTATGGCGGAATTCGAAGAGAGTTATATATATATAAACATCCAGCATTCTCTTCTAATGTAATTACATGGCATAGATTTATCGACGATATATTCATGATATGGAAAGGCGATATAGAATCCCTTAATACTTTTGTTACTGACCTGAATAGTTTTCTATCCAATCTCCAATTCACATTGAGTTGGCATAAACAAGAAATTAGTTTCTTAGATACTATGGTATTACTTTCAACTGAAGGTAAGGTCAGTACCGACCTATATAGGAAACCTACTGACCGAAATAGTTTATTACACTACCAGAGTAATCACCCACATCACATTAAGGTAGCATTACCATTTTCCCAATTGGACAGAATAGACCGGATAGTCACTTCAGATTCAACCCACACGATACGTCGCAAAGAGATTATTCAGAGATTCAGAGAGCCGAGGTACCCATCACATGTTTTATTGAAAGATAGGGTGAGAAAAGATAAGGTGGATACTCCAAGAGTGGCATATGTTCACACCTATCATCCTTTTACCCCTCTCCTAAATAAGAGCATTTTGACTCATAGGCATATCTTTAAAGAATCTTAACCTAACATACAAGAGTTCAAGAATAATCGTATTTTTTGTAACAAACGTCCTCCTAACATTCGTCATACTTTAGTGCGGGCTGATATTGGTTCTAATCGACCCAGAGTAACACAATTAACTCTTAGAACACCTCGTACCGGCACCTTCCCTTGCCTGGGTTGTGCCCAATGCACTAATGTGGTAAAAGGCAGCACTTTCACACATCCACGCTCAGGTAAAAGATATCACATAAAGAATTTTTACACGTGTGATAGTACACATGTTGTGTACCTGATTAAATGCCCGTGCGGTCTCGGATATGTTGGGGAGACCACCCAGCATGTCCGAGACCGCATCGGCCAACATAAGTCCACAATTAGGTGCGGCAAAACACTATTACCAATTCCAGCACATTTTGTGTCTATGGGACATAGTGTGTCTCAGCCTCATACCTGGTGATAGATCATGTTCCATTATCTAGAAGAGGGGGCAACAGGGTCAAACAGCTTTTGACTCTGGAAGTCAGATGGATACATGAACTGCAGACCTTAACCCCATTAGGTCTCAATAGAGAATATGACAGCAAAATCGACTAATCTTAGTAAAGGATTTTTCCACTGTTATTTTTAGGTTGTGTCTTCTCATTATAAGGTATACTGTTCCTTTAAAGACGCAATATATTCATTCACATTTATTTCTTGTTTATATCCTTTACATTAGTATTCTTATGCACATTAATTCTCTATTGTCTCTTTATTTTTCCTGTTTGTTCTTTATTATAGGTGAGATACTAATCCCTACACTAATGTGAGACACATTGAGATTATGTGTCTGTGGTAGCACTAACGTCGGTTTCCTAGACAACGCACAATACACTGAAGCTTTCTCTTTCCCGCACTTGTGCACTATGCCCAGTGACGTCGGCGGATATGACGTCACACGCCATGTCTTAATGGAGCGGCTTATTGAGAGCTGCACACGCAGCCCGGTGCGGAGAGACCACGTAATTCCAGTGTCATCCACAAGGTATTCTGTATCCTGCACCGATTTGTATGATTTCTTTGACTTCCTAAAGGCACTATTATCCTAAGGATAGTAGTTGGTAAACTGTAGTCCCATATCAGGTACCTTCAGGTACACAAGCAGATTGTTAATGCTAACAGTCCATATCATATACTGGCACTATGATTAGAGACAGGAATAACTTTTAGTATGAAATTTTGGACATGTAATATTTCTCAGGGACATCAATTGAGATTATAAGTTGATTCATGATATTTCATTTCTTATTTTTTTCATTTATCATCAATAGGAGCCACAAATAGGTCCACATCTAATGCATGGGAGAATTAACCCATATATAGCACGGTGTATCTATCTACTAGATTAAAGGTAATGATAATAGTTATCTCATTTCCCGGATATAGACATGTTCACATATAGCATATGGACTTTTGTTTCATTAAAATTTGTTATATATATTTTAGGGTGTACCTGAACTCCCATATATATGGTGATATATCTCAACAGGTATACTCCTTAATGATAACAGGTAGACAATTTTTCTTTCATATGAATTTCATGTTTCATATTTTATGTTATTTAACATTAATTCCTGGTCTCAATCTTCAGTTACTAGATACACTGTAGCACTGTTGCCAACATTCAAAAAACATTTTTCATTGAGAAATTTGTTACAAGGTAAATTGTCTTATTGTTTTTTCATAATTTTTGGATCAATGTATTTGTGATTGGATCATGATATTTTTTTGCTTGTATATATTATTATGAGAAAGGGATTACTATATCTACTGTATACGACTGGCACCGTAAAAACCATGCATGACACTCCTACCATGATTTATGATTTTTTTTTGCATTAGATTATAATGTTAATATGCTTATTTAATACTATGTATCTTGACATGATTGTTCTTGATTTTTGTATAGATATTCTTTCTGTGAACAAGATCTGTGAGAGACCGAAACGTCAGATAACAATTCATTGATCAGAATATCACAAATTTTTCAAATAAAAAACTTTTATTTAACAGCAATCTCTGACTGTGTGCCGAGGTTATTCCTATATTATTGACTTTTTTCTTCTGAGCACCAGTAGCTGAGTAGTGGACCCTACTTTTCAGACAGGGTGAGTAAGGGGACCAGGAAGCTGCATAAGGGAATGAGGAGACAGCAGGAAACCGTGTGTCACACTTTCTACATGAATGCAGCAATGTGGTGTCTTGATTTTTTTGGACAAGGTGTAGTTTCTACATATATTTCAGAGTATATACAGTTATGGTCGAAAGTGTTGGCACCCTTGAAATTGTTCTATATAATTATTTGTCCAAGAAAATTATTGCAATTGCACATGTATATTTCTATTGTGTGCATTTTAACAACACAAAGAGTAAGCAGAGAAAAAAAGCCAAATTAGACATAATTTCATACAAAAAAACCCAAATGGGTAAAAAAAAACTTTGTGGGCACCCTGAAATTAATATTTGTTTGCACACCCTTTGAAATAACTAACTGCAATCAGTCACCTCCTATAATCATCCGCAGGCTTCTTCTCACCTGGAATTTTGGACTCTTTATAAACTGCTCGAGATTAGGGATGGGCGAATCTACTCGCTAGGACTCGTTACTCAGCGAGTAGCAAGGGACTCGCAGGACTCGGTACTCTGCGAGTTTCCCAGCGTTTACTCGCACGAGTCCAATGCAAATCAATGGCAAACGCTGACAAAACTAGGATTGCCATTGTCTTGCATTAGACTCGGCTACTGTGCCAGTGATAGCAGAGAAACTCGCAAAGTAAAGAGCCGAGTCCAGCTGTCTTCTCTGTGCAGGCTGCCGCAGCTCCAGGGTTCTAGAGCCCGCCTGCTCACAGAGATGATGTAGCAGTGCTGAGATTGTTCTCAGTCTGCTCATTCCCTGTGCATAGACATCTATATCTATGCACAGGGGATGTAGCAGAGAGGACATCGCGTTTTGGACTGGGTCGGACAGGAGAGGATTTTTTTAATTAAAGATGGAGTCCCTAATGGCTTTTTTTTTTATTTCAAATACAAAATTTTCTCTGTGTTGTGTTTTTTTAACCCTTTATTGGAGATTCTTAGTGGCTGGGTCAAACGTGGCCTGACATTAAGAATCTCAGGCTTAATACCAGCTTGTATAACAAAGCTGGTATTAACCCCTTTATTACCCAGCGTGCCACCGCCACCAGGGCCGCTGGAAGAGCGGGGTTCAGCGCCAGAGGATGGCGCTTCAATGAACGTGCCATCTTCTGGGGCGGCTGCGGGCTGCAATTTGCAGCGGGGGGTGCCCAGAAAGCTTGGGCATCCCTGCGCTGCGGATTCCAGCCCCCAGCTGCTTAGCTGTACCTGGCTAGACATAGAAATTGCGCGGAGCCCCACGCATTTTTTTTTAATTATTTCATGAAATTCATGAAATAATTAAAAAAAAGGGCTCCCCTATATTCTTGTGTCCGGCCAGGTACAAATAGGCACCTGGGGGTTGGGGGCAGCCCGTCGCTGCCTGCTGGATCCGGCTGGTTCCAGAAATACGGCGAAGCCCACGTGAAATTTTTTTCTGACAAATCCATAAAACAATGTAAATAAAAGGGACTGCATCTTTATTAACCCCTGGACCATGGGCGAGGGGTTAATAAAGATGCAGTCCCTTTTTTAGGATTGTTTTATTGATTTTTCAGAAAAAAAATTACATGGGCTTCGCCGTATTTCTGGAACCAGCCGGATCCAGCAGGCAGCGACAGGCTGCCCCCAACCCCCAGGTGCCTATTTGTACCTGGCCAGACACAAGAATATAGGGGAGCATACATGGGTTTTGTGTCTACTATAGGAGGTTCATCAAGGAGTACACCAAGAAGGCTGCTCCCCTGCAAGACCTCCTAGTAGGCCAACCCATGAAGGGCAACCCAAAGGATTCTCCGTTGAGATGGGGTAAGGAACAAGAGGAATCTTTCCAGACGATGAAAGAAGGCCTGACAGGAGAAGAAATCCTTGCTTACACAGACAACAACCTGTTATTCCTGCTGTACACAGACGCCAGCAAAGTGGGACTTGGAGCCGTCCTTTCCCACAAGCAAGATGGCAAGGAGAGGGTGATCGCCTATGCCAGTAGAAAGCTGCACCCCACAGAGAGGAACCCAGAACACTACAGTTCCTTCAAGCTAGAATTTCTGGCCTTGGTCTGGGCCGTCACCGAGAGGTTTAAACACTATCTGGTCTCTAGCAAATTTACAGCTTACACGGATAACAATCCGCTCACCCACCTGGAAACTGCGAAGTTGTGAGACATGGAGCAAAGATGGATGGCCAGACTCTCCAACTACCAATTTACTATTAAGTACTGGGCTGGGCACCATAATGGAAATGCGGATGCCTTATCCAGAATGCCTCAACTGTCAGAAGAGGGTGTAGATGAAGATGAGCTGGAAGATGTGGAGTTACCTGCCTTCCATGAAGTAAGAGTAACCCAGTGCCACCAATCCCATCAAGATCCTCTTACAAAAACAGTGAACCCGTTGCCCCACTTCGGTTGGAAAGAGGCGCAAGACAATGACACGGCTGTCAGTCTAATAAAACAACTGATAACCCAGGAGTCAGCAAAGCTGCCTGAAAATCCTCAATCTGAAGCCAAACGTCTGTGGAGCAAGCGGAGCAAGCTGTTCATACACCAAGGGAAGCTTTGTCGGAGGTACATCAATCCAAGGACACATGAGATGGCCTGGTAAATCATCGTGCCAAAGTCAGAAATCCATTTGGTCTTGAACGCCTATCACAACCAGACTGGTTACTTCGGGTGGAAGAAGCTACAAATGCTACTGAAGGATAGGTTCTTTTGGGTCGGCATGTGGACATCTATTGAAAAATGGTGTAAAAATTGTAAATCCTGCAGCCTGAGAAGGAAGGACTTACAGAGCCAGAGCGCCCAGCTTCATTCCATCTTTACAAAGCAACCTCTGGAAATCGTAGCCTTGGAACTGACTCCAAATAGATCCGGCTACACCTACGCGTTGACCATGGTAGACCATTACTCGAGATTCTTAATAGTTGCCCCCGTAAAAGACTTGACAGCTGCCACATCTGCTAGAACATTCCAAAATGTCTTCTGCAGACCATTGGGATACCCTGAACAGGCCCTAACAGATCAAAGATCAGCCTTCGAAGCGGAGATCTTCCAAGAGTTCTGCCACATGTATGGGTGCAAAAAAATCAGAACAACCCCATATCATTCACAAGCCAACGGACTCTGTGAGAAAATGAATTACATCATCAACGACATGCTGAAGATCTTACCCTTAGAAGAAAGAAACCAATGACCGGATAAACTACCTGATTTGGTTGACATGTACAACCACATTCCAGTAAGCTCTACAGACTGTACACCAGCATACCGATGAAAGCCCGTACAGGAAAGTTACCCGTAGACTTGGAACTCGGAGTAGTAGATCCTGAAGCAGATAACACTATTTCAAATTGGAAAACCCATCGTCTCGAACAATACTTAAAGGTTCAAGTCAGTGTTGAAGATAACCTGGAGAAATCCAGTGAAAAAAAAGAAAGGGACCTTAACAAACATGCTCCAGCAGAACCAATAACACCTGGAAGTATTGTCCTTAAGAGAAAAAGAACTAGAAACAAGTTGGATGATCAGTGGGAGCAAGAACCCTATGTTCTATTAGACTCTGGACATGACAACAACAAAGTCTGCCTTATCAACAAGTGGAAAAACCACACAGACTGTATCCAGGGATCACATAAAGAAGTGTCCAACAGATTGGGAAAACCAAAGTTCCCCCACTCAACTAATTCAAGAGTCTGAACCTGTACAAGAACCAAGCTCTAGCCAAGAGTCAACAAAGAAAGTAATCTCAACCATCTTAGGAGAATTCCCAGAAGATTGGCCTGAACAAGATCGAGCCATCATAGTGCCAATA
Source organism: Allobates femoralis (assembly GCA_033576535.1). Taxonomy (NCBI): domain Eukaryota; kingdom Metazoa; phylum Chordata; class Amphibia; order Anura; family Aromobatidae; genus Allobates; species Allobates femoralis. Next base: position 137,956,424 of record JARQOC010000009.1, on the reverse strand, counting down.
CTAAATTTCTACCAGCCCAATGAAGTGGTACAAAGGAATCAGGAAAAAATACCTGTTGCTAGAGAATCTGAGGATGCTGCAATAGGTACACATGCTAGCCCTGTAGTGAGACTAAGGCAAAGCAGGCACTTACCTGACATGCCTGCACCAAGCCCTTCATTAGAAACATCACCTGAGACAGTGACACCTGTAGTGCGTAAATCACACAGAAGCACACAAGGTCAACCCCCGTCTAGATATGGAAAATGGGCACAGTAAAGTCAGAGGTAGAACACACTAAAAGTTAAGATGTAAATAGTCATTATAAAGTTAAAGAAATGTAAATAGTAGTGTTCCAAAGGTGAAAGCCAGGTACACAACACCAAAAGGGAGTTGGCGTAAGGAGCTGTGTAGGGAGAGTAAAAACTTGGCCAAAAGGCGACCCCAGGGCCAGGAGGCCTACAGCACTTATGACCGTGATAGGCTCCATAGTATCTAGGACTCCTACGACGAAAACACCCATTGTTGTGTATTTTTGAACTGTTGAGCCTACAGAGACTTTACCTGTAAGGACTTATTGAACTTTCCCCTTTTGAACGGGACTAATGTAGCCACAAACTTTTCAAAATCTGCGGTGAATGGACTAGCACCATATGGACTTACCTGTTTTTCTATCTTCTTTTTTTCACACTTTTTCAGTGATTTTTTTGAAAGTTTTTATATTTTCAAACTTTGTAAATATGTTACCTGTATATTGTTGAATATTGTTATTTCTTTTGTTTAAACAAAAATGCTCAGTCCAGGAGTACTGAAATTACCTAGGGGGGTATGTGGCGCCCTGCCAATACAGGTAGCCACAAACTTCCCTAATGCACAGTTGGGTTTCCACAGCAGGTAACTAATACATGCAACATCTTCCACCCCGACACAGTAGGGGGAGCTCAACTTGCTGACCTTAGGCAAGATCCCCTATAAATACTGCTGCTGGGGGAGGAGTTAGAGTGTGCAGATGCTAGGAGAGCTGCGAAGATGTCCTGGTGGTCGGTGCCGCAGTTAGGCCCAAACCAGTGACCCGGAGTGGCCCTTCTGACATCCCGCAAGCCTAAGTGGCGACAGAAGGCGATTAGCAGATAGCTTAAGAGGAGCAACGAACTTGAGGGAGTTCGCCCCAAGATGTACCGGACATCGGGGATCCGCACCTGTGGGATACTCAAGGACCACAGAGAACCCTGTCACACCATGGAGGCTTCAGCCACCCGGTCCCCCTGTGGGTCAAGAGAGGGAGCCAGACACAGCAGTGTACCACCGCATTGATCAGAGAGGGTAAACCGTAGACCGCACAGGAGGAGAGATAGACACCAGAGTCAGGAAGAGAGAGGAGGCAAGTCAGGCTGCACGCAGGCTGGGCTTCAATCATTGCAGAGGAACAGAGGAGACCTTATACCCACTTGCTGTGGGGACCCACTGTGCAACCTTGTCACCTGTCAGTGCCCTGGACGTTTTACCTGCCGTAACAACAGTAGAAGGTAAAAGAGACTACTTCTGTGTGCGTGTATCATTCCCCTACATTCTCGGTGCCCCTCATAGACTGCTCCAACACTCCCCATCCCATCCACAGCTCCACTCCAAGCTGCCCCTTCGCACTATGCTGCGCTGGAGGTCCAGTCCTTCCTGTGGAGAACTTTACTACACTAGCAGCATTAACATCTACCTCCGGCGGACTGTGGCGGCGCTGGTGACTCATCACCAGAAACTACAGGTGGCATCACGACAACACTGTATATAACCCCCTGTACATATTACCCCCTTTTTGGAAGATAGGCCCAGGACACGGGATCAGGCATGGCCACCACTCCCCGTGACAGCAGGAGCGTTAACCCTTGCAGCCTGACACCCGAGTACCCCAAAGCCTGGGCTCGACACGCACAGAGAGAGCGCATGGGGATGGAGAGAGACAAAGGGAGAGAGCATACAGGGGGATGGGGAGAGAGTGCGCTGAGAGAGCGCACAGGGTGATGGAGAGAGAGACGATGGGAGACAGCATACTGGGGGATGGGGAGAGAGACAATGGAGAGAGAGCGCAAAGAGAGCGAGTGCATTAGGGGTGGAGAGAGAGATAATGGGAGAGAGAGTACACAGGGGGATGGGGAAAGAGACAAAGGGAGAGAGAGCACACAGGTGGATGAGAGAGAGACAATGGGAGAGTGCAAATGTGGGGGAGAGACAGGAGTGAGAGAGTGCACAGGTGGACGGGAGAGAGGCAGTGCATAGGGGGAGAGTGCACAGGTGGTGGGGAGATAGAGACAGAGATGGCACATGGGAGAGAGACAGACGGCGCATGGGGGGAGAGAGACAGCTCACGAGGGAGGTAGAGAGAGCGAATACAAGGCCTCGATGCATTGCTATGACAACTGATGTTTCCGGGTGCTGTCATGACACACTTCCTCCCAGGGATGCCAAAGCAGTGTCACTAGAAGAATGCTATTATTTGTGCAGTGCAGAGGGATGCTGAAGCTGAAGCATCTCTGCACTGCACAAGCGATCACAGTATGCAGTATAAAATAAAGTAAAAGTGGAAAAAAAAAGTTTTAAAAAATATGAACCCCTCCCCAATAAAGTATCAAAATAAGTAGTCACACAGCCCAAGATCCCAAAAACTGAGAACGCTATGTGTCACGGAAAATGGCGACAAAAGAGCAATTCTTTTTCTTTAAAAACTAATGAATTTTTTTTCACCACTTAGATAACAGTAAAAGTACAAGTTTGGTATCTATGAACTCGTACCGAGGTATCAAACTGACATGTCAGTGTTACCATATAGTACTGACCTGAGACCTCAAATTGACATCTCAGTGTTACCATATAGTGAATGTCAGTGCTAAAAAAAAACAATAGTGTAATTGCACCGCTTTTGCAATTTCACCGCACCTGGAATTTTTTTACTATTTTCCAGTACACTATATGGTAAAATGAATGATGTCATTCAAAAGTACAATTCATCCCGCAAAAAACAAGCCCTCATGTGTCTATACTAATGGAAAAATAAAAAAGTTATGGCTCTGCAAAGAAGCAGAGGGAAAAACGGAAAATGACCCGGGGGTGAAGGGGTTAACCTATTGTAGTGTACAACGGTTGCAAAAACACAGAATATAAAAATGCATCAAAAATGCAATGAGTTAAATAGATGAAGTTTTGCTGCAGGATTTTCTGCACCACAAATGGACTAATTTTCCTGCGTGTGCACAGAACCTTATAGCACCAGCAAATCCTACGAGATTCCACAGATCTGCGCACAGACACGCAGGCCTTTTTTTACCTGTCTGAGATGAAAAAACGCTCAGTTTTTGTTACATTTGTAAAAGAAACAGTTGTCAATTATTTCAGCATTTTTCAAAGATTGAAAGCAACGAAGAGAGAAAAAACTTAGCAGCGTTTCTGCAGCAAAAAAAAGACCTGCTTTTTTTGCTGTTTTCCTGCAGTTTTGCTTCAGAAAGAAACGCCCTATGTAAACATGCTCTTAGGCTGGCTTCACACCACGATTCTCTACTGTCAGGTTATGTCCGGTGTTTTTCAGGAGGCACCAGACAGAACTTGACAGCCCTGGACAAAACAGAACCTGTTTTCTTTCGGAATCCCCCCTGCATGTGGCTGCCACTGTTCAAGTGCTGAAAGGAAAAAACAAAAGGTTGCGCCACGCTGATCCCACACATAGAAAAATAGGTTAATCAGGGATACACTCACCTGGCACTGTTGTGCACCGCACAACAGGGAATGGAATACAAGGTGAGTGTAATATCGGTCAGTTGTTCTTGAGGCGGCCTTCCACTTGGCTCCGTGTGATAAGGCTGCGAGGTCAGGGCGACCGTGTCCACCGGGCCTGGACACTTAATCCCAAGGGAGGCAGCTCTATTGCATGTTCAGCAAGGTCTCTCCTCCAGCAGCTCTCATACCACACCCTGAAGGGAGGAGGGTAATAATGAGAAGGAAAAATAGTATGGAAGTGAGCGCTAGAAAAGACCAGGGAACTGAAAATTAAGAGAATTACCTCTAGGTTTATTAAAAAGTGGGTAAAGCGAGCCCTCAGCCACCTCAGCTGAGGGCTCGCTTTACCCACTTTTTAATAAACCTAGAGGTAATTCTCTTAATTTTCAGTTCCCTGGTCTTTTCTAGCGCTCACTTCCATACTATTTTTCCTTCTCATTACTGTTCAAGTGCTGACATTTCAGCAGTGGAGCTCTCCACATGCTGACAATTCAGCCGGCGACTCTTTTAGTTGCACTGTCCAGGTGCTGACATTTCAGCAGTAGAGCTCTCCACATGCTGACAATTCAGCCGGCGGCTCTTTTAGCTGCACTGTCCAGGTGCTGAACGAGCGCGGTTTGAATTTCAAAGTCGCCGCTCGCTCAGCACCGGTCTGATTTTTTGATGGATCTGGGGCAATCCGGCACCCATAGGCTCCCATATTTTGGGGCACCGGATCATACTGGATCCGGTTTTGATCGATTTTTGCCCCGGACACAAAAAATGCTGCATGCTCCGATTTTGGTTGTTGGGTCAAAAAAACGAAATCCACCAGATCCATCCAGACAGACAGCAAACCGGATGGCAAATAGCTACCATCCGGCCCCATAGGGATACGATAGGGCCAAAATCGGATCCAGGGCTGTCCGGATCCAAAAAATCGTGGTGTAAAGCCGGCCTTACCCTTTGGTTGCTGAAATTCAAATCAGCATCTCCTGATAGAAAAGCGCAATGTGTTTATTATGCATTTTTTTTCATGCTTTTGTGGTGGAAAAATGCTGCAATAATTGACATGAGAAGATTTATTTGTGCACCAAATCTGCGGGAGAAAAAAAAGCAACATGTGCATAAAACATCAGGATTCTTATTGTTTGCTGCTTAAGGATAGGCATGAAGTTTTGGTTCAGAATCACTTTGTGTCTACAATAAAATGGTTCCAATCTGTGACTCCAGCGGTATTTCCTCTGATCATTTGTTAACACCCAGAAGGGGAGGGGGGAGGAGACATCACACACATGGAGCTGATCCAACCCACATTTCCAGCAGCTGTAAAGCATGCCAGCCGCACACTAGATTTTCATGGCAAATGTCAGCAGCTGCTCCCCCTGGTGTATAAAGGAGGAATATATCAAACTTTTACAATTATTTTTCATATTTTAGTCCGTTAAAAAATTATAGTATTGGAAAATAAAATTTTGATGGCACCTTCCCTTTAAAGACAACTGCACCTAGAGTTTTTGAGGAAATGCAGAATATCATACTAGCTTGAGACATCAAACTCCCATTAGAATTAGGCTATTTAATTACATTTTTATTTTTCTAGTGGATTTAGTAATATGTATGCAAATATCAGTAACTAAGGGGTTGCCAGCTTCCTCTTCTTACCAGCAGTGGTCAGGTCAGGTTACAGCTTCAGCACTAAATTAATCCAGAATTCAGCACTGGAAATGTCATACAAAGCTTCAATTTATTGACATCACAATTAAAACATGAATTTTTCATAGGGGTTTCAACTTGAAACCGCTCTTGCTCTTATAAGATCATTCATCTTCAAGAGGGAGTTAGATAACTATGCTTACAAATAGCCGTAAAGTGTATCACAATCATGACAAACATTATATTGTCTTTAATTTAAAATTCTTCTAAATTATTTCATAATATTTTTTAATTGTAACTTGAGATCTGCTTTTCTGATCTGTGCAAAGCTCCAAATCCACAGCATCCCTTCCCATAGTCATAGAGTTATATAATGAAATTCTGTCTGCCAGAATGTGCCATTGGGGAAATCTTATGAGCTTTCTGAATATTATCTTATTCTTAAAGGGGTTTCCCCACAAACAATGTTAATTTTAAAGTTCATTTTAATCAGTTGGAATAATAATTTCCACAATTAGATGTGTTTAATAAAAATGTTCTTATGCTGCGATAATCTTATATTTATGTCCCTGCTATGTGCTTTGTAATGCATGTGTCTGATCATACAGGGACATGGTCTGATCATACCACATCTCCTGTGCTGAGATAATCTTATATATGTGTCCCTGCTATGTACTGTGTAATGGATGTGTCTGACTGTACAGGGACATGGTCTGATCATACCACATCTCCTGTGCTGAGATAATCTTATACATGTGTCCCTGCTATGCACTGTGTAATGGATGTGTCTGACCGTACAGGGACATGGTCTGATCATACCACGTCTCCTGTGCTGAGATAATCTTATATATGTGTCCCTGCTATGTACTGTGCAATGGATGTATCTGGCGGTACAGAGACATGATCTGATCATATCACATCTCCTGTGCTGGGATAATCTTATATTTTGTCCCTGCTATATGTTTTTCCACTGAAGTGTTTTTTACAGGTTACGGGGTGGAAGAAACATGGGAGACCTCTTCATTGAATGCAGCAGACATGCTGTATTCAGTGGTGCTTTCAGTTTGGAAAGCACCAGGGGTTGAGACGTGCTCTTTAAACTATGTTGTTCAGTCAAGTCAGGAGGGGACCAGAGTGCGGAAGCGGACAATGAAGTCACTGACCCAATCTGGTAAAGTTCCATGCAGGGAGCTGACAATACAGCTGAAGAGGAGTATCTGCAGCACTTTAAAAGGTAGGAAGAGGTAGTGGGGTGGCCAGAGAGACAGGCTGGGCAATTGTTCCCCAGAGCACCCACATGTGGCGAATTCCCAGGCCAAAGGTTAGGTGTTCCCGAGTGTAGTGCTTTTTTAATGAGAGTAATAAAACCAATTAAAAAATCTGCAACCTGTGCCATACCAAAATCAACAGAAGCCTCACCACCACCAGCCTGACTACCACCAGTATGCTCAGTCACCTGTCATAGAAGCACCCAACAAGGTAGGCAAAACACCTGGTCTAGAGTCAGTGTCTGTGGATGACAACACTGCCTCTTTCCCTGCGCTACATGGTAGCCAATCCCCAGACCAGGACGGAGGTGCAGATGTCTCTCACCCTGCACCTGTCGTTTCACACTCACAATCACCATCAGCAACCATGTCCCCTTCCATGTCCCAGTGTAGTGTTCAGCTGTGACTACCAAAGCCTTCGAACACAAAAGGAAATATCCAGATACCCACTCACAGGCTTAAACACTAAATGGGTACATTTCCAGACTGCTTGCCCTGGAAATGTTGCCATTTATGCTTGTGGACACTGAGGTTTTCTACAATCTCATGACAGTGGCTGTCCCTTGCTCTCCAACTGCACCTATTTCTCCCAGTGTGCTATCCCCACCTTACACAAGCACTTATTCCGTAACATCACCTGTGACCTGATCAATACAGTTACTGGGAAGGTCAACTCAACCAATGACACATGGATAAGTGCATGTTGCCAGCGACTCTACATTTCCTGATGGCACACTGGGTAAACCTTGTGGAAGCCTGGATCACGTCAGACCCTGGGATAGTAAACATGCTACCAATGCTTAAGATTGTGGGTCCCAGTTCCATCAGGGTTTCAGCCACCTCCGACACAAGTTTCCCCACCCCTCCTCCTCCTTGTCTTCCATCTCCAAATTGTTTTCCATATCAGTTAAAAGCTAAAAGAATTGCAGCACCTCCTTGGTGAAGGGGCAACTGGCTCTGCTGAAACTAATTTGTTTATGTGAGAAGCAGAATACCACAGCAGGGTTGTGGAAAACTCTAACAGACCAGACAGATCTGTGGCTCTCACCGCTGAACCTAAAGCCAGGCATCATCATTACGGATGAGCGAGTATGCTTGTCACTACTCGGTACTCGCACGAATATCTCGGTACTCGGGGTACTCGGCGAGTACCGAGTAATCTCGCGATACTCTTGCTATACTCGGGGTCCACCTCCCTGCATGTTGGCGCTCTTTACAGAGCCAGCCCGCATGCAGGGATTGGCTAACAGCCACTGTAAAGCCACAGCCCTGTTGCTTGTGGCTTTACTGTGATTGGCTGGCCGCACAGCGTGATCAAGTCTTTATAAGACCTGACAGCGCTGTGCTCGTCACTCTGCTCCACAGACAGTCAGTGTAGGGAGAGGTGCTGCTGATTAAGGGACAGATTTGTGGCCTTTCAGCTAGTGTAGATGCAGGGCTGCCAATCTAATTACCACAACAGTCCTTCTGAGAACTAATAGAGCTATATACAGGCAGGGAGGCAGGGTATTTAGCAAACTTCGTTGTTCCAGTATACCAGCCTGCATCACATGTGGGGCTGGAGGACAGGCTGGAAATCTCATCCATCCCAAAACAGTGCTTTTAGGGATTAATTTAGCTCTCTATAGTGGGCAGGAATGGGTTGTAGCGGAAATTGGGATACGCCAAAACACTCTGTATTCTCGTCAGCGTTTGTGTCTGACCGGTCCATCTGCTGGTATTTAACCTCTAATCTCTATTCTCTGTGTCCACCTAAAAACTAACTCTTGTCTGCATTCATTTACCATTTGTGTGCGCCAGGAGTGGGTTGTAGCGGAAATTAGGATACGCCAAAATACTCGGTATTCTCGTCAGCGTTTGTGTCTGACCGGTCCACCTGCTGGGATTTAATGTCTAATCTGAGTGTCCAGCTAAAAACCAACTCTTGTCTGCATTCATTTACCATTTGTGTGCGCCAAGAGTGGATTATAGCGGAAATTAGGATACGCCAAAACACTCGGTATTCTCGTCAGTGTTTGTGTCTGACCGGTCCACCTGCTGATATTTAACCTCTAATCTCTAATGTCAGTGTCCAGCTAAAAACAAATTCTTGTCTACATTCATTTACCGTTTTTGTGCACCAGGAGGGGGTTGTAGCTCCAATTTGTATACGTGAAATCACTCTGTATACTCGTGTCAGCGTTTGTGTCTGACCAGTCTAGCTGCTGTAATTTAATCTCTAATCTCAGTATCCAGCTCAAAAACATCTGGTCAGCATTTTCAGTTGACAGGTGGGTGCGTTTATCAATAATGATTCCACCTGCGGCAATAAAAATACGCTTTGACAAAACGCTAGCGGCAAGGCAGGCCAGGACCTCCAAGGCGTAGAGGGACAATTCCTGCTGTGTCCAGCTTGGATACCCAATAATTACCTCTCCGCCTTGGGAATAAGAGAAATAAAGTTCTCCTTGTAGCGTGGGTCTAAATGTGTCACCAACCAGTAATGAGTGTCCGCCAGGATGTTGATAAAGCGAGGGTCACAAGACAGGCAGCATCACATAAAGTCAGCCATGTGCACCAGACTGTTAACAGACAAGACTTCAGGTCCTCACCAACAGGATGACTGACCATGCTGTCTTTATCATCCTCCTCCTCCTCTCCCCTGTCCTCTGGCCATCCACGCTGAACCAACGGTATGACGGTTGTGCATGTATTACCGTCAATTCCACATGAAAGTGGCTCCATTTCTTTATCCTCCTCCTCATCATAGTCCTTCAATGCATGTTGGAATGAGATGAGGCTGGGCTGTGTGTAATCACCCTGTATGATTTATTGCTCCAACTCATCGTGCTCTGCCTGCAATGCATCGTCTTTGATTTTGAGCAGACAGCATTTTAGAAGACAGAGAAGCGGGATGGTGACGCTAATGATGGCGTTATTGCCCCTCACCATCTTGGTGGAGTCCTCAAAGTTTTGGAGGACGGTACATATGTCGGACATCCATGTCCGCTCCTGAGGTCTTGCTGTAGTTTGAACCGTATACTGACGGCCTAGTTGATGCAGGTAGTCAACAACTGCCCTCTTCTGCTTACAAATCCTGACCAACATGTGCAGTGTGGAATTCCAATGAGTGGGGACATCACACACCAGTCTGTGATACGGAATCTGCAAATGCTGCTGAAAGCTGGCAAGGGCGGCTGAAGCAGTAGGTGACTTTCTAAAATGGGCACACAGGCGGCGTACTTTTACGAGCAGATCCGACAGCAGTTTCGGGTAGGATTTAAGAAACCGCTGAAACACGAGGCTGATAAAAAACAGAGAGGGGCGCTCCTGATGCAGTATCAGGGGTCAGTAGGGGGAAGGGGTCGGTGGATTGTTGGTGCTCACCTGTCGTGGTTATGCTGCCAGCAAAACCAGGTGTTGTAGCCTTACTGCATCTCGTGCAGCTGCCGTCTCTCCCTGCTTCCAGGTCTCAGGCTGACACGTGATCAGTCACACGGTCTGACATCAGCACAGGTCCTTGAGACTTTAGCTATTAGATCCCTTTCTCCTCACTGACACAGTTTTATCAGAAGCAGCTCTGCACCGCTCACCAGGGGTGCTTGTAGATTAGTTAAAGATAAACACGCGGTTTAGACAGGCGCATTCTGAATAAACTCCGGGAAGTTTGTCCAATTTAATTATAAAACTTCTTTAATGAGTATTACTGGTCTGTCCACTACGCGTTTCGGCGTACCAGCGCCTTCCTTACAAGGTGCTAGTATGCCGAAACCGTAGTGAGAGAGAGACCAGTAATACTCATTAAAGAAGTTTATAATTAAATTGGACAAACTTCCCAGAGTTCATTCAGAATGCGTCTGTCTAAACTGCTTGTTTATCTTTAACGAAACACGAGATTGAGCACATGGGCCACGCATGGAACATCTGTCAGCTCGCCTCGCCTCAGAGCCGCCACCAGGTTCCGGCCATTGTCACACACAACCATGCCTAGCTGTAGGTTCAGCGGTGTGAGCCAGTGATCTGCCTGCTGTTTCAGAGCTTTCCACAACTCTTCAGCATTGTGGGGTTTGTCACCTACGCATATTAGCTTCAGCACAGTCCTGTTGCCGCTTATCCAAGGCAGTGCTGCAGTGCTTCCAGCTTGGGACTGGTGTAGAGGGTGAAGTGAGGAGGAGGAGGGGGCTGAGGATAATGAAGTTCCGAGCTGTACACTGTTGGTGAAACCCTGACTGAGTTAGGGCTTGCAATCCTTGGTGTCTGGAAGGATGTGTTCCATCCCAAGCACAGACCTGGTCTCAGCTTCCAGAATATTAACCCAGTGTGTTGACAGCGAGATGTACTGCCCCTGCCCACAAGCACTTGTCCACGTGTCGTGGTTAGGTTGACTTTTCCGGAAACTACGTTGTTAAGGCACCTGTAATGTTTTGTGACACGTGTTTATGTAATGCGAGGACAACACACCGGGAAAAATAGTGGTGGCTGGGGACCAAGTAACATGGGATGGCCGCCGCCATCAGGTTGCGGAATACTTCTGTCTCCACTAGCCCAAAAGGCAACATTTCAAGCGCAAGCAGTCGCGAAATGTGCGAATTTAGAAGTGTGGCATGTGGGTGGCGTATTTGCGCTTACGTTCCAAAGATTGGTGTATGGATACTGAACGCTGCGCTGGGACAAGGACGTGGTTGATGATGGTGGTATTTCTGTTTGTCGAATTACAGGTGCAGGACAGGAGGCATCTTCGCATGCAGTATGGACAGGGGATTGGCTTGCATGCACAACAGTGGAAGATGCAGTGGTGTCACCCACAGACACTGCTCCTGGACTCTGGTGTACATCCACAAAGTCGGGTGCTTTGCTGACATGTGCCTGATCATGCTGGTCATGGTCAGGCTGTAGTTTTGCTACTCCTGCTGATGCTGGTATGCAGGTGTTGCAAATAGCCTTTTTGGAATTATCTGCAGACACCTTAAACAGCCAGACCCGGGAAGACCTAACAGTTGTACTGGAAACTTCTGTGATGTTGTTGTTTCGGGGAATGGTTGCCTGCCTTCTGCCTCTGGCCACACCCTTCTTCTTCCGGCCTGTTGTCATGCTATGCCTCCCTCCCCCTGTGCACTGCTGTCCTCGCTCTGCATGTCCTCCTGCCAGGTTGGGTCAGTTACTGGATCGTCTTCCACTTCCGCACCCTAGTCCTCCTCCTGACTTTCTGGCAATTGTATTTCATAATCGTCCGCCTCTTATTGAGACAGTTCCCACTGTGCCTTCGTGAGATCGTGGCTGCTAAAATATTTGGGCATCGGTACATACGATCTCCTCATGACCCATTTCAAGTGGAGCTGGCGAGAGGCCAGAATCTAAAATGGATAAGTGAACAGCTCTTCAGAGTGTCCAAGTGTGGGATCAGTTATGTTCGGGGCCAAGCAGTCGGCATGGTGGGAGGAAGGAGAATCAGGTGTGGAATTGCGGTCCAGTCTCACGGCTACTGATACTTGACCATGTGGAAGACAGGGTATTTGTGGTGGTGCCAGACTGACTGGAAGCATTATCTGCTATCCAACTAACAACCAGTTTACACTGGTCTTGGTTTAATAGTGGTGTACTGCTGTGGTCCCCTACAAATTGGGACAGGAAGGTCGAGCGAGATGATGTGGGCGTTTGTCGTGACGCAATCGAGCTTGCACATGGCCTCAGCCTCTGCATGCACCACCATCACGTCCAGTTCCTTGCCCCTTGCCACCGGCCTTGCGCATTTTCAATGGTGTGCTGCCTGTATACAGCTAAATGAAGGCATCCAAAAGATGTTTTTTAGCTGGACACTGAGATGACAGATTAGAGATTAAATTACAACAGGTATACCGGTCAGTCAAAAACGCTGAGATGCGTATACTGAGTGTTAAGGCGTATGCGAATTAGAGCTAAAACCCCCTCTTGCCTCAAAAAATGGTAAATGAAGGCGGACAGGCTAACTCTGATCAAGATGAACAAGGGTTGGATTGGGCCTGACTTCACCACACCACCACCAAATGATAGCGGAATTAAAATTTTCTGCCGGTAAATGGCCATGCACCTCCGCACATCCACACATGGGTACACACTTCATGACTTTGGCTACTTGCTGTTCTGCTCCTCTTTCTCCTCATCCGCCACCATCATATGATCAGTGCGATAGTGGTTCATGATGCCAAGAAAACATAATTTTTTGACATCATATTTATGATGATGATGACTCTAACCGTTCAAAAGTTAGGCAGTAGTTTCATGTATACCCCCAGGGGTAAATATTTTGGTCCATGCTTACTGAATGGGCATTACAAGTACAGGAAACCTGCTCCTTTGTAATGGGAACAATATTTAGAGGCTCTCCTCTATGTTTCTTTCCAGGGGCATTGAAGTGCCTAACAATTTTTGGCAGACCTGCCTAGGGCAATCCTACAAAAGACCCACTTCCTTATAATTGGCACAATATTAAAAGAGGCCCTCATGCACGCCTCTATCCAGGGGCATCAGAATGCCACACAATTTTTGGCTGCCCTGCCTAGGGCAATCCTACAAAACACCCACTTCCTTGTAATGGGCACAGTATTAAAAGAGGCCCTCATGCACGCCTCTATCCAGGGGCATTGGGGTGCCTCCCAACTTTTGGATGCCCTGCCTAGGGCAATCCTACAAAAGACCCACTTCCTTATAATGGGCACAATATTAAAAGAGGCCCTCATGCACGCATCTATCCAGGGGCATTGAAGTGCCACACAATTTTTGGCTTCCCTGCCTACGGCAATCCTACAAAACACCCACTTCCTTATAATGGGCACAATATTAAAAGAGGCCCTCATGCACGCCTCTATCCAGGGGCATTGGGGTGCCACACCATTTTTGGCAGCCCTGCCTAGGGCAATACTACAAAAGACAAACTTCCTTATAATGGGCACATTATTTAAAGAGGCCTTCATTTACGTCTCTTCCCAGGGCATTAGAGTGCCACATAATTTTTTTTTTTAAATATTTCATGTAATCCAAAAAACTAACATACACCAACTCTGTCTCACAAGTGGGTATGAGCCCTTACTATTTTCTCCATGAAAATCTATTTTGGTTTCATTTTGTAACGTTTTCTTGACAGTCCGTAAAAGTGGCGTAATAGTCTGACAACATTGTTCACAGCAGTGACCTTGGGGTCTGAAATTCTTACAGGGGTCTTCCCATGCTGTTCCCATGTCATTTCAGCACTGTTCTGATACTTTTGTGACATTTTTAGGGTTTTTCCATGCTGCTGAGGGTCATGCCAGAAAAATACTCGGTCTCCCATAGGATAACATTGAGCTCGGTGCTCGGGCCGAGTACATGTGTATCTTGGGATGCTCAGCTGAGCATTTTAGAACTCGCTCATCTCTAATCCTCAATACAGGTTCCAGTTTCGGGCTGAGCTGAACAGTCTAGTGGCAAAATATTGCCAAAAGATACCACTTAACATCACTGTGGTATGTGATGATAAATCCGCCAAGGCTGAGTAGGGTGCAGTTCATGAGCTAATGTGGGAATCTTCAATTTACGGCTGTTGTACCTAGGTGATTTTTTGTTCTTGTTGTTTTGAATGGTCCCTTGGTTTTGTTGAGTTTCCTTTGTAGAGCCATTTTTTTTATGTGCGCCTGGATTGTGCAATTGTATTAACCATGTGAATTAAACATGCGTCTTATTTTGGTTAAAATGGTGTTTGTGCTTTACCACATGACCACTTGGCTACTTAACTACTTAACCACACCCTATTCACTATGCCCATACAGGTGGGCAGTGTTTGAGATCAGCACTCAATACAAGTTTCTTTTTAACCAAGTTGAACACTCACACCATACATGACATACCTACAAAATGCTAGGGTGCTTACTGTCCTTACAGGCAACACATTGAGTGTGCACGCCATGGGACAATTGTGTTGCCCCTATATATGCACAATCCAAATCCATGCAGCTATTTGTGCGTGGTTGACCCATGGTGAACATTACACACACATGTAGACATGAGCTTGCAAGATTGCCCTTGGATGGAGAAAGATGTGTAATAAATGCTCATTAGCATGTAAATGTACTTTCATGTAGGCGTACATGTGAGGAGTTGCAACATTAAACCTTTAACGTGTGTCAACACCACACAACACGTGTATTGACAATATAGTTGAAGTGCAGTCCAATAAAAGCACAACAATGGGTATCAAAGTTTTTTAGGAAACAAAAAAGGCACACAACCTATGTTTTTGAAATGTATACAGACACTAACAGGAGGAACTTAAAAAAGGAAATACATAACTCAAATATGTACAGCATGGCGATGTCTCTGGCCAACATCAGACATGAAGTACTCAGCATATTGGTTACGCATCTCCATGGCTGCCACAGGAGACCTCACAATGGTATCTTGGAGGCCAATCAAGGTGGAATCCCATTCATATGGGTCAACTATGAGGGAATCATGGCTGCACACGAAATTGTGTAGGCTCACACAGGCCTTCACAACACTATCAACGTTGTGAGGGTGCAATTGATTGATAATAAGCAGGACCCGCCACTTTGACGACAATATGCCAAAAGCACTCTCTCTACATATTGCCGTGCCGCTCTTAACCAGGTATTAAAGTTACATTGGGTATGGATGAGGGTGTGGCTGGCATACGGCTTCATGAGGTTGACAGAGTTGGAATGCATCATCGGCAACCAGCACATAGGGGACACTGGGCACTGTTGTGCCAGGCAAAAGGCAAGGTGGGGGAATACTGAAACAGCCGTTATAGAGGGCTTTCCCCATGTTGCTCTCTTTAAATACCCGAGAGTCGTTAATGCGCCCATATGCCCCAATGTCCACTGCCACAAATCATACTTCGGCATCCGTTACGGCCATTAAAACAATTGAATTTTTTTTTAGAATTATAAAAATTAGTGCCAGTATTTGGTGGCTTGCGGATCCGGATATGTTTGCCATCCAGGGTACCGATGCAATTGGGAAACTGCGAAACTTGTGAAAATCAGACAGCATTTTGACGCCAGATTTCGGTGGTGGGTGGTCATCACCAGAGGCTGCAATTTTGCCCACAGAACTTCACATGTCTCAGGCACGATGCTGCAGATGGTGGACCGACCAATCCGGAACTAGTAGTGAAGGGAGGCATAACTCTCGCTGGTGGCCAAGTACCTGCAATGATAATGTACACAATGCAAGTATTCAACACACAAATAGGACATGACGAAATGTTCAGCCAGGAACACATCACATGTGTACAGTGTATGTACTGGTAACAAGGCAGCTGGGCAACAACACGTACCACAGGGTCACTACCAGTCTCTCTGCTGTGGATATCATTGACTGACACCATGTATCCTGGCGACATATGTCATCACCCACCAGGGCAAGGAGTGCGTCAAATGTTGTCACGGACATCCGGAGATATCGCTGGAACCTAACCTGGAAAGATCTCAATTGATGGTAAAGAACATGGAAGGACCCATATTGGGATCTGAGCAAGTTCACCTCATGTACCCAGAGCCATTTACGTCTGGCATGTCACAACTGGCGACAACATAATACCAGGTAGTGAAGCTCCAGGATCAGTGCGTCTTCCATAATGCACACAAAGCCTCAAAACAGACACAAAATGTCAAAATGGCTAATGGCAACACCCCAAAATGATCCAGGCTTTTTATTGGCAGAGGGGTGTGGCTACAAAAAAACCATACAAAAACACCTAAACTGTCAAAAACGCTAGCCTATGCTAGCTAGCTTATGTTAACGCTGTGTGAGGTAGCGACGTCGGATGGCACAGCAGAAGGCAAAGACCCAGGCATAGAAGTTCACAGCACACGGTTTATTATACACAAGTCCACAGTATGCACAAACCTCCGGGTTCTAGGATGCAGCCGGGCACACTTCCTAAAACCATACGATTGGCACACAGTCCTTTATCACGGATTCTCTCCAGTCCAGGTCTCACCGAGATTAAGTCCTCCGGGCTAGGCCGTGTTGTATCAGCACACAGCCTCTGCACTCTCCTGTCCTGGCCGCTCACTAGCCTCATCAGTCTTCCTTCAGACTGAAGCTCCACTCAGAGAACCACACCCTGTGTTCCTGCCTAGCTTTTTAACCCCTGTGCTTACCTCCGGGGAGTACTCTATGAACCCGGAGTGGAGTACTTCCTGTACGTGGAGGGAGCACAACCTGGGAGACACATACCGGCTGTCACAGATCATCCCGGTCACAGTCTCACAGCTAGCATTAACGCATTCCACTTATAATAATAATAATAATAATTTTTATTTATATAGCGCCAACATATTCCGCAGCGCTTCACATTCACAATACAAAGCTCACATTTAAACAATCATGAGAAACAATTAGAAAATACAATACAATGCCAAAAACAATACAATACAAAGCATAACATAATACAGTAATTGGAGCAAAAAATGGCAACCCTGCTCATAAGAGCTTACAATCTAACAATGAGGTGGGGGTGACAAGGTATAGGTGCTCATTTGCAATGAAAGTATAGTCAACTTGAGGAGATGGGGAACAGATAGGAGCAGAATAAGTGGCCACAACCCGCTATATGTGATCCACTTGAGGCGGAGCGGATAGGCTATGTCTAGATGACTGACTAGGGATCATGATAGCCGTCCTAAAGAGATGTGTACCATGCATTAACGCTAGCGTTATTTTGGACACAAAGCCATGGCAAAAAGGCATTAAAAAGCATGCTAAAATAGCACATGCACTAACGGAAGCTTCAAAAAATACTGCCTCCCAAATGTGACCCTAGCCTTATTGAACATAACCTTGAATTATCGAATTTTTAGCAAATTGTTCGCATCCACCGATTGACACGAACACAGCCCAAAACAGGTTGAATTTGAACATGTTTGATCGAACATCGCTCATCTCTCGTCAGAGGTGCATTTCTTTTTCTTTAAAAGCTGCTGAATTTTTTTCACCAATTAAATAAATGTAAGGGCCACTTTACACACACCAACTTATCTGTCCAACTTCTGACCAACTTACTGGTTGCAATGAAATCATGGACACATTGCTCCATTTTGTGGCTGTGTACAAATGGAACAATGTGTCCATGATTTCACTGCAACCAGTAAGTTGGTCAGAAGTTGGACAGATAAGTTGGTGTGTGTAAAGTGGCCATAAATGTATACATATTTGGTATCTACTAAATCAAACCGACCCGAGGTATAATACTGACGTGTCAGTTTTACCATATAGTAAACATAGTGAATAACAAAAGCCCCAAAACAATTGTGTAATTACACTTCTTTTTGCAATTTCACCGCACTTAGAATTTTTTTCCTGTTTTCAAGTTCACTATATCGAAAAATGAATGGTGAAATTCAAAAGTACAACTCATCCCACAATAAACAAGCCATTATATGTCTATATTGATGGAAAAATATAAAAGTTATGACTCCTGGAAGAAGGGAGGAAGAAGGGGAGGAAAAAATAAAAGTACAAAAAATGGAAAGGACAAGGTCATGAAGGGGTAATTTTTTCCCTTTGCTCTGGTTTATACATACGAGACATAAACAGTCCACTTTACTTCAAGTGGATACTACTTCAATTGGTGCATGAGTAGTTCTCGTAAAAAGCTTTTTTGAATCTAAAAGCATTTCCCGCAGTTTCTTTTCTAGGAAATTCTCTCTTGCAGAACAGAATTACATTATTGGTAATTGATAATTTGCAGATTTAAAATTAGCTTCTTGAAAGAGCTTGGCTTGTAGTAACCATTTACACAGACCATAAAAAGGTAGATTATTCAATCTACTCAAAGATTAATTCATCTTTATGTTTGATGGCCAGTAGTCACTTTTCTTTTCCCTGTTCTACTTCTCACTAATGTCCAGTTATAAGGAACTGCGGTGAAGACATTCTCTTAAAATCTTTTAATCCACATGTAATAGAAGCTGAATGTATTCTTGCCTCAATCTCCTTTTCATCAAATACTACACAGAAAGGAGGATCCCTCATCTCTATAGCACTTCATCTCAAGATTTATCTTCAGCCCATTCTCCTAAACAAAATCCTTCACTATTTCAATTGGTTTCTTTTTTCAATGTAAACCTTTTTGGAAATAAAGGGCTAAATGGATGAATTGTAGGAGGGTGGTGATGCCTTTGCAGTGTAAAGTATGTGTTAACAATGTGTTTTTAAACCATGTAATATGAATGTACAGTAGGATGTACAGTTGTGTTAAAAATAATAGCAGTGTGCTCAAAACATGAGTTAATCCCAAAATCTTTATAATAGTTTTTATTTACATGCTTTGTAAACATTGTACACTGTATTCTTAATGGAAACATGAAGAAAAGACGCATGTGATGAGCCTCCTGTCAATGAGGCATAATCCACAGCATCCTGAGCCAAGATAATTCAGGAGACTGCTACACTCTTATCAGTAGACTCTCCTGTACTCAAGGGTCCCTGCAAGCTAAATAGTGACTGGCTGGATACAAGAGAAGACCATCAACGGCACTACATTTCAGATCACTTTCTAACTTCCAATGTGATCCCTGACTCATGGCCCTTCCTATAAGCTAATCACCTCCCAGACCCCCGAACTGTAACCCACCAAAGAAGCACACACCAGCAGAAGCAACCAGAGCCCCCTGGGACCCAGGGTAACATCGTGGGAAAACCGGGCTTGCACTTCCATGTCGGACCATAGCCTGGAGTAGCTGAGGCCAGCGGACGAACGGGCATGGGGCTCTGGATAGGCAGAGGAGACAGACAGACCCAGGAGACACTCAGGAGTGATACAGGGGAATGGTGAGAGAACTGGTTGGTGTGCAGAGGGAGGTAGGAGAGGGAGGAAGGCAAAGCAGTTTATTTAGGAGCTTTGAAGACCTGGATACGGGACCTCTGCAGTATTAACATGATCCCTTTATTGATTCACCTGCTGACCAGATGCCTTTATGAAAGGACCAGTACAGATGAACAGAAAAGTTGAATTTTAGCACAAAACTTGAACAGTATAATCATAGTGTCTAGATCAGGTGAGACCAAAAACCCCATCTTGACTGCAGATTAGATCACTGAAGTCTGGTCTAAATTTCAGCCCGTAAGAGTGCAATTAACCCCAGTTACCAGAGCTTGAGGAGGGGTTGTGGACTAGTCCCTGGTTCCCCTCTATGCCACCCTAACCAGAAGCTTTATATATAACCTGAAAGTTAACCTGAAGTGTGCCTTTCCTTAACATCTGCTCTTCACGGCACTTTAAATAAATGTTGTAATGACTCCTTTTTACTTAAATAAGGGGACACGCTGAGAATTAACATTACAATCCAATAGAACTCCACAACTTGGTGAAAACTGGTATCAAGGCACTGAGAGCCCCATCTAGAGCAAGCAGTTCAATAACACAAGCAGACATTGATACATTTCTAAAAAAAAATAGGCTGCAATGCTGAGTAATACCAAACATGCTGGTCGAGTTGACACTAGGAAGAGACTCAGGGTCTTCAGCAGACAGTGACTTAGACACTGAAGCTTTTTTTTATTAAGAGAATTTCGGCTCAAGCACTGGAGCCTATTGATCTTGCAGATATAAAGCTGGACTTGGTGCAGGTTGACGAAGCAATCACTGATCTCAGGGAGACCAGTCCAAGAAAACACTGCGGGCAGCCGGCTAAAGCGCTCAACACAGTGAATTCCTAGGCGCATTCCCCTAGGAATTAGGTGTATGCAAATAGAGTCCGTGGAGCCTTGATTTAGGAGTCTCAAACACAGGACTAGCCAGATATCCCTCCAGAGAAGGACCTAGCCATGAGGTGGCTCCTTGAGGAGACCACCATAACCACCATATTAAGTGTCCCTTTGCGTCAATATCCAACTCTTTATGAGCTTAAAGATATGACAAGGGAATACCAAATCCAGGTATCCATCCACAGACAGCTGTTTCAGGGTGTTGCCCCTCATAGCGTGGAGTAGGATTCTGGCTAGGTGGGACGAAAGCCTAGTAGACCAACATCACGATGATGACAAACCGTGATGTTGGTCTACTAGGCATTGTGTGCAGGAGGACCCCATGAGTATCACCGCTGCACGTGCGGCTTCCTCAGGGGATAAAGTGTGTCATAGAACAGCTCTATCAATGTTATATAGCCAAGTAGATGTGTCATAGAGAGCGTGTGCAGGTGTAGGCTGTAACAAGTTAATCACCGGCTTCCCGGTGTTTAACTATTGCCATACCTTATGCGTCAATGTGGCAGTCGCCATGTCATAAAACAGCAAGCCCCCTTTACTCATCAGGGTGGGGCAAGTGCGCATCACCTACCACCCCCTTCTGTGACAATTCCCCACTCTCATGAGAGTACGGGAGTAGGCGGTGGTGTTTTAGTTAAAACCGCCGCTATGCATGGGTAATCGTTGCCTAGCAACGACACGGTCATATGACCGGAAATAAAGTGCCTGAGCGTCCTGTCGCTCTAGCAACCCAGCAACTGGGATCGCGCAAACTGCAGTGCAGAAGTGACCATTGCAAAGCGGTTATATGACCGGAGATAATATGCCAGAGCGTCCCATCGCTCTGGCAACCCGACACCAAAGAGCGTGCATGTGCATAGCTAATAGAGCGGTACAAGCGCACATAAACTTGTAGTGGTTTTAATTTTTGATCACATGACTAGGAGATAACCAGGGGACAGACTGCAATAGCAATTTTATGCCCAGCTTTAAAAATAGACATTGTGGCCACATAAACTTAATGAATTTGTTTTTCATTACAAAAAGTGTCACTATATGTAAACAAGGGCCAATGGGATAAACACTGACATCAGGTAAAAAGGCAAATCGCCAATTAATAGCATACAGGGGATTAATAAAGCCTAATCCTACACTCTACGTATATAGTATACAGTCCAAAAAGTCAAAAGGCCGTCCATACATGTATGAATTGGGTTAAATAATCTTCTAAAATATAGAAAATATATGACATGCAATTAACTCAGCCAAGAATGTATTTGGACAGGTAAATGTATACATTGTAGAGTACAAATCAAAAGATAATTTCTTCACATAATTGATATAGTTGCCAAAGTAGGGTGGGAGGGGGAGAGGGGAAGAGAAAGGGGGAGAAGAGGGGGGAAGGGGACAGAACAGGGAAGGGAAGAGAAAGGAAGGGAAGGAGAGGGGGAAGGGGGGAGGATGGTGGGGGATTTGAGAGGGGAGGGGAATGAGGTGTACAAGGGGGGAGGGGGGAAGGTTAAGGTGAGTAGGAGGGGGAAAGGGAAGGAGGGAAGGGAAGCTGGGGGGGGGATTTGAGGAAAGAAAAGAGATAAGTATGAGGATTGAAAAAATGGAAGTGATAATATAAACCAAATTTTCCCATTATTAAGCTTGTTCTAGTCCAAATAGGAAGGCTCCTATAGAATTAAAAATGAATTCCACAAGGTGGATAATCCATCACACTCATTCCCAGTTCCAGTATACATGGTAGTCTTCTTAGAGGAGTTTCTTGGGATCCAATACTAAAGCACCTAAGAAATAAGAGGAAGAAAAGCTTTATAAGTAGGGAACAAGGGCGAGAGGATGCAGGGTACCAGTAAACGGATCCCAATATAAATAGGAAGGTACCACGATTCATCAAAATATGTCAAAGGGATCACTGAATAACGGCCCTCAGCCCCCCAGGGCCCTCCCCCTTTTTATTTCAAGCGCCAGTTGTTTCTTATTTTCTATAGTATCCAGTGTATAATCACTCTTTGTTTAGTCTCCCAGGGGATAAAGTTTTTAAATTAAAGATCCACCGGGATTCCCTCCTCAAGAGGTCATCCATAAGTGAGCCTCCACGTATAGTGGACTGTGCCTTTTCCAGAACAGTAACACGTGCGCATCTGGTTGTGCCACCATGATGTTGTTAGAAATGTATGGCTACCGATTCTCTTATCTGCTTCTTGATCCCCACGGGCCTTTCCAATGTCCGAGAAATGATGTTGTATTCGTCTTCTTACCTCCTGGGTAGTCTGACCTACATATAATTTTGGGCAATCACATGAAAGAATATAAATTACATTCTTAGTCTTACAATTTGCATACACCTTTGGAAAAATATTCCTCATATGTTACTGGATTCCTGATCTGTCTATTGCCACTCACGTCTGGGCATATATTACAACTCCCACACAGATGTGTGCCAGTTAGTTTAAAGCCTCTACCCAAAGGTATCATTGGTCTTCTCAAGTGGCTATAAATTAAGGAGTCCTTTAAATTTTGAGCCCTCTTGGCCACCATCTTAGGACGGCCCTTTATGAATGGATTAAATCTGTTTGCACTCAAAAGTATGCCCGAATTTTTGTCAAGAATTTGATACACATCCCCCCAATGGTTGTTATAAGTGGTGATCAGATTGACAGTTGACATAAATTTCATCTCCTTGGCTTGGAGGGTCTCTCTCCAATCCAATTGGGCCGAATGTTGGTATGCTCTTGATACCATCCCATGTGGATAGCCTCTCTTATTAAAACGGAGAGTTAGTAGTTCCGCTTTCTTTTTTAAAGAATACAAGTTACTACAATTCCTGCGGATCCTTAGGAATTGTCCCCTTGGAATTCCATTTTGTACATTTTGGTGGGTGAAAGCTGCTATAATGTAGCAAGCTGTTGGTAGCCGTCTTCTTCTATAAAGGGAAGTTAATATTTTGTTCTGTTGAAGAACAATCTTCAGATCCAGAAATTCCACTGACTCATCTGAGATTTGTGAAGTCAAACAGATGTTCCACGGATCATCATTGAGAGTCAAAATGAACTCTTCACATGATGTCCGGTCACCTGCCCAAAAAATAGAACATCATCAATATACCAAAACCACTTGATGACATGTTGTTTATACAGGGCGATGGATGCCACATGTGTCTCCTCACACCAACCTAAAAATAGATTGGCGTAGGAGGGGGCACCAACAGGGCACCCGTCACAGTGCCGGACCCCTGTGTGTAGAACACCCAGTCGAAGACAAAATAGCTATGGTGAATAACCATGCTCAGCAAGTCAATCAAAAAAGAATCATGTAGACGGTCACCTGATGTATGTCGATTTAAAAAGTGGGTCATCGCTTGTAAGATTGTGCGTTTCGTTGTATACAATGATTTGACATCCATCGTTATTACCCAGAGTCCTGTTGGAAGATCCATGTCCTCAAGTTGTGTAATCAGGTGGGACGAGTCCCTTACATAGCTTTCCATTCATGTAACTAGGGGCTGTAGATAAAAACCAACATAGACACATGAGTGTTCAAACAATTGGCCCACCCAGTGGGTCCACCAAGGATTTGTGGACCTTGGGTAGCATGTAATATGTTGGTACCCGCGGGGATTTGGTGGTCAGAAAGTCTCGTTCACTCCGTGTAAGGATTCCATGCATTAAGGCCTGGCATAACAGGTTGTCCAAACCTTTTTTTTTTTTAATTTCCGTGGGATCCGAGGGTAAAGGGATATGGCATGTGGTGTTCTTCAGTTGTCTATGGGTTTCCCTGATATACATATTGGTCGGCCACAAAACCACATTACCCCCTTTATCGGCCTCCTTTATGAGGAAGGTGGTATTTTCCCTTAATTTGGACAATGCCCTGCGCTCCCCAATCGTAAGATTGTTATTTTTCCGTTGTTCCACCCTGAGTCCCTGTATATCCCTGCTTGTTGAATATTTGTACTGCAGGGCACAGGGTAAACAGAGGAGTAGACTGGGAAGGCGTATAGTAGGGAAAAGAGATTTTACAATTACCTCCAGATGGCGCTTGCTCTTCACATAGTTAAAAAAGATCACGAAAAGCTTGTCGATCCCCTTCTGGTAATTAATCAATGATGGTTGGCTTGTGATAAAGCAACTTGAAAACAAGTTGTCTACAAAAAAGGTAGAGGTCCTTAGTTAGTTCAAATTTATCCAAAGACCTACTCGGGGAAAATGACAAACCTTTGGAGAGAACATGCATTTCGTCTGTGATAAGCTGACACTCACTTAGGTTGATCACCTGAAGGTCGTCGTCTTGTTGGTGGGGGACCGGATTATTCTCCATCACCAGTTCCTCCATTTGTTCTGCCGTTTCCTGGGAGAGGGATCCCTGTTCCTGAGGTACGGTCTTTTTGGTGTTGGTGGGCTTTCTTCTGCCTTTCCTGGTTCACTTCCCGTATTCCCCTCCTCCGAAGATAAAAAATTACTCGTAATAGTATCTGAAACAGATTCCCTAGCTGGTGGTTTCCCAGATGCAGTTGGTTTTGGATTAGGTTTCTTTCTCCTCCTATTTCCCTGGTGTTTCCACTTGAAGGCCACACCGTCTTCAAAATCCTTCCTATCCCTCACAAATTTACTACGCTTACCACCTAGTATTTCCTTATCAAATTTATCCAAAATGTCTCTCAGTTTGTCCTGAAAATGCTTCACCTGTTTATCCATGTCAAAATTCTGCAGACCAGATTTCTCAGTTTTGATAGCTTCATTATACTTGTCCAGTAAGCTACTATCATGCGCAATCAACATATCAATTATAGTCACAGAACATTTCATCAATCCTGCCTCCCAAATTTCCTTAAATTCTTCGTTGGCCTCCCAAGCAGAGAAAATTTGGACCCTAAGGCCCCTTGGAACTAAACCTAATTTTTTATACTCTTCTAGGCTTTTTATGTTTCACCACGTTTTTGTAACGAGTTTATGCACCCGAATTAACTCCTTTGTTAATTTGTGAAAGTCATCATCCACTCGCACGTCGGGTATATCACCACAAAAATACCACCCACTTGTTTGTTTAAGGTGGCTACCCTTGACTCCAAATCCATAACACCACTCTCTAAAAAACACAATCTAGTATGAGTTTCGGTGTGCCACACTCAAAAAAGAAGGGCCCAAGGAAGGATGGCCCCACACAAAAAGTCAACGTTTATAATTAAGGCTGAGGGCACCACCCTAACTTATAGCAGGGATCACCAAACACACTTGTAAGATCAATTTATATTACCAAGAAAAAGCAGTGTGCATAAGAAATAGGATCACCCGAATCAATATACAAGAATAACAAACTTTATTTAGCATATACAAAAAGAGTGACAAAGGTTAAAAACATTTAAAATGCATTACATGCATATCGCACAAAACCACACAACCCCACAAAATATACCTGCCATATGGCAAAACAATATTGGGAAAATTTTGCAACCAATGTGTTAGCAGGCAAACATACACTACTCATAGGTAAATCACAGTAATAGAAGGTTTACACACTGTTTACACACTGTATTAGTATGAATAAAGGGGTACAGTGCCCATGAATAACCCACCAACCCTGGTGTAAAAATAACCTCTTCTGAAAGTACATCTCGTCCTGCAAAAAAGCAACCCTCGTATGTTTATATTGATGGAAAAATAAAAAGTTATGGCTCTCGGAAAAACGGAAGGAAAAAATGAAAATTTCTATACGGGAGGACTTTGAAAGGTTATAATAGGCTAACTAGTGATTGCTTCTCACACTTTATCCTACTGCCTCTTGATAACGCCAGTTATTGAAACATGCTGAGGGAGTGCACAGTTTAGGTTTTATAAGTGTGTTTCATTCTAATATTCCAATGGAGGTGGATACTGTAGAGTGACCATAATTTAATAATAAAATATAGATACATGGTGCACTACATGGTGCAGCAAGAATAGTGAGTCGAAAATAGCTTTAGCTCCTATTTAAATTTTACATAGCCTGTATATAATATTGCTGAAGTTCACAGTGTTCTACTACAACTTCCATTAAAACAATGTTGAACTTTAGGTATCTGCATTACCAATGCAGTGTTATTTTAAATTAGGGGAACTAATATTATAATTAGTTGGCAGTTGGAATTAAAATTTGGCAGTTGGAATTTGAAATGTGGTAGTTGGAATCTGAATTTTGGCAGTTGGAATTTGAATTTTGGCAGTTGGAATTTGAAATTTGACAATTAAAAGTTGGCAGTTAGGGGAGTGATATTAGGGGAGTGATATTTAAATTAAGGAAAAAGATATTATAATTAGGGGAGCAATATTTAAATTAGGGAAGTGATATTTAAATTAGGGGAAGTGATATTATAATTATGCGAGTGATATTTAAATTAGGGAAAGTGATATTATATTATAATTAGGGGAGTATTATTTAAATTATGGAAAGTGATATAATAATTAGTGGAGCAATATTTAAATTAGGGGAAGTGATATACCGTATATACTCGCGTATAAGCTGAGTTTTTCAGCCCAAAAATTGGGCTGTAAAGTTACCCCCTCGGCTTATACGCGAGTCACTACACGGGTGCCCCCCCCAGATGTATACAGGCCCCCCATCAGTATCCAAGGCCCCCCCATGCTCCGGAAACCTGTAAAGGAAGATGATTATACTTATCACTGTCCCGGTGCCGTCCCCGCTCTGCATCGCGATCCTCCATCTTCATTCACCGGCTTTCGGCTTCCTGTGTTCAGCGCCGACAATGACGTCATTGTCGGCGCAGAACACAGGAAGCCGGAAGCCGGTGAATGAAGATGGAGGATCGCGATGCAGAGCGGGGACGGCAGCGGGACAGTGATAAGTATAATCATCTTCCTTTACAGGTTTCCGGAGCATGCTGGGGCCCTGGATACTGATGGGGGGCCTGTATACCTCGGGCTGCTGCTGTATAACTGTGGGGCTGCTGCTGCTGTATATAACCGTGGGGCTGCTGCTGTATATACCCGTGGGGCTGCTGCTGTATATAACCGTGGGGCTGCTGCTGTATATAACCGTGGGGCTGCTGCTGTATATACCCCTGGGGCTCCTGCTGTATATAACCGTGGGGCTGCTGCTGTATATAACCTTGGGGCTGCTGCTGTATATAACCGTGGGGCTGCTGCTGTATATAACCATGGGGCTGCTGCTGTATACCTCTGGGGCTGCTGCTGTATAAACCTGGGGCTCCTGCTGTATATAACCGTGGGGCTGCTGCTGTATAACCCTGGGGCTGCTGCTGTATAACCCTGGAGCTGCTGCTGTATATACTCTGGGGCTGCTGCTGCTGTATATAACCCTGGGAAGGCTGCTGTAACACTGTTGGGGCCTGTATATACCACTGGGGAGGCTGCTGTATACCACACTGCTGGGGGCTGTATACTACCACTGGGGAGGGCATTTATACCATGGGGGGGCCTGTATACCACACTGCTGGGGGCTGTATACCTGTGCTGGGGTCCACCCTCGGCTTATACACGAGTCAATAGGTTTTCCCAGATTTTGGGGGCAAGAGTAGGGGGGTCGGCTTATGCACGGGTCGGTTTATACACGAGTATATACGGTAATTTGGAGAGTGATATTTAAATTAAGGAAAGTGATATAATTAGGGGAATGTTATTTAAATTAGGGAAAGTGATATTATAATTAGGAAAGTAATATTTAAATTAGGAGAGTGATATTTAAATTAGGGGAACTAATATTATAATTAGTTGGCAGTTGTAATTAAAATTTGGCAGTTGTAATTTGAAATGAGGTAGTTGGAATCTGAATTTTGGCAGTTGGAATTTGAAATTTGGCAGTTAGAAGTTGGCAGTTAGGGGTGTGATATTAGGGGAGTGATATTTAAATTAAGGAAAAAGATATTATAATTAGGGGAGCAATATTTAAATTAGGGGAAGTGATATAATTTGGGGAGTAATATTTAAATTAAGGAAAGTGATATTATAATTAGGGGGATGTTATTTAAATTAGGGAAAGTGATATTATAATTAGGGGACCAATATTTAGGAAAGTAATATTTAAATTAGGGGAGTGATATTTAAATTAAGGAAAGTGATATTATAATTAGGGGGGTGTTATTTAAATTAGGGAAAGTGATATTATAATTAGGAGAGTGATATTTAAATTAGGGAAAGTGATATTATAATTAGGAAAGTAATATTTAAATTAGGGAAGTGATATTTAATGAAATCTAATATTGGTATACATTCTATTCTCTATTACAAATAACCAATATTGGTAGCTTCACTTACTGAGCTGCTTTCTGTAATTTGAATATAATTACTATTTTCCCTGCTTCATATTTAGCAGTAAATAAATGTACTGGACTATTTTATTAGTCCCATAATGTTAATCTCTAACTGATTAAACAGTGATTTAATGAAAACTACACTGAGCAGCCTAGTAAATGACATATTGCTGGAATCAGGGTCTCTGTCTCTACATTATGCTGCTGTCAGATGAGATGGCAAAAACCTGGTGACAGTGTCCCTTTAATAAGGCCCCTTTCACAACAGCGGTAAGCGCTGATCGTGGCAGTTGCGGTGCATCTGCCGCGGTTACCACATAACAGCCGCACTTGCGGTTCACTTGCGGCAAGCCCCATGCAATGTCTATAGGGCTTGCGGCAAGTGCGGTATAGTTGCAGTTTCGGCACTTGCGGCAGATGCGGCCACGAAAAAACCGCGGCCAGTTGCGTTTTTTTCGTGGCCACGTCTGCCGCAAGTGCCGAAACCGCACTTGCCGCAACTGCCGCACACTTACTGCAAGCCCCATAAACATTACATGGGGCTTGCCACAAGTGAATTGCATGTCGGCCGTTATGCGGTGACTGTGGCAGATGCATTTTTTTCATCGCAACTGCCGCAATCAGTGCTTACCGCTGATGTGAAATGGGCCTAAGAGTGTCATTATTTATTTAATAAAAATTAGACCCAAATGTAGAAATGATGCATGTGAAACATTAAGTACACCCGACAATCTACTTGCTTCTATGTATAGTTAGTACACGGCACTTCTGGTGTCTGTTGGCTTCATTGGTAGGATCCAAATCCATAGTAGTGATTAAAGGCTCCGTTGCACGGTACGAGATCATGAACGATATCGCTGAAACGTCAGGGTTTGGAGTTGTTCAAACGATGTCATTAGGAAGTTGTTGCGTGTAACACCGAGATACGACTACGATAAATCGTTGGATCATTGATCGCAGATTTGAGAACATGCTGCATCGTTGTGTGCGACACCGTGATAACGATGTCATTAACGACTTCGCCTATTCACAACAGTGAACAAGTATCGTTTGCTGGGTTGTGGAATGATAGCTGCTCGCCACATCGTTTGTGCGTCGTCCATGAAATCTATATGTGTGACATCTCACCAACGATGTCAAAAAGATGTCCTAACGACTGCGCTCCCATGAGATCATTAGTGATATCTTAACAACATTGAAGCGTGTAACAGTACCTTTAAAGGCACCCAGGCACTCCATGACTTAATAAAGCGTGACTTTAATGAAAGATATCAGATTCATCAATTTTGTACCATATATGTCTTCTCTGGATATTGTAATTTTTTTGCTTTTATTTTGAATTTGTTCTATATACAACAGCACTGTATAATATATGTACTGTACACCTTTTACATATTTGCCAGTAAAATGAAGAAAGTCTATTGTTCAGATTTTAATGTCTTTTGTTGTGAACTGGTCCACAATATCTTTAATTTAAGTCACGTTTGATCAATCTGGGGAGTACCTGGGTGCCTTAATTCAAATCGCTTGCACAACTATGTTTATCAGCTAAACCTTGGAATAATCATTTTTTTGTATGGTTTTAACAACCTCTTATCATTTTGGTGGAATTTTGGCAACTCTTCTTTGCAAAGTTACTTAATGAAGAGGCCTAGGAAGTGACAAAGGGGCCCAAGATATGCCATGCCGAGAATAATGGCCCAGGAGGGAAGACTGGCTGCAATAGGGGTTTCAACTGGGAAACACAAACCTGTCTGCTCGGCTCTATTTCCCAACTGAAAAATTAAAATTAACCCTACAAGTCTTATTTAGCAATCATGTTTTTCTTTAGGATAGAACTACAGTATTATTTGAAGTGTTGTAGTGAGTATAATTTGGACGCTGAATATTACATGAGTCTACTATGTTGCTATGATGTGTGACATCATTTTTATGATACTTAGTTACAATTTATGGCAAAACCCTTAAAGATTAGATTAGGATCTAGAAGTCGAACATTTGAAAATACAGTAAATTAATTTATAAAGAAAAATAAATGTAGATAAATAACAAATACCGTATATACTCGCGTATAAGCCTAGTTTTTCAGCCCAAAATTTGGGCTGAAAAGTCCCCCCTCGGCTTATACGCGAGTATATACGGTATGTATATACAGCAGCAGCCCCGGAGGTATACAGGGCCCCCATCAAGCTCCAGGGCCCCCCCTTGCGCGACAGCCTGTAAAGTAAAATCATACTTATCACTGTCCCGCGCTGTCCCGCCGCTTGCCGACACACGATCCCGGGCTTCATTCCGCGTCTTCTGTGGTCGCGGGCAATGACGTCATTGCCCGCGACCACAGGAAGCCGGAAGCCGCGGATTGAAGCCCGGGATCGTGTGTCGGCAAGCGGCGGGAGAGCGCGGGACAGTGATAAGTATGATTTTACTTTACAGGCTGCCGCGCAAGGGGGGGGGGGGCCCTGGAGCTTGATGGGGGGGCCTGTATACCTCCGGGGCTGCTGCTGTATACAGCCCTGGGGCTGCTGCTGTATACAGCCCTGGGGCTGCTGCTGTATACAGCTTTGAGGCTGCTGCTGTATACAGCCCTGGGGCTGCTGCTGTATACAGCTTTGGGGCTGCTGCTGTATACAGCCCTGGGGCTGCTGCTGTATACAGCCCTGGGGCTGCTGTATACAGCTTTGGGGCTGCTGCTGTATACACCCCTGGGGCTGCTGCTGCTGTATACACCACTGGGGCTGCTGTATACTACCTAAGGGCTGCTGTATATACCTCTGGGGCTGCTGTATACACCACTAGGGCTGCTGTATATACCTCTGGGGCTGTATACTACCTTTGGGGCTGCTGTATACTACCTTTGGGGCTGCTGTATACTACCACTGGGGCTGCTGTATACTACCACTGGGGCTGCTATATATCACTGGCTTTTGGGGCTGCTGTATACAACCACTGGGGCTGCTGTATACTACCACTGGGGCTGCTGTAGTACTTAATACTTGGGGCGGGACTCAGCTGTGTATATAGCACTGGGGCTGCTGCTGTATACTACCACTGGGGCTGCTGTATATACCTCTGGGGCTGCTGTATACCACACTGCTGGGGGCTGTATACTTGTGCTGGGGTCCACCTTCGGCTTATACACGAGTCAATAGGTTTTCCCAGGTTTTGGGGGCAAAAGTAGGGGGGCGGCTTATACACGGGTCGGCTTATACACGAGTATATACGGTATATGATTTGGTGAATGAAAGAGATGCACATTATGGCTGAAATATTTTATTTCTAGATTTTAGTATCTCTTTCATAGAGATTTTGGACAGTTATTCTGGCTGTAATACTACACAATTAGGCTGTGTACAATTTGTGCATTCATCACATTTGTATTGGAAGTTGGAATTCATGAAGTATTTTATTACAGAGAAAATCTGTTCTGCAGTCATGCATTCCAGCCGACCTCTGAAAGACTCTGTGTGAACATACTTTGGGGTTTTCTATAATTGCTTTTCTGTATTATTTATGAGGAATTCATAACTATGTTAGGGAAACTTTACAGATTGGAGCATAGACATGTTAAAGAATTTGTCTAAAATAAATTTGCTTATGCCTGTTTTTAAATAGAAGTTCTGAAGTTCAAAAGTAACAGGGGGTACTTTTCTGATTAGCGGAGGTCCGACTGCCAAGGCCCCAATTTATCCCTTGAACAGCTGCACTTAAAAGTCTTAATGGAGCGGAGGTAGAGCATACACCATAATGCTCCAATAATGCTTATTGGGAGCACCAGACATTGCTGAGCGCAGTGCTTAGCTGCTCTTCGGTGCTCCTATTAAGATGAACGGAGCAGCAGTACACATGACCGACCAATCTTCAGAGTTGAAACTTATATTTTTATTGTGTGTGTGGGAGGGGCAAATTAGGACCAGATGCTTAAGCACCAAGCTGGAAGACAGCCGCGAGTCACAAATGAGGCTCCCAAGCTTCTAGTTAGGGACCCCTGTAATAGGGGTCTAATTGTAGGCTAGACAGTCTTGAAATTAGACAGATTTATAAACAGTATGAACCACTTTGATGAATGTGGCACATTTTAAGACAGTATAGTTTAAGTTTTGCAGTGCCTAAGATAGACAGTATTGATAATTTTTTCCAAAGGATCTACAACAAAAAAAATGTATGATATTTGCATCAGTTTTTTGGCTTATTGCCCATTAGTGTTCTTGTTGACATTAGTAAATCTTCCTCTTCAGATTTGGATCTACTGTGAGTTCTCTTTTTTTAGCATCACTGGTCCTGTTTAATGCAAGGTTAGGCCTCATTCAGACGTCCATCTTTAACGTACAATTTCTATCTATGTGTCTTTGCGGATTAAACTCATACCTATGATAGACCATAGGACTGTTCACATACCTATATTTTTACAGTCCGAATGGTTGATGCAAAATCATGAATATATATCTGATATTGATCCAGGTGTGAGACCAAAATTGGCAATGCTAATCAATGGGTATGTAAAAAATTGTAGAGCACTCATATGCTGTCCATTTTTTAGGAAGTGCTAGATAGGTGTAGGTAAAGAAACCTTTTCTTCTTATCTGTCAAAAATAATGATGAAAAGCAGCACAAGAAAGTGGTCTGTAGGAGCGCTAAAGGAGGACCAGGAATCTTATTAGGATATATAACTTAACTTTATTCGTCCTCCGTATCCCACAACGCGTTTCCACGGTAATCCACCTGAGGAAGACTGATTACCGTGGAAACGCGTTGTGGGATACTGAGGACGAATAAAGTTAAGTTATATATCCTAATAAGATTCCTGGTCCTCCTTTAGCGCTCCTACAGACCGCTTTCTTGTGCTGCTTTCCATTTAAAGTCCTCTAGTGAGGTTCAGCGGCAGGAGCAGCTTGGGGGATACAAACTGAACAGGACCTGTGGTGACGTATTTCCGGCTGGACCGGTCACATGATCGCGGCTGGAGCCGAGGAAGAGCGGTGCCACGCTGGCAATAAGGAAGCCGGCGGCCATCATAGCCTGTAAGGAGTGAAGCTCCCCACCACTAACGTGAACACCTGGGTTGTGCAACCCTGTAAGGTGAGCGCTACCACACTAGTCAGGCTAAAAATATTCATATGGGTACACTCATTGCGCCTCTGATTTCTTTTTTATTACAAAAATAATGATGAAACTCAGACAAAACTCAAATAAAACTTCAATAAAACACTATTATGAAAGTCTGGTGAAACTCTGGTCAATGAGCCCTTAAAAAAAGCTGCAACCTGCTGGGGTATTTACCACATAAAACAATATTTGACCCTTTAACAAGGCTAATAACAGGGCTAAGGAAATAAGCAAAGCCAGAGTCTTTAACAAAAGAGTAATTTTCCAACAGTCGTTTCAGGGTTCTTGTTCGTTGTTTAGTGAAGAGAAAGCCGATACTTTGTTGGCTGGGTATGCATCCTTTGGTATAGGTCATTGGATCATACAGTATCTTGTATAGACATTCAGCTGGCAAAGGAAATATTATAAGCCAAATATTGATTTGGAAGATAAAGGCATAGAGTCTTAAAGAGACTGTCCTGTGAAATATCTGGGGGTTAGATTCTGTAAATATGACAAAATAAATTATACTTACTGCTGTCACCCTCCTAGAGCCAGAGCTGGCTGTCCAGGTGCTTGTGCCACCAGATATACAGATACATTGACTTGCTGACACCTGGATATGGAATACATTTTTTTTCTTTAAACTGGTGTTGGCACCCTCCTATTTTTGGTAACAAGCACAAGTAAAACTGTCAGTTGCAGTCTGCTACCCTCAGCTGTCTACTTTACCTTGCTTGGTTATTACAAGTAGAGGTGATCCCATGCACTCCTTTTAAAATATTGATTAAAAACAATGGTGTGGGCTCCTCCCTATTTCTGATAACCAGCTAAGGTGAAGCAGACAGCTGGAGGCTGGCAATATCAGGGTGGGAAAGGCTATGGAATGGCCAGCCTTTATACAAAACATATTAACGTACAAATCTTGTAGTTGTGATACCTTTTAATGGCTAACATGTTAATGGCTAAATGTTAGCCATTAAAAGGTATCACAACTACAAGATTTGTATCTTGTTTCTCACACTGAGTGCAATCAACATTTTCTCAACTGGCTAACACGGTACCAAACCTTTTTCTTCATGTTAATGTATGAACAGTATCCGAACAATAGACTCAGTCATTCTTTTTTAGTCTGTGTCCAAGACCAAGCCCATACAGTTAGGGCCAGAAATATTTGGACAGTGACACAAGTTTTGTTATTTTAGCTGTTTACAAAAACATGTTCAGAAATACAATTATATATATAATATGGGCTGAAAGTGCACACTCCCAGCTGCAATATGAGAGTTTCCACATCCAAATCGGAGAAAGGGTTTAGGAATTATAGCTCTTTAATGCATAGCCTCCTCTTTTTCAAGGGACCAAAAGTAATTGGACAGTGGACTCTAAGGGCTGCAATTAACTCTGAAGGCGTCTCCCTCGTTAACCTGTAATCAATGAAGTAGTTAAAAGGTCAGGGGTGGATTCCAGATGTGTGGTTTTGCATTTGGAAGCTGTTGCTGTGACCAGACAACATGCGGTCAAAGGAACTCTCAATTGAGGTGAAGCAAAACATCCTGAGGCTGAAAAAAAAGAAAAAAATCCATCAGAGAGATAGCAGACATGCTTGGAGTAGCAAAATCAACACTTGGGTACATTCTGAGAAAAAGGAATTGACTGGTGAGCTTGGGAACTCTAAAAGGCCTGGGCGTCCACGGATGACAACAGTGGTGGATGATCGCCGCATACTTTATTTGGTGAAGAAGAACCCGTTCACAACATCAACTGAAGTCCAGAACACTCTCAGTGAAGTAGGTGTATCTGTCTCTAAGTCAACAGTTAAGAGAAGACTCCATGACAGTAAATACAAAGGGTTCACATCTAGATGCAAACCATTCATCAATTCCAAAAATAGACAGGCCAGAGTTAAATTTGCTGAAAAACACCTCAAGAAGCCAGCTCAGTTCTGGAAAAGTATTCTATGGACAGATGAGACAAAGATCAACCTGTACCAGAATGATGGGAAGAAAAAAGTTTGGAGAAGAAAGGGAACGGCACATGATCCAAGGCACACCACATCCTCTGTGAAACATGGTGGAGGCAACGTGATGGCATGGGCATGCATGGCTTTCAATGGCACTGGGTCACTTGTGTTTATTGATGACATAACAGCAGACAAGAGTAGCCGGATGAATTCTGAAGTGTACCGGGATATACTTTCAGCCCAGATTCAGCCAAATGCTGCAAAGTTGATTGGACGGCGCTTCATAGTACAGATGGACAATGACCCCAAGCATACAGCCAAAGCTACCCAGGAGTTCATGAGTGCAAAAAAGTGGAACATTCTGCAATGGCCAAGTCAATCACCAGATCTAAACCCAATTGAGCATGCATTTCACTTGCTCAAATCCAGACTTAAGACGGAAAGACCCACAAACAAGCAAGACCTGAAGGCTGCGGCTGTAAAGGCCTGGCAAAGCATTAAGAAGGAGGAAACCCAGCGTTTGGTGATGTCCATGGGTTCCAGACTTAAGGCAGTGATTGCCTCCAAAGGATTCGCAACAAAAATATTGAAAATAAAAATATTTTGTTTGGGTTATGTTTATTTGTCCAATTACTTTTGACCTCCTAAAATGTGGAGTCTTTGAAAAGAAATGTGTACAATTCCTACATTTTCTATCAGATATTTTTGTTCAACCCTTCAAATTAAACGTTACAATCTGCACTTGAATTCTGTTGTAGAGGTTTCATTTCAAATCCAATGTGGTGGCATGCAGAGCCCAACTCGCGAAAATTGTGTCACTGTCCAAATATTTCTGGCCCTAACTGTATATGGAACTGAAAGGAAAGATAGCGCAATAGGGTCTTATCGCAATGAGAACATAAAGTGTAGATGGTCACTGCTCACCTGGACAGGTTGTGTAGCAAACAATCGGCATGCAAGTAATATGGCTGCTGCAGGGCCCACACATCATCGGAAACCGTGGTATAAAAAAAAAAGGGCAAATAGAAATGTGTTCACCAGACCCATGCTGCTAATGGAGGAGATGGCCAAGAGGTTGTTGGTGGCAAATGGCTTTTATTTCATCTGACACGTTTCGGAGTCAGACCCGACTCCTTCCTCAGGGAGCACACAATACAAAGCATAATACAAATCCAGAGTTTATATAGTCAGGGATAAACAAACATTGCATATGTCATGAATGACGACAGAGGAACAAAAAGGACATATATCGTCATCCTGCGTAGGGAAATCCTCTAAGAAACAGTCAAAAAATATTGCATCAACCTTTCGTACTCCATTCTGGTTACCTACTTATGTAATCGGTACCCTTAGTATTCACTGATCCCTTTTATAAGAGTTCTAATCCCTGTGTTTTCAATTTAACTCTCTTTTAGAGATGAGCGGTGTTCGACTCGAATTGTTCGCCAATCTCAAATTCGAGCTGTTTTTGGCGGTGTTCAAGTCATTCGCCGAATTTGAACAATTTGCTTCAAATTCGGCAGTTCAAGGTTATGTTCGATTTTGGTTCGAAAATGCGGCAGATCCAGACAAAAAAAACGCATCTGCCGCATTTTCCGCCTAAATAATGAGCTGTGCGGGGTTAAAAATAATAAAAACTGTATGCTCACATGTCCGTCAATCCATCGCTGCCTCCAGCAAGGTCCTGATGCTTATAGGACCTGTGGTGACATCACAAATCGGGTCACATGACCGCAGTTACAGCGGTAACTGTGGTCATGTGACTCGATTTGTGACATCACCACAGGTCCTATAATCATCAGGACCTCACCGGACAGGTGAGCATAGAGATTTTTTTATTTTTAACCCTTTCATTTACTTAATTAAGTAATTTTTACTTAATTAAGTAAAAGAAAGGGTTAACAATAAAACAATCTCTAACTCACCTGTCCGGCGAGGTCCTGATGCTTATAGGACTTGTGGTGACATCACAAATCGGGTAACATGACCGCAGTTACAGCGGTAACTACGGTCATGTGACCCGATTTGTGACGTCACCACACATCCTATAAGCATCAGGACCTTGCCGGAGGCAGCGATGGATTGCCGGACAGGTGAGCATACAGTTTTTTTTAATTTTTAACCCTTTCTTTTACTTAATTTCACTTCCGCAATGTATGTATATACATTGCGGAAGTGAAAATGCCCCGCACAGCTCATTATTTAGTGGTCTATTGTGTTCGATGAACATTCGACAAACATTCGTGGAACACCCCCCCCTGATTCGACAAATCGAATCGAACTAGAACACTAGGGGGGTGGCTCATCTCTACTCTCTTTCTATCCCCACTTTTATTTATATACAATTATTTTCTTTTTCCTTACCACTGTATAATTCTTTGATAATTATTTTCTTTCCTCACTTATTGTTTTTGTACTCTTTTTTTTTTTTTTCCCCCTTTTTTTCTAAATTAGAGGAGTTCCCTACGCAGGATGACGACATACGTCCTCCTTCTTCCTCTGTCATCATTCATGACGTATGCAATGTTTTTTTTATCTCTGGCTATATAAACTCTGGATTTGTATTATACCTTGTATTGTGTGCTCCACAGGAAGAAGTCAGGTCTGACTCCGAAACACGTCGGATGAAATAAAAGCTACTTGCCACCAACAACATCTTGGTAGTCTCCTGCATTAGCAGCCCGAGTCTGATGAACACAGTCCTATTTGCCCTTTTTTTACCACAAGTCAAAGCCCAATCACAGAAACAAAGCAAAAAAATTATCCTTTATTCCTACTAACACTAAAAACTCCAGTCTACTGGAAAAGATCAGAACATACAGATTTAACACACAGAGAATAGTTGGCCATCAAGAACAATTCGTCTTTACAAGCCACAAAACAAACCTCCTATGATGAGAGGTTTACTATGTTACAATAGAACAGAAGAAGGAAAATACAGTGAGCAAAATAGGTGGCCAGTCAGCGTTTCCAAAACTTCATGTACCGTATAAACTTGTGTATAAGCCGACCCGTGTATAAGCTGACCCCCCTACTTTTGCCCCAAAAATCTGGAAAAACCTATTGACTCGTGTATAAGCCAAGGGTGGACCCCAGCAAGGTATCAGCCCCAGCAGTGTGGTATACAGGCCCCCCCCAGTGGTATACAGGCCTCCCCAGTGGTAGTATACAGCAGCCCCAGTGGTAGTATACAGCAGCCCCAGCAGTAGTATATAGCATCCCCAGCAGTAGTATATAGCAGCCCCAGTGGTAGTATATAGCATCCCCAGCAGCCCCAGTGGTAGTATATAGCAGCCCCAGCGGTAGTATATAGCAGCCCCAGCAGTAGTATATAGCAGCCCCTGTGGTAGTATATAGCATCCCCAGCAGCCCCAGTGGTAGTATATAGCAGCCCCAGTGGTAGTATATAGCATCCCCAGCAGCCCCAGTGGTAGTATATAGCAGCCCCAGCGGTAGTATATAGCAGCCCCAGCAGTAGTATATAGCAGCCCCAGTGGTAGTATATAGCATCCCCAGCAGCCCCAGTGGTAGTATATAGCAGCCCCAGCAGCCCCAGTGGTAGTATATAGCAGCCCCAGCAGTAGTATATAGCAGCCCCAGTGGTAGTATATAGCAGCCCCAGCAGCCCCAGCGGTAGTATATAGCAGCCCCAGCAGTAGTATATAGCAGCCCCAGTGGTAGTATATAGCAGCCCCAGTGGTAGTATATAGCAGCCCCAGCAGCCCCAGTGGTAGTATATAGCAGCCCCAGCAGTAGTATATAGCAGCCCCAGTGGTAGTATATAGCAGCCTCAGCGGTAGTATATAGCAGCCCCAGCAGTCCCAGTGGTAGTATACAGCAGCCCCAGTGGTATACAGGCCCAGCAGTATATACAGCAGCCCTGGGGTATACAGCAGCCCCCAGGGGTAATACAGCAGCCCCCAGGGGTAATACAGCAGCCCCTGGGGGTACCCAGCTGCCCCAAGGGGTATCCAGCAGCCCCCAGGGGGTACCCAGCAGCCCCCAGGGGGTACCCAGCAGCCCCCTGGGGGTACCCAGCTGCCCCCAAATGCTGGCACTCACCCCCCTCCTCCTTATCTTACCATCCCGGTCTTCTGATCAGCGCCGCTCCTCGGTGCTCCGTCCTCCGTCCTCGCTGCATCCGGGATCTCCGGCCGTCGTGCGATGACGTCATATGCCTGCGACGGCCGAGGATTCCGGATGTAGCTGGACGAACGGAGCACCGAGGAGCGGAGCTGATCAGAAGACCGGGATGGTAATATAACCAGCGGGGGGCCCTTACAAGGGGGGGCGAGTGCCAGCATTTGGGGGCTTATATGCACTGCTTCCCCCTGCCGCTGATTGACAGGGGAAAGCAGTGCATATATAATGAGCGACCCCACATGACGGGGCCGCTCATACAGCAGCCTCACCCCGCCTCCTGCAGCCTCCACAGCCCCGGACACAGCCCCCACCCGTATTGACTCGTGTATAAGCCAAGGGGGAGACTTTTCAGCCCAAATTTTGGGCTGAAAAACTCGGCTTATACCCGAGTATATACGGTATTTAAAAATCATGCAATTGCAATAAAGTACAAAAACATGACTCCAGAGTACAGTAACCCCCCACCCCCTCCCACAATCTCTTACCGTATATACTCGTGTATAAGCCGAGTTTTTCAGCCCAAAATTTGGGCTGAAAAGTCCCCCCCTCGGCTTATACACGAGTCATATACGGGGGGGGCTGTGTCCCGGGGGCTGTGGAGGCTGGAGGAGGCGGGGGGGGCTGCTGTATGAGCGGCCCCGTCACGTGGGGCCGCTCATTATATATGCACTGCATCCCCCTGTCAATCAGCGGCAGGGGGCAGTGCATATGGCCCCCCCAAAAGCTGGCACTGTCCCCCTTGTAAGGGCCCCCCCCGCTGCTTATACATTACCATCCCGGTGTTCTGATCGGCGCCGCTCCTCGGTGCTGAGTCTTCATCCTCCCGTCCGCGCTCGCTGCATCCATCCGGGTTCTCTGGCTCTCGCAGCGATATGACGTCATCGCGCGACCGCCGGAGATCCTGGATGCAGCGAGCGAGGACGGGAGGATGAAGAAGAAGCACCGAGGAGCGGCGCCGATCAGAACACCGGGATGGTAATGTATAAGCAGCGGGGGGGAGGCCTTACAAGGGGGGACAGTGCCAGCTTTTGGGGGCTGTTGGTACCCCCAGGGGGCTGCTGGGTACCCCTGGGGGCTGCTGGGTACCCCCTGGGGGCTGTTGGTACCCCCAGGGGGCTGTTGGTACCCCCAGGGGGCTGTTGGTACCCCCAGGGGGCTGTTGGTACCCCCTGGGGGCTGTTGGTACCCCCAGGGGGCTGTTGGTATCCCCTGGGGGCTGCTGGTACCCCCCCAGGGGGCTGCTGGGTACCCCCTGGGGGCTGTTGGTACCCCCTGGGGGCTGTTGGTACCCCCTGGGGGCTGCTGGGTACCCCCTGGGGGCTGTTGGTCCCCCTGGGGGCTGTTGGTACCCCCAGGGGGCTGCTGGGTACCCCCTGGGGGCTGTTGGTCCCCCTGGGGGCTGTTTTTCCCCCCAGGGGGCTGTTGGTACCCCCAGGGGGCTGCTGGGTACCCCAGGGGGCTGCTGGGTACCCCCTGGGGGCTGCTATATGTACCTCTGGGGGCCTGCTGTATACCACTGGGGCTGCTGTATACTACCACTGGGGCTGCTGGGGCTCCTGTATACTACCACTGGGGCTGCTGTATACTACCACTGGGGCTGCTGGGGCTCCTGTATACTACCACTGGGGCTGCTGGGGCTCCTGTATACTACCACTGGGGCTGCTGGGGCTCCTGTATACTACCACTGGGGCTGCTGGGGCTCCTGTATACTACCAATGGGGCTGCTGTATACTACCACTGGGGCTGCTGGGGCTCCTGTATACTACCACTGGGGCTGCTGGGGAATCTGTATACTACCACTGGGGCTGCTGGGGCTCCTGTATACTACCACTGGGGCTGCTGGGGAATCTGTATACTACCACTGGGGCTGCTGTATACTACCACTGGGGGGCCTGTATACCACACTGCTGGGGGCTGTATACCTGTGCTGGGGTCCACCCTCGGCTTATACACGAGTCAATAGGTTTTTCCAGATTTTTGGGGCAAAAGTAGGGGGGTCGGCTTATACACGGGTCGGCTTATACACGAGTATATACGGTAATTCCTACGCGTTTTGGCAACGCCTTAATCATGGTGTTATAAACATGTTATTGCAATTGTGCGATTTTTCTATGGAGATAATAAATGCATCAAGTTTTTGAAATCCCTGACTGGTCATCTATTTTGCATGCTGTATTTTTCTTCTTGCTCTACATCTGTTAAGGCCAAGGCAAGGTCTTATTTCCGTGCTGAGCATACAGCAAATAAATGGTGAGCTGAAACAATAATTTTTTCTACAATAGAACATACACTCTCAATCAGGAAAATGACAATATAACACATGGGATTATTCCACAACCCTCAATGGGGATCGAGTCTGTGCCCTGGACTTTACAGTTCAGGTCCGATCATCTTTACTAAATGTCATAATATTTTGTGCACGTATGAGAAAATCTCATGGACACAGCTTGATCATGGATCCTTGCACTGCACCAGTTGAAATCTACGGCCCACACACTACTATATAAGTGCAGAGGCTTATGGAATTTATTCAGACTATTTCCATGCCCCAAATAATCTATCATGTTGTATCACATGTCAAATTACAGGACTCACACTTTGAAGCCTTGATTTGTCACATCCCCAATTTCTGCTCCTGCAACGTCTGAGTCCACCACCAGGTGCTGCTGGGTTCACTCCAAAGATAGGACTGGTGATGTAGTAGCCTGACTTGTGCATGTGGTTTTATGGCTGTCCAGCAGCAGTCATTAAATTTGACTTCAACCAATTAGGAAATACTGCAGCCTATTTGCATCCTTTGTGTGCTTCTGCTGGTTGTCAGATATAATATTAAATGACTGTGGAAAAAAAAATCAATATAACTCACCTTGGCTTTCTAATACTATGCAACAGTTGGATGCAGAGAACCTCCCAAGCTGGAGATAGGGCAGCACTGGTGCATCATGCAGATGGAGTAGCCACTCACAGCCTTTTAATTAAGGGAAGTAGCTGCTTGCATAACGCACACTAATGATGCTGCATATAGAGTCTGTCATATTGATATTTGAGATACATAAAGTATCTGAACAGGAGCCTATTTGTTACGCCAGTTGCGGCTGGTTAGTTAACATTTCATGAATGCACCTTGTCAAAAAATAGTCTATAAGTGATGCCCAGTGAGGTGGGCTAGTTAACACTATATGAGTGTATCTCACATGATAGACTCACCAGTTTACCAACCTTACTCAGAAAGCCCCAATAAAAACTGCAAAAAATGTATAAAATGTGCATTAAAAATGGGAGGTATTAATTGGTATTTTGACCAAAATACAGAAGCTTGTGTGGCACCCCAGAGTCCTTTTGCCACATTGGCATTGCCCTTCCCCGGGGGCTGATGTCATACTTGGAAGCAAGAAGGGGTATCCACACCAGGTAAACCCACAGCATGAAACACTTTTCCTGACTCCAGACCTGAAGGGGAAGCTCTGAAACATAATTCAGGGGAGTTCCCCTATAAATTCAGGCCTAGGGGCGGGGTTAGTCAGTGCAGTTCCTAGGAGGACTGTGAAGACATCCTGTACACTGGAGCAGTGTAAGGCTCATCCTAGGACAGAGACTAGCAAGCGTGAGAGACCCGTAGGAGAGGGCCTGAGGAAGGAGAGAAGTAGGCCTGGGGAGTGGAACCAGCCAAACAGTTCACCCCAGTGCAGAGTGCCAA
Organism: Allobates femoralis; assembly: GCA_033576535.1. Classification (NCBI taxonomy): domain Eukaryota; kingdom Metazoa; phylum Chordata; class Amphibia; order Anura; family Aromobatidae; genus Allobates; species Allobates femoralis. The sequence goes on along the minus strand of JARQOC010000009.1, from coordinate 137,912,919 downwards.
AAACGGACACCGGAGTCTGAGACTGTGAGAGGACTTCAGGCCCAGCAGCCAAAACTGGAGTGCAGGAGATTCAAAGTCTCCTGGTCACCACAAAGCACCAGGAGGCCCAGCAGCACAGAAGAGCTCAGGGACAGTAGCCAGAGAAGTGGTGCCTGGGAAGGGCTCAAACTACCTGTCATACTGGTGATCTTCTACTATACACTAAAGGGGGGAGAAATAGCGCAAAATAGGGTCTTAACTGTGTGATTAATGGTCATATAGGGGTGTGTTGTGCTCACCTTTTTAGGTTGTGCCCAGTCACAACACCTTAAATGCGTATCCGGCTGCTGCACCTCCCAGTAAAAATGATGCTCTCCAAAGTAAAAGAAAGGGATTTTTCGTGCGCTGCTTCCAGACAATAGGTGATCCAAATATTTTCCAAACTGTTCTTTATTACTCTACGTGTTTCGTGAGAACTTCTCACTTCCTCAGGAGTTATACAAAACTTAGCGTAGAGTAATAAAGAACAGTTTGGACAATATTTGGATCGCCTATTGTCTGGAGGCAGCGCACGAAAAAATCTCTTTCTTTTACTTTGGAGATTGTCATACTGGTGAGAGAGAAGTAACAGCAGAGAGAGAGTCACAGGTTATCTACAGGCAACCAGGACCAGCACAGAGACGTGCAGCAGGGAGGCCTCAGAACTCACCGGGTGAGAAATTCCCCAACTTGCTTCCAGCCACCTGGATTCCTAACATTCCCTGTGGACAGTACCTTGGTCTGGACCTGCTATCATCAGTAAAGATAAATAAGATATAACTGTGTGTCTGTCGGTTATTCCGCACCCTCCATCCTGCACCCCCAATGGCCTAACACCGCCATAGACTTTACCAGTTACCCTGGGGACCACTCCACCCATGGGGACAGATACATCTTAGCTGCAAGCCCATCATCCCCAGAGATCCCGCACCTCAGTGTCAGCCCCAGTAGCTGAACACCACGGGTGGCGTCATGTTCACCATTCTCGAACTTCTTTAAGTTCATACTGAAGGTCACAGAGCCGGGTCTTGACCCCTATGGCTCCCCAGAAGTACCCAAAGCCCAGTTCCGAGTACCCCACAGCCCTGGGGTGCATCACTTGCAACCCACTCGTCACGGGTTCTCACGTTTGCAAGTCCTTATCTAGATATTAAACCACTGAAGAAAATTAAATTCAATATAACTCATCTTGGACATCTAATATTATGCACAAGCTGGGTGTGGAGAACTTCCCAAGATGGAGGAGATTGGGGTAGCTCTAGCGCATCATGCAGATGGAGTAGCCACTCACAGCCTTTTAATTAAGGGGAGTAGCTGCTTGCATAACGCACACTAATGATGCTCCATGGGGAGTCTGTCATATTGATAAGTGAGATACACAAAGTGTCTGAACAGGATCTTATTAGTTACGCCAGTTATGGTGGACTAGTTAACACTGCATGAATATATGCACTGTATCTGAACAATTGCCTATTAGTGACACCCAGTGTGGCAGGCAAGTTAACACTATATGTGTGTATCTCACATGACAGATTCATGAGTTTACCAACCCAACTCAGAAAGCCCCACTATACCCTGAAAAAATGTATAAAATGTGCATGAACAATGTGAGGTATTAGTTGGTATTTTGGCCAAAATACAGAAGCTTGAAATACACTTGTCATGAGTCCTCATGCTTGCAAGTTCCTATTTTTTGCAGAGTGTAGTAGGGTTTTCTGAGTTGTGTTGGTAAACTGGGGAGTCTTTTATGTGAGATAAAAAAAAACAAAGAAAGTGGACAGTGCTTCCTGGATCCATACTGCTCACATAATGAAATAGGTTGGAAATAGGTGATCTCCAATATTTTTCGTTGTGTGAGCAGCATGGATCCAGGAAACACTGTCCAGTTGTTTTCTTTATTTTGGCCATCACTATTGCAAGTGGATTGTGGATCGTGCGGCAGCCATTACATACCTTCATACCTGTTGTGGGTAAGGCTGGGGTCACACACACAGATATCTGGGCAGATATTGTTCACAGATCTCTGGTTGCAGTGAAATCATGGACATATGGTTCCATTTTGTGGCTGTGTATGTGGCGCCCCGCAACAAGTGCGTCACAAGAGGGTATTGCAGCCATAAATGCAGCCGCAATATTCTCTGACACAGCAGTGATCCGGTTAACTTAGAAATCCAACCCTGCATGCATCACCTAGAACAGAGGGCCAATCCTAGGTCCTGGTGGGTGGAGTGTTAGGGAAGTGTAGGAGAACAGACCCTTAGTCTAGTCAGAAGGAGAATGGATCTAGAACTTGACCTGAGCAGTCTAGAACTTGGAGAGGAGCGGGGGCTCTGCACCCCGTGCAGCCCCCGGGCCGTCACCGGTCGGGTGTCAGCACCTGAGGCCTTACCAACCGGGAATGGGCATCATTACCACGGGTTCCCAAAAGACTCCCGTGCCCACAACTCACAGCCGGTTCACTGGTACCGAAGCTGGCAGCAGTTCACCTCTGCTACGCGAACCAGAAGCGTGGAGGAGCAGCTTCACAGGAGCACCCCACCACCAGCCAACTTCCAGTCGTCTAACCAGCGGTGTACCCACTGAGGGATCCAAGGCTCCCCAAAACATCCAGAACGTACATCATGGATAGGGCATTGAAGCAGCCTCCCCGTACCCGACCTGGTATTCCTGGGCGACACTGGCAACCAATTAGTTAGAATGGAGGGAACACTGCGGATTTCTAAGGGACACCATCACTGCTGAGTCCACCCGGTCCACTACCCGTAAGCTGTATACCATGTACTGCCTGCTGGTTACAGTAAAGACCCGTTGCAGAGACTTTCTGTGTCCGTGCTTCCTTATGAACTGTCCGTCCGCACTACAAGGTAACCGCAGCTGCCGCACAACATCTTGAGCAGCTCCAGCCTCCGGGGATCACCGCTCAGCCTGTGGGGAGCGTTCCATCTTGCTGCTGTCCATCCCCCGGAGGTTCCGCAGCGTCGGTAGCCCTTACCGAAACTACTCATAGGTGGCGTCACGAATAAATTAAAAACCCCTTTAATCTGTTCCTACAAGACGTCTTCAACCCTTTTGATCTGCACTACACCGGGCCCCACTACCGGCAGGCGCGGTCCACCCGTGACAAGGAGGAAGGAAGCATCGCCTGTCTAAACCAGAGTCCCGGCCATGGTGAGTCATGTACAAATGGAGCAATCTGTCCATGATTTCACTGCAACCAGAGATCTGTGAACAATATCTGCCCAGATATCTGTGTGTGTGACCCCAGCCTAACACAACTGTCCCAGGTGAGCAGTGACAATTGTTCATGTGACGTAAATGTCATAAAGATAAAACCCTATTGCGCTTTCTCTCCCCTTTTTATATTTCATGTGATATACACTCATTAAGTTTGAATGCATTAGTGTGCGTTATGAAAGCAGCTGCTCCCCTTAATTAAAAGGCTGTGAGTGGCTATTCCATCTGCATGATGCACCAGCAATGCCTCCATCTCCATCTTGGGAAGTTCTCTGCAACCAGCTTGTACATAGTATTAGATGGCCGAGGTGAGTTGCCAGATATATGCCCTGATTCATTTGGTATTTCTACTTTGTATTATTGATTTTCAGGATTGACCTTTGCCTGATTTTGTAGAATCTCCATCCTAATGATTTTGTATTTTTCCCACTTTTTCAGCTTTGTCCCTGCTTGACTTTTCTATTCCTAGACTGCAACCCATCTATTGGCAGCAACCCCTTGGACCTTGCAGTAAAGCCAGATCCCTGTATAGGGATTAGAGAGTGTCTGGGTATCTTGGTGTTCTGCCTGACGTTACCTGTAACTCGGATGGACGTTATGTGATTTTAGAGAGGAATACTGTTCATTATGGAGAGATTAAAGAGGTTGTACAGTGCTTGTATGTCTGTAATGTGGATTGGTAGGAACTTTGCTGTTATACAAGCACTGTGAAGCTCTAAAGTGTACATCAGGTTTATAATACACTGGAAAAGGTGAATCAAAACAAGTATGTCTCCTCTCTTGTGGTGGTTTTATTTCACTCATTTTCTCCCAGATAATATGACCCCATTCTACAAGACCACTACACTATTACTGTAAGCTTATATAAAGGCTGTTTGGTAAGGTTTTCAAATGTCTACAAAAATAAATATTAAATTCTAACTAGGCCATTTCAGCTGCAATATTTGCCATCTGTAAAACTGCCTATGGATTTCATCTATAATACGCAACATCCAGCTGGACTAAATATCCATTCTGTAATCTACTGGCACCAACCAGCCTTATCTAACGAAACCTTAAATTGAAACTGCCAGTCTTACTTTAGTAAGAATGTGGGGAGATGTCTACTTGAGGGGAGGTGAGAAAACGTATGTACCTGTCTTCCCTTTTTCTCTAATTAAATGTGGTCTTTTACCGAGCTCTGTAGCAATGTAGGTCATTAGTGTCACAGTCATGGTGGCATGTGAGGTCTCCCTGCTCTCTGAAGATATGGATAATGTGCAGCACCCGTGACCGCGCTTTCTTGCAGTTGCCTGTGTGAGTGACAGAATAGATGGGTCAGCCTGATACTTTGTTAGCACCGCACACAGCAAAAGGCACTTTCAACCTCTTCAGTAATAGCTTTGCAAATATATTAATAAATAAAATACAAGACTAGGAAAAACTGATTCATTTTGATCCATAGTAAAGATAGAAAAAAGGTTTCCGGATCATGGTAGAAATGTAATAATAATAAAAAAGCATCAAAATCAATGCATGTATAGGTCAGTATAAATAGTTAAATATGTAGTGATATCTTATTCATAAGGGAAGTGTACATTGAATGCCTGTAATGACATAATCCAAAGTAAACCGTCAGAAAAACTTAAAACTACATGTGTTAAGTGGAAAAATTATTACTATTAGAAAAAGGAAATAACTTCAATGTGTGAAGCTTTTTTTAAATTGATATATGAAAAATACCTATATTTAACCACTTCACGACCTCACCTTTTCCCTTTTTTCTACTTTTCTACCAACACGTCTTCCCAGAACGATTACTTTTTCATTTTTCTGTCAATATAGCCATATTAGGGCTTATTTTTTGTGGGACAAGTTGTAATTTGGAATCACATCTTCTGTTTTACCCTATAAAAACAAGTGCTATTTCACAGTTATTTTGTTTTTATTTGACTGATCAATTTTGGCCGAGAAAGAAGCAAATTTGTCTGATAAGATATATTGCAGAGTTGCTTATTTGCGTGTGTGCTATTGATTTTTGAAATAACAATTAAAATGACAGTTACACATTAAGTCCTCTATAGAGATGGGTGTGCCTGTAGATGCTCTGGTTCACCGGGTTCAACTGGACTTTTAATAAAAAACAGACATTAGCTGAGCTTGACCCAGACCCTGAACCAAGGATTATAATGAGGGCAATCCAGGCTACAGCATGGGACAAAAGGCTAAAGGGGACCATGGCCAGAGTGCCCTCATTATGATCCGCATAACAGGCATCATGCATGTGTCTTAATATGTGTTAATATGAAGTGCAGTATGTGTGTGTGTGTGTGCATATGTGTCCTGTGTGTGGTTTTATGGAGACGTGCAGTGTCTGTGCACCGTTCAAAAGTTTGGGGTCATTTAGAAATTTCCTTATTGTTGAAATACAATACAAAATAATATTGTGGTACTGTGTTAGCCTGAGAGATCAATGTACCGTATATACTCGCATATAAGCCGAGTTTTTCAGCCCAAAAATTGGGCTGAAAAGTCCCCCCCTCGGCTTATACGCGAGTCACTGCATTAGGGACTCGGATACCCGCTGTCAGTAGCGAGTCTGAGCGAGTCTTAGCGAGTCTGAGCGAGTCTTAGCGATTCTGAGCGAGTCTTAGCGATTCTGAGCGATTCTGAGCGAGTCTTAGCGAGTCTGAGCAATTATGAGCGATTCTGAGCAATTCTGAGCGATTCTGAGCGATTCTGAGCAAGTCTTAGCGAGTCTTAGCGATTCTGAGCAATTCTGAACGATTCTGAGCGAGTCTGAGCGAGTCTGAGCGAGTTTACGAATCCGAGTCCTGTATACTGTATTCGGGACTCAGCTTATACACGAGTCAATAGGTTTTCCCAGGTTTTGGGGGCAAAAGTAGGGGGGTCGGCTTATACACGGGTCGGCTTATACACGAGTATATACGGTAAATACTTAAGTTCCAAAAAAATTTGAGAAAAGTATTCAAGGAGTGATACCTTTATTGGCTATCCAAAAAATAAAAATATATATTTGTAAGCTTTTAAAGCTCAAGGCTCCTTCATCAGACGTCTGATGAAGGAGCCTTGAGCTTTGAAAGCTTATGCATATATATATTTTTTTGGTTAGCCAATAAAGGTATCACTCCTCGAATACTTTTCTCAATTTTTTGGGACTTAAGTATTTACATCTTATTTTTGAAAAAAAAGCACATTTTTTTTTCTATGAAGCTAACATTAAATGAATCAAAAATACACTCTATACATTGTTAAGGTGGTAAATGACTATTCTAGCTCCAATTGTCTGGTTTTTAATGCAATATGTACATAGGTGTATAGAGGCCCATTTCCAACAACTACCACTCCAGTGTTTTAATGGTACATTGTGTTTGTTAAGTGTGTAAGAAGGCTAATGGATGTTTAGAAAACCCTAGAAAACCCTTGAGCAAGTATGTTAGCACAGCTGGAAATGGTTTGGCTGATTAGAGAAGCTATAAAATTGACCTTCCTTTGAGCTACTGTAGTTGAGAATCTGAAGCAATACATTTGTTGTTCTATGAAACTCTCAAAAAGACCAGAAAAAGAGAACTTTCATGTGAAACTCGACTGTCTTTTCTTGTTCTTAGAAATGAAGGCTATTCCATGTGAAAAATTGGCAAGAAACTGAAGATTACTACAACGGTGTGTACTCCTCCCTAACCAGAGTAGAATGAGAAGTGGGAGGCCCTGCTGCACAACTGAGCAACAAGACAAGTATATTAGAGTCTCTAGTTTGAGAAATTGATGCCTCACAGTTCCTCATCTGGCACCTTCATTAAATAGTACCCGCCAAAGGTTTGCAATACTGTAATTGCTGCAAAGGGAGCATTCTTTGACGAAAGCAAAGTTTGAAGGAGAAACTTATTATTTAAAAAAAAATCATTATTTCTAACCTTGTCAATGTCTGGACTATATTTTCTATTCATTTTGCAACTCATTTGATAAATAAAAGTGTGAGTTTTCATGGAAAACACAAAATTGTCTGGGTGACCCCAAACGTTTGAACGGTAGTGTATGTGTCCTGTGTGAGCATATATGTCTTGTGTGAGTGTGCATATGTGTACTGTGCGTGGGTGAATATGTGTTCTGTGTGTACATTTGTGTCCTGTGTTTGTGCATATATGTTCTGTGTGTGTGCATATATGTCCTGTGTGTGTTGTTATGGAGAAGTGCAGTGTGTGTGTATACGTGTCCTGTGTGTATGTAAATGTGTTGTGTCTGTGTGTTATTTTAGAGAAGTGCACTGAGTGTGTGTGCAGCATGGGGGTTATTATGGAGAAGTGCAGTTTGTGAGAGGGTGGATATTATGGAGAGGGGTAGTGTGGGAGTGGGGGTATTATGGAAAGGGACAGTTTGTGGGAGGGGGTATCATGGAGAGGGACAGTGTGTAAGGGGGAGGGATATTACGGAGAGGGACAGTGTGTGACGGGGGGTATTATGAAGAGAGACAGTGTGTGAGAGGGGTTATTATGGAGAAGGACAGGGTGTGGGAGGGGATATTATGGATAGGGACAATGTGTGATAGGAGTGTATTATTAAGAGGAACAATGTGTGACAGGGGGTAATATAAAGAGGGACAATATGTGAGAGGGGGTATTATGGAGGAGAGTGTGTAAGAAAGGGGTAATTTGGACAGGGACAATGTGTGAGAGGGAGGTATTATAGAGAGGGACAGTGTGATGGGGGTATTATGAAGAGGGAAAGTGTGTGAAAGGGGGTATTATGAGAGGGACATTGTGTGAGAGGGAGGAATATTATAAAGAGGGACATTGTGTGACAGGGAGTACTATGAAGAGGGACAGTGTGTGGACAGGGGGTGTTATAAAGCGGGACAGTGTATGAGAGAGGGTTATTATGGAGAGGGACAATGTTTGTGGGAGGTGGGATGTTATGAAGAGAGGCAGTGTGTGGGAGAGGGGATATAATGGAGCAAGGCAGTGTGTGGTGGAAGGGATAATAAGGAGAGAAGCAATGTGTGGGGTGGTATTATGGAGAAATGCAGTGTGTGTGATGGAGGGGGGATATTATGGAAAAAGGCATGATGTGCGGGAGGGGATACTTTTTGAAGTAAGCCCAGCATTTATTTATTTTTGGCAGCTGCATGGTAGATATTTACAGTTTAATGATACTTTTCTTTTTAAGGGTACTGAATTGGGAACTGCTGCAGAAGACGAAGAACAGGAAGTCTGGAGAGATGAGCTATGGGCATAAAATCTCACAACATCTGTGCTACATGGAGACCAAAACAATGGGGATGACTCCTACCAGAAAAGATGCCATCTTACTACATGTAGATATTTTGTGATCTTTCCTGCATCTCAACAGTGTTGTGGTTCTTGTAACATACAGTACATAGTAACATAGTTTTTAAGGTTGAAGGAAGACTTTAAGTCCATCTAGTTCAACCCATAGCCTAACATGTTGATCCAGAAGAGTTAAAAAAAAAAACAATGTGGCAAACACTAAGCTCCACATTGGGGAAAAAAATTCCTTTCTGACTCCACATACGGCAATCAGACTAATTCCCTGGATCAACGCCCTATCAAGAATCTAGTATATATAACTGGTAATATACTTTTCAAGAAAGGCATCAAGGCCCTTCTTAAATTTTAGTAATTACTCCTTCATTACAACATCATGTGGCAGAGAGTTCCATAGTCTCACTGCTCTTACAGTAAAAAATCCACGTCTGTGATTATGATTAAACCTTCTTTCCTCCAGACGTAGAGGATGCCACCTTGTCCCTGTATCAGGCCTAAGAGTAAAAAGATCATTAAAAAGGTCTCTATACTGTCCTCTCGTATATTTATACATGATTATAAGATCACACCTAAGCCTTTGTTTTTCCAAACGAAATAACCACAAGTTTAATAACTTGTCTTGGTATGGCAAACCCCTCAGTCCTCTAATAACTTTGGTCGCTTTTCTCTGGACCCGCTCTAGTTCAGCTACGTCTTTCTTATACACCGGAAACATGAATTGTACACAATATTCTAAGTGTGTTCGCATTAGTGACCTGTATAGAGGTAAAATTATATTCTCCTCATGAGCATTTATGCCTCTTTTAATGGATCCCATTATTTTATTTGCCTTTGCAGCAGCTGCCTGACACTGGCCATTTATCGTGAGTTTGTCATCTACCCATACACCCAGGTCTTTTTCAGTGATAGTTTTGCCCAGTGTTTTACAAATAAGAACATAATTATATATTTTATTTCCTCTGCCCAAGTGCATGACCTTACATTTATCCCCATTAAAGCTCATTTGCCATTTATCAGCCCAAGCTTCTAGTTTACATAAATCCTCCTGTAATATAAAATTGTCCTCCTCTGTATTGATTACCCTGCAGAGTTTAGTGTCATCCGCAAATATTGAGATTCTACTCTGTATGCCCCCTACAAGGTCATTAATAAATATGTTAAAAAGAAGCTGGACCAATACTGACTCCTGTGGTACCCCGCTGTTAACTATGACCCATTCTGAGTGTGTTCCATTAATAACCACCGTTTGTTTCCTATCACTAAGCCAGTTCTTAACCCATTTACATATTTTCCCCTATACCCATTGCTCTGATTTTATGTATCAACCTTTTGTGTGGCACCGTATCAAAAGCTTTTGAAAAGTCCATATACACCACGTCCACTGCATTTTTTTTGTCCAGTCCAGAACTTACCTCTTCATAGAAGCGTATCAGATTAGTTTGACAGGAACGGTCCCTCTTAAACTTATGTTGATATTGGGTCATGAGGTTATTTTTTTCAGATACTCCATTATAGCATCTCTTATGAAACCCTCTAGGATTTTACCCACAGTAGAGATTAAGCTTACTGGCCTATAATTTCCAAGTTCAGTTTTTGTCCCCTTTTTGAATATTGGTTTAACATTTGCTATACATCAGTCCTGTGGTACAGACCCTGTTATTATGGAATCTTTAAATATTAAAAATAATGGTCTATCTATGACAGTACTGCAGTACTCTGGGGTGTATCCCATCCTGGATTTGTCAACTTTAGTGATTTTTAGACGTGCCGTACTTCCTGCTGGGTTATGCAGGTGACATTTAATTAAGAAAAACAACAGTTTTTGTTTCCAATCCATGTTATATATTAGCTATACCATCCCTATTATTTATGCATATAAAAAGAATTGGAATAAATATGGACATATTATCACAATGACCAATCGCAAATGACAGTAATTTGAACAATTTCCCCAAGGAGAAAGAGAAAGGAACGCGATCATACGGTCAATTATATGAAAAAGTGCAATTTTTTATTATTAAACAATGTGCAGTACAAGGGTGGGAGTAAGGTTAGAAAAACCATGGCATTGATACACAGTCAATCAAATATTAATTCTATATGTCATATATATCATTCACATTCTTTTGTATATATATCTCATTTATAACATCTATGTACATATACACAATATTAGGTAAAGAATATAAGTATCTTTTAATTCATTAGCTCATGTATACATAAAAATATTTATCAAAACATGCCACTTAGATAATACTGCACTAACCCAAATTTTATATATTCAAAGATATACATATATTTATATGTAGAAAGAAAGAGACCAAGGATGTTTTAGTGACCCAGATTATATCACCTGAATGTCCACACAAAGCAATTGCAGTACAAATAGTTTATTAAGTAACTGGTGGTACAGACAGGCAACAGTCATAAAAAGTGAACATAGGACAGTGTGGAGAGAGGGAGGTGGGAGATGAAGACAGGAGATGCAGAGGACGTAGGTACCCTCACCCTGGTTGTAGAGGATGATAATGCCTGTGCTCATTTAGGGACAAAAAATACAGCAGCGCAAGCACTGCAATTAGCTGTCACCTAGTCTGGGTGGTCAACCAGTTACAGGCAAAACAACTGACACTTACCCATGGGTGTGTATGTAGGGATCCGGTGCACTCCTGCCTCCGTCTCAGGGGCCCCGACACGTGTTTCGCGTCCGGCTTTCTCAAGGGGCGAGTGGTGCAGGGTGCTCTAAGTGGCTGGTTTATATGGGTGAGCAGGGAGCAGCTGCAGCTTGTTTGGCTGCATGACGCACCTTACCGCCGGAAGTGGAGCGGCGGGGAAGACTCTCCTGGGTGCGCTGTGGTCGGGAAGAAAACTTCCCATGACGTCACATCCACTGTGCATCCATTATGGAGGTCCCGTCGCCGTCAACTTCCGGCGGTTCAGTGCGCATGCGCACGCTGCTAGCCATCATTTTGGAGAAGGGCAAAAGAGCTCTTTTTTTGCCCTTCTCATATGACTATACTAAATTAGTAGAGTCTATCAATGGGGGCAGTGATGGAGGGGCGATTGGCGATCATGGGCAGGGGGCAACCAGAGAGAATACCAGAAATTAGAAAATATGACACAAAGCAGTAACAAAAACTACACTAAAAAAAATACATAGAAGGGGGAGGAGGAAGAGGGAGAGATAAATAAAAGGTGGGGGCTAAAGACGCACTCAAAATGGAAAATGTCCACGTAATACATCTCCACAATCCTCCTCCATATCCACTTCTGGTGTGTCAGCTCTCCATGGTTCTTATTGGTATCCCACAGACCAAATTATATCGCCAGATTACATCCACATCCAAGCTGTAAGTCGGTCCCATAGAGGCCAGTTCAAAAGAAGTGCAAAGCTAAAATAGACAGGTAAAAAGAGCAAGTTAAAAAGCTGACTACCCTCAAATTTGAGGTAAAGAATAGCCATGAGAATCCCATAGCTAGCAAATATATATGCAGAGTACATTGGTCCATTAATGGCAAGAGGATTCTAAGTATGGTAACAAGGACGGGTGGTAACGATCAGACCCTGAGCATTGGCAGCAAAAAGACACACCCTGATTAATAATGATGTGTATAAGGTAGTAGAATACCACCATTATATGGACAGGGAAAAGATCCAGGAAAACAGAAACAAATAAAAATAATAAACATAAAAAACATAAAAAACCAGCAAGACACCACTCTGTGTGTGTCTAGGGTTACGTCATTGGGAGACTAAAGAAAGGGGGCAAAACTTAGTCTTTCATTGAGACCAGCAGGTGTCATTGTGCCTAAGGTCACAATCCACCTGCACTCGAGTTTCGCAAGTTCTTTGCTCGCATCCCCCCCACGGATGCCTAAATTCAGCTTGTCAATTCCGCAGACTCGAAGAGTCTCAGGATTGCAGTCGTGGAAATTTTTAAAATGTCGGGGGATTGTGCGGAGAGTTGTTGCGTCCTCAACGTCTGCTGCCGCAATAATATCTCTCTCGTGCTCCCTAATGCGCCGCCTAAACTCACGGGTGGTGAGGCCCACATAAGTGAGGCCACACCCACACGTAGCATGATACACGACACAGGTGGTGCTGCAGGTAATATATTTCCTGATGTCAAATTCCCTGCTACCATCATGATTCCCAAACTTTCTGGTGCGAAATATGCTGCTCCTGCAGGAAAGGCAGGAGCCACAGGGGTAACAGCCCACAAGTGGGCGCCCCGTTTTAAACGGGGCAAGTGGTTTTTTTATATAATGGCTGTGTACCAGCCTATCCCTGAGGCTCCTGCCCCTCCTTGCTGTCATCAATGGTCTATCAGGGATGAGTGGGGCCAGAGACTGGTCAGTTTATAAAACACTCCAGTGACGTGCAAGAATACCCCTAACCTCTGGCCACTGGTTACAGTAGGTTGAAATGAATCTCGAAACAGGGGGGTTATCTGTATTCGATATGTTAGTGGGTTTATTAGCTAGGAGATCGCGGCGTAATGTCTTTTTAGCCCGTTGGTAGCCTGCTTTTATACTTCTCCTGCTGTACCCTCGATCCATGAATCTATCTCTCATCTCTGCCGCCCGTTCGTCAAACATCCCCTCATCAGAACAAACACGCCATAGCCTAAGAAATTGGCCCACGGGGATGGCTCTGATCGTAGAGGGTGTATGCGAAGATGTTGCATGCAGGAGGGAATTCACAGAAGTGTCTTTTCTGTATAAGTCAGTCATGACTTCACCATCATCTCGGACTTTGACTTTAATGTCCAGAAAGTCTATCTCGTCAGCCGCCCATTTGTATGTTAACTTTATATTAAGACTGTTTGAGTTCAGAGATGAAATAAATTCCTCGAGTTCGGGGACGGCTCCACTCCAGACGACTAGAATGTCGTCAATATAGCGGAGCCAGCACAGCGCATGGGGGGCCGTGGCCTGCCCCCCGCCGAACACCCCCGCCTCCCAGTGACCCAGGAAGAGGTTAGCATACGACGGGGCGCAGGCCGCCCCATCACAGTGCCGCGCCGCTGGAGGTAAAACCGGTCCCCGAAAACGGAAAAAAGTATGGCTTAGCACATACTCCAAGAGTTCTAAGATGAGACTCTTTAAAGATGGATCCCAATTCGACATCCCAAGATAATAGTCAACCGCCTCTAAACCGTCAGCATGTCCAATGCAGGTGTAGAGGGACTCCACGTCGATCGCCACCAGCAACACCCCTTATCCAGGAACACACCGTCAAGTCTCCGCAGGACGTCCGAGGTGTCTCTGACATAGGAGGGCAAGGTCTCCACTAAGGGATGTAGATAATACTCAATAAATTTGCATGTCGCATCACATAGCCCTCCTATGCCAGAGACAATCGGACGCCCCGGGGGTTTCTCTGGATTTTTGTGTATTTTAGGTAGTAGATAAAAGGTGGATATTACTGGTTCGTCGACTAGGAGTCCCTCCATCACATTCTTGGGAATAATACCCCGTTCAAGTGCTCTCTCCAAGATGGACCTAAGATCCACCGAAAATCTTTGACAGGGTTGGAGGATAGTAGTTCATAATACTCGCGATTTCTCAGCTGTCGCATCGCCTCCCGCTCATACATCTCCACCGACCAGACCACCACATTCCCCCCCTTATCTGCCGGTTTAATAACTATACCACTCAGCTCACCAATCTGTTTCAGGGCCTTTCTTTGTGAATGGGATAAATTATCCCTTTTAGATTGTATATTGAGAGTTCTCAAGTCCTGACAAACTAGTTTGTTAAATATCTCTATTTGTGGGCAGAGTGAAAAAGAGGGGAACGTGGTGGATCTGGGGTAGATGTATTTAGGGAACGTACCTGCGGCAGCTGGTGTTAGATCATCCTCCAACTCCTCCAAGTGTCCGATGGCCTCCGCTTCCACCTCGGAGAGCACTACGTCGGCATTATTTTTCTTTGCGTGAAGCCTGCGTAAAACCAGTTTCCTGAGGAATAGGTGGAGGTCCTTAATCACTGTAAAACAGTCAAAATTCTGATTAGGTACAAATGTTAACCCCAATTTAAGAACTTCACATTGGGCGGGTGTCAGATTGTGTTTTGAGAGGTTAATTACCTCCAAATTCCCACCCTTGCCTTTCCTGTTAGGTTGTTTCGGAAATGCTGGTATTCGTTTACTGGTGTCTTTAACACCTTTTGCAGCTTCAGCTCTAGTTAATGGTTTTGGGGTTATCCCGGAATCTGACGGTTCCTCATCTAATGAGGATAATGATGAGGCGGTGACTATTTCCGGTACGGTGTCAATTGGTGGTTTAGGGATGTCTGGCTTTCCTGGTCTCTTTTTATTTCTCCACCGATACACACGGTTGTTCTTGAAGTCCGCTACATCTCTTTGATATTTCTTTGTTTTTGCGGCAACTATCTCCTTTTCCCACTTGGAGAATTCTTTCTCTATGTTGTTGTTAAATTGACCAAGTGCCTCAGGTGACAACTCGTCCGCAAGTTTAACTCTCACAGTCTCAATTTCTTTTTCAATTTCCTCAATTGCCTTGCTGTTGGACTCAATCAATAAGTCCATGAATCCAAGAGAACAGTTGGTCGCCAGGGATTCCCAGTCGTTTTTGAAGTCATCATCAATCACGCTAAATGAAGGGAAAACCTGAATTCTGAGACCCCTGGGTACCAGACCCTTGTCTGTATATCTCTGCATAAAGGCCCTGTTCCACCAGAGGCGAGTCCTTCGGTGTAACAGGGCCTTTATATTGCTAGCAAGTACATGGCTAACTCGTACGTCAGCTGGTGGCACCACTCCTCCTCCCTCCGTACCGAACACTTTGTCCAGCTGTGATAGCCACGCTTTTTCGCGGGCCTTGTAGTCCATGGGTCCTTCATCTCCCACCTCCCTCTCTCCACAATGTCCTATGTTCACTTTTTATGACTGTTGCCTGTCTGTACCACCAGTTACTTAATAAACTATTTGTACTGCAATTGCTTTGTGTGGACATTCAGGTGATATAATCTGGGTCACTAAAACATCCTTGGTCTCTTTCTTTCTATAGCTTCAAATTGATGTGTGCCCAGTACTATGATTGTTCCTGGTCCTTTATATAATTATATATATTTATATGTGTAGCTGTCACAGATCAAAGAGGGAGGAAAGGAGGGGAGAAAAGGACATTAAGCACACTAAGTTGGCGTAAATCCTATGCACCTCACTATATGAAATGTCCACGATAGACCTCAATCACCTATGTGTGCAGATTCAATAAGTTTATACTATATACGTCCTCTCAGTGCTGATTAATGCAGCTGATAGTCTATTCAATCCTAGCAGCCCACAGTTTCTTTACACATATAAAGTGCTATCACATCTACGAGCAGTTATATTAAGGATGTATTGTAAAGGACCTATGTGCCAAGGTGTAGCCTAGCACGCCGCCTTTACATTAAGGAGCCTTATATATCCTAACATTCAGTACCTGTTATCAGTTCCTGTGTGTATCAAGTGTGCGCCCTTATGCGCATTTCTGTATTTTCACCTTCGTCTGAGCCCTCGGCGGAAGTGAGCACACAGTGACCATGCCCTGTGCAGAAGCGCATCTAGGCCGTGATAGTGGGCTAGAAACTGCTGGACCTCTACGTTCAAGACGTGAGCCATACAAAGCACGTGTGTCACCTTGCCCCGGCGAAGAGCCAAGCCCAGGTTTGCAGCATTGTCGCACACGACCTTCCCTGGCTGCAGGTTCAGTGGAGACAACCATTCATTAAACTCTGTCTCCAGAGCTGACCACAACTCCTCAGCTGTGTGACTGACATTTTCCAGACATTTTAATGTAAACACCACCTGATGACATTGAGCCCTGCAGCCAGCATAGTAAGGAGGTGTGCTGGATTCCATCTGAGCAGTTTGTACGCGGGTCACATTATCAGATAGGCTTTTGGTGCAGGTGGAGGACCTAGAAGAGGTGGAGGAGGCAGAAGCAGTGGAGGAACATCTAGAATCTAGATACAGAGGTTTGACACGCAACCCATGGGGATAGCAAGACTTGTAGAGCAGCCCCCTTTTCCTGCTGTCACCATAGTCACCCAGTGCCCAGTCAGCGACATGTAACGCCCCTGTCTATGCTTACCCGTCCACGTGTCAGTAGTGAAATGCACCCTGTCACACGCAGAGTCTCTTAAGGAAGCCGTGATGTTTTGTGCGACATGCTGGTGTAGCGCAGGCACAGCTTTCTTTGAGAAGTAGTGGCGACTGGGCATCTGGTACTGGGGGATTGCGACGGCCATAAGGTCTCAAAAATATGCTGTTTCCACCAGACGGAAAGGCAGTATTTCCATAGCCAACAGCTTGCAGTTGCAGAAATTCAATCTCTTAGCTTTGGCATGGGTAGGATGAAATGGTCTTTTACTTGTCCACATCTGAGGGACCAAGGGATGGCTGCTGTGCTGAGAAAGGGCTGAGTAGGGTGTCCCAGACAAACTGCTGGTCTGTGAGGGAGGTGCAGTCAGACTTATTACATCACATTAATGAAAAGGTGGTGCTATCGATGGCTGACAAAACAGCTGATGACCTGTCAATCACATTGGCTGTTGCGGGTAAAGAGGTGGAAGTTCTGCATCCGAAAGCCTGTCTGACAGCAGTCTCCACAGTCACAGAGGATGATGAGGCCCCATATGCACTTGATGGGGCAGACGGTGGTTGTCCAGGCCCGCTAAGCCGCATTGTAGCACACTGAGATTCCCACTGTGACTTATGCTTCATGTCCATGTGACAGTTTATGCATGAAGTACTCAAACTATTGATTTTTTGACCTCTACTTAGTTTTTGTTTACAAATTTGGCAGATAACATGAGTTGGGTCATCCTTTGCGATCTGAAAAAAGGCTGAGGCTAGGCAAGGCTTAGCGCCCATGTGACCTGCAGAGCCACCACGACCCTGCACAGAGGCAAAGTTGTGACTGAGGATGCAGTTGTTGACGTGCTTCCAGGACTCTCTTTACAGGAAGCCACAACCTAACCTCATCACTAGCATCCACCTCCTCTGCTGAACTCATCAACTGCTTGCCTGTGGGTTGCCAGTAAGTGGGATTTCCAATCTCATCATCACCCTGTGTGTTCTCACATTTGTCGTCCTTAGAGCCAACCTTTTCCAACCCTGAGCGCAAAGTCAAGTTGTCAGTACAATGAGGTATCTGA
Source organism: Allobates femoralis (assembly GCA_033576535.1). Lineage (NCBI taxonomy): Eukaryota > Metazoa > Chordata > Amphibia > Anura > Aromobatidae > Allobates > Allobates femoralis. The sequence continues at coordinate 137,895,214 of JARQOC010000009.1, read as the reverse complement.
GTCTCATCATCATCTGCCTTATTGTCTCCACCAACAGGGGTTACAGTTTGGGAGTGAGGGTCTACATTATGCTCGGACCCTTCTTCACCTGGGCCTGGATCCGTCTCACAAAGATTTTGGGCATTGGTGCAGATCATTTCTTAATCTTGACTCAATGAAGCCTTGGATCAGCCCTCTGATTCCCAGGCTATAGTATGAGTGAACAGCTCTGCAGACTCACCCATCTGTGTTTCCCCATAAGGGCGGCAAGAGACTTGCGAGCTGTGAGGAAGCAAGTGCAATTGGGGTGACACCTCTGAGGACTGGAGTGTTTGTGAAGTTGAAATTAAGGTGGAGGAGAGCCCACTTAATGGAGCGCGTGATATCAATTGAAGCACCTGCTGTTTTTGGGCCTCGTCTACAAGTTTTAGCGATGCTCTGCTGTGTAAGAAAGGGATGATATCAGATCGTCCACGAAAAGAAGTAGACATTTTAGTTTGGCTTGAAGATATTTGTTCACCAGATGTTTCTGTTACTTTAGCACCTACCCCACGGACACAAAGATTTTTACCCTTTCCAACATACCTATTCCCCTTTCCACTATCAGCAGACCTTTTACCACTCATTTTGGAGGGTAAGTAATTGGCAACTGTTGTTGGCACAAAAACAATGGATGCAAAACTAGCAGAGCTGACTGGCAAAACAGTGGTACTAGCCTAAATAGGTTTTGGTAAGTAGGTTTTTTTGAAGATGTAAAGCAGTGGTACTAGCGTATATAGTTTTGGTAACTAGTTTTTGGCACATGCAATACAAAAGTGTTTTCTGCGCTGTGTGGCAGTACTTTTCAAAAGAAACTGAGATACAGCCACCTAGTCAAACAGTGGTACTAGCGTAAATAGTTTTGTTAACTAGTTTTGGGCAGATGCAATACAAAAGTGTTCTCTGCGCTGTGTGGCGGTACTTTTCAAAAGAACACTGCAGTACAGCTACCTAGTCAAACTGTGTTAGTAGCCCAAAAGGATTTGCTTGGCTATATGCACTAGAAAATGGCAATTACAGACAGGCGGTGTAGCTTTCTTCATAACAGTGCTACACCAATGCCTGTCACACTGCTACTAGCCAAAAAAGATTAACTGGGCTAGATTTAGCCAGATGCTGTAAAAAACAATTGCACAGCACTGGAACAGACCTGCCTGGCAAAAAATACTTTTAAGCTCTCAAAAGGACTGTTCTTGGAAGTAGTCCCTAAACCTATCAACTATCTATCTAACTTGCACTTGAATCGCTGTCTATCTTTCTCTGTAGAGACTAAACTAAAACTTATTTTTAAGCCCTCAAAAGGGACTGTTCTTCAAAGTAGTCCCTAAACCTATCAACTATCTCTCTATCAAACTTGCAATTGAATCACTATCTATCTAACTAGCTTGGCCTGTATTTCACACTGCAGCACCAGCAACGGTCGTCTGACACTGAGTGCACCTGAGAAAATGGCGAGCAGGGTAAATGGCGGTTTTATATGGCAAGGCATGTGACATGCCCAGCAATGACACAAACCCTTGTTTAAATAGAAATGCACTTTCCTCTATGCGTGCTGATAGGCTGAGGGCATTGAGGACTTGAGAAACCAAATTGTGAGAAGCATGAGCTATCTCAAGGCTACAAGTCCATCTCCAAAGACCTGAATGTTCCTGTGTCTACCGTGCGCAGGTCATCAAGAAGTTTCAAAGCCATGTTCCCTGTGGCTAACCTCCCTAGATGTGGACGGAAAAGAAAATTGATGAGAGATTTCAATGCAAGATTGTGCGGATGGTGGATAAAGAACCTTGATAGGTATTTTGGACGAAGTACCTTGTGTCGCGCTGCTGCCAGAGAGGAACATACACTTGACTAACATCCAAACACTTTCAAGCTGCCCTGCAGTCCGAGGGTACAACAGTGTCAACCCGTACTATCCGTCGGCGTCTGAATAAAAATGGATTGTATGGCAGGATACCCAGGAAGACCCCACTTCTTACCCTGAGACATAAAAAAGTCAGTCTGGAGTTTGGCAAAACTTACCTGAGAAAGCATTAAACATTTTGGAAGAATGTTCTCTGGTCAGATGAGACAAAAGTAGAGCTTTATGGTCAAAGGCATTGTGGAGACCCGGGGGTCAGTGGGTGCTCTCGTCCACAGGCCCAGCCGCCTTTACAAAGACAACGTGGACCAGGGCTCATTCCCACCTGAACGCCCGAGCTCCTTAACCATGGGCGGAACACTACTCAGACAACACAGGGTGAGGGAACCACAATAACAAGACTCTATTGGATCCCCACACCGTTAACAGCATATAACGCATAACCAAGCACAACACAACAATGTAGCAGGCAACAGAGTCTCACCCTTTCGCTGGCTCACCAGGGATTAGAATATAGTACAGCAAAGTCTGTAGCCAGGTGACTGTATCGTCCCAACCTAGGTTGCTTCCTTATCCTTATGCAGTCTTTTCACAGCCAAATCCGATAATCTCATGCTGAAGTCCTTGTGGTTCTATAGTCCGAGTTCTGGTCTCCTTGGTCGGCACCGAAATGCCTAGGCCTGGGGTTATGGCTTGCTAATAGGACCCGAAGACCCTAGGTTAGCTGCCTTGTATCCAATCTTCAATCCAGTGAACCTCGAGCCGGGACCGAAATCCCTAGACTGAGGCCACTAGACAGAATCTAACTAACTCTAGTTAATGAACACATCTCCTTATATACCTTCAGCCCTCATTGCAGGATATTGGGAACGTCACGATAGGTGGAATAAAACTGTCTTTTCATTGGTTGGACCTCAAGCCTCATTTAACATATTTTAGTAGTATTAAGTCCTGTGAAGGGAGAGCCAAATACTGAGTGATATAGCAGCTGGCTGTAATACAATGGAAAGTTAGTAGGAGACATTCAGTCTGCAACCCATGACATTAAATCAATAGAAGCTGTGGCCATGTACATAGAATTAACATTCATAGGGTAATAGACAATGGACGATTAGCATAATTAAGTTCTCTGGCCTGCTATGACAAACAAGTTAGATAATTACATTACCATGTTAAACTTAAACCACAGTAATCTATGAAAATACTGTAGGAAATTCTCCTTGGCCATTACAAGCTTACAAGCCAATATACAATACTGTCTGGGTTACATAAGAAATCTTCATATGTTCTACATTGAAGGAGTCCATTTTGTCACAGGCATCAACATAGAGTTTACAGGAGAAAAAAAGAGGCATTCAAAAAAACGAACACTGGTCCCTACAGTCAAACATTGGTGGAGGTTCCTGATGTTTTGGGGTTGCTTTGCTGCCTCTGGCACTGGACTGCTTGACCGTGTGCATGGCATTATGAAGTCTGAAGACTACCAACAAATATTGCAGCATAATGTAGGGCCAGTGTGAGAAAGCTGGGTCTGCCTCAGAGGTCATGGGTCTTCCAGCAGGACAATGACCCAAAACACACTTCAAAAAGCACTAGAAAATGGTTTGAGAGAAAGCACTGGAGACTTTTAAGGTGGCCAGCAATGAGTCCAGACGTGAACCCATAGAACACCTGTGGAAGATCTAAAAAGGCAGTTTGGAGAAGGCACCCTTGAAATATCAGGGACCTGGAGCAGTTTGCCAAAGAAGAATGGTCTAAAATTCCAGCAGAGCATTGTAAGAAACTCATTGATGGTTACCGGAAGTGGTTGATCGCAGTTATTTTGGCTAAAGGTTGTGTAACCAATTATTAGGCTGAGGGTGACAATACTTTTGTCTGGCCATTTTTGGAATTTTGTGTGAAATGATCAATGTTTTTGCTTTTTCTTCATTCTCTTTTGTGTTTTTTCATTTAAGACAAATTAAATGAAGATAATAATACCAAAGAATTTGTGATTGCAATCATTTTCTGGAAGAAACTGAGTATTATCTGATAGAATTGCAGGGGTGTCAATACTTTTGCCCACAACTATAAGATTATCTCAGCACAGGAGATGTGGTATGATCAGACCATGTCCCTGCACGTGAGACACGGCCATTACACAGTACATAGCAGGGACACATACCGTATTTTTTTGATTTTTTAAGGAACACTTTCTTCCCCAAATTTAAAATAGAAATATGGGGATTTATTTTACAATCCAAAAGTAACTTACTTTAAGTAGGGGGAATTGCAGTGGCAGTAGATTGGGGTCACAGGAGGCAGGGATGCTGCGGCACCAGTAATGCGATGCTGCGGGCCAGGGCACAGGAAGAGGGTGCATCACAATGGAGCTGTTTGCGCTACATTGATTTCCCAGTGGTGAAGCAATGGACATAACAAAGATGGCTGTGGAGGCAGCTGAATCTTAATCTTCTCACGCACCAGTAATGTGATGCTGCGAGCCAGGGCATAGGAAGAGGGTGTGTCACAGTGGAGATGTTTGCGCTACATTGATTTCCCAGTGGTGATGCAATGGACATAACGAAGATGGCTGTGGAGGCAGCTGAGATCTTAATCTTCTCACGCGCTGCCTTTAATGCGTTGAACTTCAGAAAAATGGCTGTGGAGTCAGTGCATGTGCAGGTTGAGATCTCTGCATCCACTTTCCTTATGTCCATTGTGTCATCACTGGGAGATAAATGCTGCCCGAACCACTCCACCATGACATCACCTCCTTCTGTGCCCACAGCATTACCTCACTGGAACCACAGCATTCTTGCCTCCTGTGATCGTGCTACAACACTGCCAGCCATGTACCAGGATGGGGGCTATATATACCAAGGTGGGGGCCATGTACTAGGGTGGTGGCCATGGATCAGAGTGGGGTCCATATTGACCAGGGTGGTGGCCATGTACAAGGATGGGGGCCATATATTCCAGGATGGTGGACATGTACTAGGCTGGGGCCATATGCCAGGATGGGGGTCATGTACCAGGCTTAGGGACATGTACCAGGATGAAGCCCATGTACTAGAGAGGGGGCCATGTACTAGAATGGGGGGCATGTACAAGGATTAAGATCATATATACCAAGATTAGGGCCATGTACCAAGTTGGGGGATAATATATACAGTGCCACCACTGAGATATCAATGGAGACAAAACAGCTCCACCATGATACTCCCTCCTCCTCTGCCTGCAGTATTGCCAACCCTGCCTGTGACCCGAGTCCACCACTGCACTGGTGAGTTTATATACCGATTGTAAGATGACACTGGCATTATAAGATAAATCCCATTTAACATTAAAACGTATTTTTTTTAATTTTTCCTTCTCTAAATTTGAGGTGCATTTTATAATCAGCAAATACAGTGTATAAGATTATCTCGGTAAAGGAAAACATTTTAAACACACCAGATTGTGGAAATTATAATTATTCCAAGCACTATTAATTAAAATAAACTTTAAAATTAACTTTTAAAAGAAAAAGATTTGCACAGGTTAAAAAAGGGAAAAAGGACAAAAAATTGATACACATAATACAATCATATTGGTTGTTGAAAAAATGTAACATCTTGTTCAAACCTGTCAGGTATGACTTTTCAGTACAATAAGTAAAGGCAGCTAAGTATCTTTCATAAGCCTGAATGCACACAATTCTTTTCTAAAAGGCAATATGATCAAGGCCGTCTGGCATCAATTGTGAGAAATTTGGACATATGGGAGTATAATTTCCATGTAATTGGTCACCTGAACGTATGTTTTTTTGGAACACACAAAGAACTGACGATGCTATAGAGGTAAAGGAAGAAATGTATGGAAAGCAGAAGGTGAGGATGACAAGGGACTGACGACAACGACAAAGCACTATTTGCAGTGCTGATGGGGTGGGGAATAGGAAGCTGTTCACCTCAACACTCATCGGATTCCCAGGCACCTGGAACAGTGGCTGGCTCCACCAATCAGTTCAGAAGAAAAAAGGTATTTTCCAGGGCCACTGGACCATACTGACAGCAACTTTATTAGAACATATTTAAAAACACTTACATCCCGCCGGCGGTGTAAGTGTTTTTAATATGTCTAATAAAGTTGCTGTCAGTATGGTCCAGTGGCCCTGGAAAATACCTTTTTTCTTCTGCACTATTTGGAGTGCAGACTTGTTACCAGAAAGATGGCACTTTATGAGATGAAGGAGCCTTACTCATCTTGCTTGTAAGTTTGCTTCCCCCATTTGAGCAGGTGATGTCATTTTATGTGCCGATGGATTGATGTAGTTCCTAGTGGATGTGTGCCATGCTGTTTCCTATAGCATAGCGTACACACTACAACAGATTTGTATTCCAGCAATGAAAAGAATTTCCCCAAACAAGATGCCTTTACTTAGGATCGCTATCACCAGAGTTTTCAGACACTGTTTATTCCCCTGTATCAATAGCAGCCATGAATTACCTGCTGCCTGCAGAACAAGAAGATTTTGCTCCGACACTGGTTTAATCACACCTTGCCTGCATTATGAATTGCTGAGACCAATAACTTCCTCCTCTGATGACCTCACTTATTAGGTAAACTTCGAGTCACATTCATTATCCCCAATTTGTCTGCAAGTTTCCTCAGTCTGGGAAATGGCATGAGTTCCTAGTCCCGCTGTCCAATTCCTACTTCAAAATTTGCCTTGGCTCAAAGGGCTTCTACTACTGTCGGTGCCCTTACCACCACAGCTTACAAAGATAGGAACACAAGTTGGCATTCAAATCATGTACTCCATTTTCTCCGCTCCCATGCCATCTGAGAACAAAGGCTCATTTATCTCCTTCAAAAAATGAACAGCAGGAAGTTTTTCTTGTGTAGTTTTCTCCATAGCCTCATGTGTCATGGGTTAGGAGACCATGGGGCATATCAGAAACTGGTGTTGACTGAATACAAATTTTAATTGTTTCAGCATTAAGTGTTACGGCTGCAGAGCAGGTTGGCTGAGCAGAACACTGATTTCAGCTGATGGTGCCATTATCAGAGGCTAATCCATCTGCTATGTTTTGAGATGACTGACGAGACATATGCTCCATTATGACGTTTGCTTCAAAACTAAAATGCTTGTGAAAGGCAAAAGAGGCAAATTGTGATTTGTGTTTGGTATGACTAAGGCCGGGATGGTTGAAGCGAGCAGCACTGGTTGTATGTCTTCTGGTAGCGTTTATCCCTTTCCTATATTTAATATTATTAAAAAAACATTTTTTATAATTTACATTTTCCCCCATTTATGGGCCATTTCTAGATGCGTGGGTGTTCTCTCTGGGTTCATTCATCCCCCTTGCTCAATGGTTATCATGCCCCGGTGGGCATGATAACCTAATTTCCAAAATGTGGGCTTCTCCCTGGTATGATGCCGTGGTGCGTTATTTCCAGTCCTGTGCATTGTGGGGGTGTATTGTGTGCTGGCCGGCTTCAAAGCATGTGGACCGTGCATTCTGAAGCCGGTGAGTACAGCCAATTACTCCCCCACAATGCACAGGACCAGAAATGATGCACCACAGCGTCATATCAGGAAGGAGTCCACTGCTTGGAAATTAGGTTATCACGTCCACCGGGGCGTGATATCCATGGAGCAAGGGGAGAGAATGATCCCAGAGAGAAGGCCCACGTCTAGAGGATGCCTAATAAACTGGCCGGAAACCGTAAGTTATACAAAGCATTATTTCAACCATTATATTACACATTTAGATCAGATAGGCATGCTTAGGGATGCACTATGAAGCTGCAGGGATAGGTAGTGAGAGGTTTGGGGGCATAAAGTAGCTGACAAGTTCCCTTTAAAAGGTTTCTGTTATATCAGATACCATTATTAACCTGAATACATAGGGTTAATCTGCAGTGTAATAGTATTAGAAAGTTGCCCGGCTGCCATAATGAAGGTCCAGGTCCCTGGAGGAAATAAACTTTACCCCTCCTGGAAACCACATTAATGTACACAAACAATTGTCATGATGTATATTGTGTTATAATTTAATTATCTTGCTTTTTGGCCTCTGCCTTTTATTCTTTATCCTTTTACTACTTGAACTTTAGATTCAATTATGATTCTCTCAGGGCCCTCTACTGTTATTTTGTTCCTGGTGTTCCTTTGTGTGTATTGTCGTGTATCAGACGCCCGTTGGTCCATGTGAAGCTACCACACGGTATACTTGGACACACGCTACTCTTCATTT